>VXBP01008117.1:125962-183462 GCA_013400115.1 Rhinopomastus cyanomelas
TCTATTCATTAATGACTTGGATGAGGGATTAGAGTGCACTGTCAGCAAGTTTGCTGATGACACAAAGCTGGGTGGTGTCGCCAACACCCCAGCAGTCTCTGCTGCCAGTCAGCAGGACCTGGACAGACTGGAGAGCTGGGCGGGGAGAAATTTAATGAACTATAACAAGGGTAAGTGCATCTGGTCTTGCATCTGGGCAAGAACAACCCCAGGTACCAGTATAGGTTGGGGACTGACCTGTTGGAGAGCCGCATAGAAAAAAGGGACCTGGGGTTCCTGGTGGACATCAGGATGACCATGAGCCAGCAATGTGCCCTTGTGATCAAGAGGGCCAACAGCATTCTGAGGTGGATCAGAATGGGGACGTTTAGCAGATTGAGAGAGGTTCTTCTCCGCCTCTACTCTACCCTGGTGAGACCACATCTGGAATATTGTGTCCAGTTGTGGGCCCCTCAATTCAAGAGGAATAACTGCTGGATAGAGTCTAGTGCTGAGCAACAAAGATAATGAAGGAAGTAGAATACCTCCCTTCTGAGGAAAGGCTGAGGGAGCTAGGCGTCTTTAGCTTGGCAAAAAGGATACTGAGGGGTGACCTCATTATTGTTGATAAATATGTGAAGGGTGGGTGTCAGGATGATGGAGCCAGGCTCTTCTCATTGGCTTCTAGTGATAGGTTAAAGGATAATGAGTGTCAGCTGGAACAGAGGCGGTNCAGGGGCACTGGGTGTAAACTGGAACATAGGAGGTTCCACATCAATATGGAAGGAACTTCTTCCCAGTGAGGGTGACAGAGCGCTGGAACAGGCTGCCTAGGATGCTTATGGAGTCTCCTTCTCTGGAGACATTTCTGTGCAACCTGATCTAGGTGATTCTGATGTGGCAAGGGGATTGGACTAGATTATCTTTCAAGATCCCTTCCAATCCATGATATTTGGTGATAAAGACAGTTTTGTTTAGTTCACTAACTTCAATTCAGAGGATATTACAAAATGTTATCAAGTTTTAGTGTCCTGCAGTCAAGGATAAGACAGTAAACAGTAATATTAAGTGATTATTTGGCAGGCATTTGTTTGTTTGGATTTTCCAGGGGCAGCCTGCAGCCTGGAGGCTCTACATCAACCTAGGAGTAGGGCTGGCCTCTGCCTTGAAGAACAGTTCTGCTTCCAGATGTAGAAACCCAGTAATTCTGACTGAATGTCCTTTGATTGTTCAATAGTAAAAATTGCAATTGGGATGTTTTCAGTGACAAATCTCTTGCTAATTGGAGCCCTAGTATTCCGAATACTTCTCACTGTGCTTATTGTTATATAGATGTCTGCTCCCACTGAGAACTCCTAGTTGTAGACTTAAATGTTTTCATAGGTCTTAGAGATCTACTTTGGTAAGTGCAGGCACAATATGTGTAATGCACCATCACAGCTGCTTCAGAGAGCCTGAACCTCTGCCTGAAGACAGAGTGAGCTTTAGTACGAAACCAGTGTGGATTAGGTCTGTAGTATTATAAGCTTGATTTATGTGTTGCAAGAACAGTTGGTTGGGATGTATTGGAAGAAAATGGATCCCATCCATTAGCAAAGAATGCAATAATGAGGAAAGGAAGAGATCTGACTCAGAACGTGTGATATGAGTCAGAATTGTGGCCTCGAGTCATTATGCAGACAAAATACTGCAGCACTCGCTTCAGTGCAACTTTTGCGCGTGTAGCAGCTGTCACAGTCAGACCATTAATCAGCTGAACCACCACACAGGTGGCGGAGGAGAAACCACCTTCTGTGCTAGAGGTGGAACTTAAAAGTTATGTTTTGTGGGATGAGTCTGTCTGTGCTGCTGTAGCTGCAACAATGCAAACCTCCAGTGTAGGGCTATTTCTCCACTGGCATAAGAATCTTTCTGTACAATTTACAATCTTAAGCAGAGAGGAAAAATATAGATTGTAGGTAAGACCATGATTTTGCTCAGAGCTGAGTTTCTTCTGCTAAAGCCACTGCAACAAAAGACACACAGATTTTATTTAACCTGATATATTAGTGTACTGTAGACTCATCTCAATGGCATGCAGTTAGTTAGATAAATAAACAGCTTACTTTTGATTGTGTGTGTTGCAGTACCCCAGGTTATTTTGCTAAATTATGTCATTTATCATTCCCTGCTGTGTGCAATGACTACTTGTGAAAAATAAGAGCTTTTTCTTTTCTCTGCTGTCCAACCCTAAACCAAAAAGGAAAAAAAAAATCTAATCAGAATAAGCACATCCCTTGAGATAAAGACACTTTCCACCTCCTCTCAGGTTTGTGTTCTGTGATATGGCAAGACATCAAATGATATGATGATATGTAACGTGACAACAAATGAGAGATAAATTAGAAGAAAGTTTTTTGGATAGACTTTTCCTCATTCAGTTTGGATGATAAGAAATTAGTCTTATTTTCTGACATATTCATTTTATCAGCTAAATTTCCTAATTTGTATTATTGCAGATAATTACCAACACATATTTATTCTTAAAACTTTATTTGTTCAATTAGAAGGTAGATTTCAGCCTTTATCTTTGTAGGTGGCTGATCCGAGACAGTTTTATGTAAATGGCTTAATTAATCGGTACCCTTCAGTTGAGACAGGAACTTACAAAGGAAGTAATCCTTTTCGAGTGGCATAAGCTGTTTAAAAAAAGGCAAAAAAAGCTCCAATACTTTTCTCAGGCACCTTGGCACACAATTATAAGTTATTTGACAGAAGTAAATGTAATAAACTGCAAGGCTTCTTCCCAAACTGTGTCTTTTCTATGTAATTAATGTAGCATCAACCTTAAGTGCAGTGGCTCTGTAGTCTTCAAAACTACATTATTAAAAGGCTTAATTATGCAGAATTACAAAACTTTCTTATAAATGGTTCAGCATGTTGGTGATAAAGATGTGATCTGTGTGGCCTACTTATTAAGTTTACAGCGTCTCTCAAGCAATTAGTTGTTTGCAAATGTTTGGTGTGCTGCTGTCCTTCTCAGGCTCATTGGAAGCCTCTGTCACACAATGCTGTTAGAGGATGTGGTGACAGGACCTTTCCTTTATGGCCATTTGACAACAGCACTGATCACTCCAGGTGACCATCCACCACTGGTGCTGTTGTTGCCACAGCTGGACTTGCTTGGTTTCCAGCTACAAACCAGTGTGCCGACATATAGATTAGAAAGCAGGAGGGGGAGACTCCTCTCATCATGCACCAGTGTCAATTTGTTGTAGAAGCCAAGCCTTCGAGCACTGTTTTCCCTGGTTCCATACTACTCTACAAAAGGAAGTGGTGTAGTAGAAATTAATTTCAAAACCATAAAGAGGGATGTTAAAATTCAATATGTGATGGTAAACGTCTGCCTTTCCTGAGCAGATCAAAATGACCATGATACTGAGTGTTTACATGGCACAGCGTGGACTTATGCTTTCCCTTGGTCTTATGCTTTTTAAGAACAGTAGGAGGAAATAGTCTGATCTTTTTAAAAACAACCAGTTCTTCAAGGCATTAATAAGGGAAATTTAAAAAAGACACACTGCACCCACTTAGCTCTTCTGCTGCTTGCTTTTGTAGTTCTGAACTTCGTACCAAACCGGTGATCCTGGGGAGGGGGGCAGGGAGGGGCAGTAGGCGAATGAATGCATGTCTGCAAATGTGGCAACTTTTCAGCAGAGATTCTCCAGTGCTGTCCTCATTATTGTCCCATTTTATTTGGCAGAGTGACTCTTTTCCCCTTAAATGTGCAAGGGTTTAATTAATACATTCCAGTTGTCAAACCCAGTTCAGCTTGATGAGCAGGAGAGTGTAGAAAAACTAGATTATTTGTTTGCATCACTAGGCAATGGGGAAATACCTCCTTCGTTGGTTTTCTTTGCAAGTAGTGACAGAAGCGTTCTGACAGAGACAAAGGGATAAAAAATGTGCTGGAAGGACTAGAAGAATTAATTTGTAATAGATAATTGGATCTGTATGGCAATGATACGAGTTTGGAGGAATCTCAAGCAGAAGAGCTCTCTAGGTTTTTAGGTTTTGCTCTCATATAAAAAATAACATCTGCATGCCTTATGCATTTTATAGTTTAAATAAAAATGTGCACATCTCACTTTCTTCTCAATTAGCTGTCTCATCCCCTTTCTGACAAAGGTCTGCATCTGCTGATTTATATTATTTAAAACTCAACAAATACATTTGCCGTTTGTCAGGAAGGTGCTACGATATAGCTGTTACTTTCCTCTCTTGCAAAACTTCATTTCACTCTTGCACCAGCCTCTGAGACAGCTCTCTCTTTAGAGTTTTGCAAGCCTCATCTTTGTTGCTGGCAGATCCTCAGAGAAGGGCGTAGTTCAGTGTTACAAGAGATTGTCTCATTCGCTGGGAGCATGGGTCCATCCTGTAAGGGTATTGAGTGTCCTGAATGAGATGTTACTTGAGTTCTGTGGAGAGCCACCGATGAAAGCAGAGCGCTGTGGGGATGAACTCCCTTCAGCTCCAGCTGCTAAGGTGGGCTGGTGGTGTCCATATCAGCTGCAGATTTTCCAGAGTTGGCAGCTTTGTCCCTAAATATATCTAGATGCAGTAACCCAGACTGGAGGTCACAGATCACAACGGCTGGTAACAGAGCGACTAACAAATAGCGACAGCATGTTATTTAAAAAATATATATTGCTGGAGGATGATCAACATTGTTCCCCTTCTTTTAGAAAGGTGTTATGGGTGAACCCTGAAATTATAAACCTGAGAGGCACCTGAATATAAAGAAATATGGTTGAGAGAATCATTAAAGATCAAGTTATAAAGGACCTAGATGAGGATAATATGATGGGGACAAATCAGCACGATTTCTATAGCCTGTCAGGTTTCTTTGAAATAGTTAACAAATAATGGATAAAGGAGAACAGGGGATATAATTTATTTAAACTTTCAAAAGGATCGGATAGAGTCTTTTAAAGGAGGCAATTAAGGAATCTTGCTAACAATGGGGTAGGATGTAAAGTCTTGTCATGGATTTAAAACTGATTTAAAGACTCCAAGTTAAAAGTAAGATTAAATGCCCATTTCTTACTCCAAGAAGGAGACAATAATGAGTGTTCAGGAGTGGGGCTAGGAATGATAGACTTTGGGGTTTTTAACGTATATATTTTATTAAATTGCTATTGTGCATAGAATATAATTAGGTAGCATTCTCTAGGAAATACTGTAGGTTAGCATTAAGGATCTGCGTTACACAGACTGCTCTAGTGCTGTCGAGCTGCACTGAGAAGGAAAAGAAACAGGAAAATAAAGTGAACAATAGCAGTGACACTTCCCCCCAAAGATGCTTCTCCACTGGAAAAATATAATCTGCTTATTGCACCACCTAATCTAAAGTAATGCAATTCATAAAAGATACCAGCCCTGATCCAAGAACAAACTCAAATGTCAGCCTAAAATGTCCAGTCGAGCTTTGTCCAGCCTTTGGTGAACTTGGTGTATCTGCCCATACACTGCAGTCAGTCTTCACTGCAGTGGGTCTGTGATGGTGCTGGCACTCCGTGGTGGGACAGCTCTAGCTGGGGACTGGAGAGGAAAAGGAGAAATTGTAGAGTAGCTCTGTAAATGTAGACTTGTTCACAGAACATGACTTTGGATAAATTTGTCACAGGAAAGGTAGAAGAAATGTGTGCAATAGAAAAACATATACAGTGAACTTGAGAGCCCTGAATCTGTCATAACTCATCAGGCAGATGACACTGCTGTCATCCCACTCAGGTCCGTGAGGACACCTCCAGGTGTAATAACTGAGAAAGAGATGGGAAGCTTTGCTCCATGCTGGGTGTGTCTTTATCTCTGACAACAAATGTCCTCCTTCATCATCTAGCAAAGATGGAAGAATTTTCAGAACAATTAGAGATGTCAAGTAGGAAATTCCAGATGAGAAAAATTAAAACCTGTGATTATTTAATGAGGGGAGAAGAAGGGTGATCAATTATGGAACAAGTGCTACAACATAGGCTGATCAGAGGCTTGTGGTTACTGTCCTGAAAGTCAAAATATCATCTGTATTTAATGGATGTGTGGAAGGAGATGGAGCAGAGAACACTTCTCTCTTGTGGTAACACGAGTCTCTTTGACACACGGTGTTGCTGCAGACAGCCAGTTCTTAAATCTTGTAGCAGGGTGCATTATCATAAAGACTATAATGTAGCAGAGCTAAGGTCTGCCTGGTACTGAATAGCACCAAACAAAGTCACTCACATTAGTCTCTATACCCCTTAATTTCTGCTCCTTGAATTTAGTATGAATTTAGATGAATGAGGCTATCGGGAACGAAACCCAATGCCGCAGACTATATTTAAGCACGGTAGCAGAATGATATTTTGATGGTTAATTTCTTTGATCTTCTGTTGAATTTAAATTTGCCTACAGTGGTTTCCCAGTTTCAATTAGTACACAAAACAAACTTTGCGTATTTTCTGAGATTATGTTCTTCATTATACGTTGCTGTAGTTTTATGTGTCGTTGCCAAGAAATCTGCTTTTGACAAATTGCACAGGAGGCATTTTGAGATTGTGATGGAGTTGATTGAGTTTTGGCCAAGTCCTGTACACTTTTATCACTGAAGACTGAAATACAGATGCTTGTTACACTAAAATATATAGAATTTGCTTTGGCCCTGAAAATCTGTGTCACATTTTAAAATAACCAATTTGGGTACAATTTGAGTTAAGTGGCAAGTAAACAATGCAAATGAAACTGTTTTGTTAGTTAGAAAGTAACTGGAAGTCTGCAACTAATTATAAATTGGCAATATAGAAGTCTGCAGGAAGCTGAAAGGAAAACTTCACTGATACACTGTTCAGTTATATTCAAAATTCACCCTGCACAGTTTGTGAAAGAGGTTTCGTTCCCTATTGAAACTTGACTCTCAAAAAATAAAACTCAGCTTTCATAAGAAAGGAAAAGTGTAATCTTTTAATCAAAGATAATTCTTCTTATGTTATATGATTTTTTTTTTAATTTCACATAGGCCTTGAGCTTCAGCTTTTGTATGTAGGTTTGAATTTCTTCGGTGCTTGTCAGTATTCTAAGTTTTGATTGGCACTTTCATTGTGTTTTTCAACTCATCACCTCAACACAATTCTCGTGCATTAATGTAGCTGTACAATACCTTTGAGAAATAAGAATGTGTTGTCACATACAAGAAGAAATTCTTTGCTTGTGTTTGGTTGGAAAATGCCTGGGATTGGCTAGAAAGCATCTATTGTCAATGCCACCTAGATCAGTAACTAGGAGCTAGTGAAAACACACAGATAATTGTCATGTGGATGTGTGCTGCCAGAATGTGTGCCATGTGCAGACATCAGGTTTGGGTGAATATCAGCTTTTATTGTTTAAGAATTATTATTTTATAAGACCATGTCAATACACAAGGGGTTTGGGGTTTTTTTTTTTAAAAAGGATAAATCCATGTGAATATTTGTGACAATTCAGTTTAACAATCCTTGATATATAGAACATCAATCCCAGAGCAGCAGGATGTGCTGGAAACCTCAGTGCTGTCTCTGTTTTGGTCCTGTCACTAGAAACCCCAGGAGTCTCTACAGTAAGTAGGGACTTGGACTCTGTCCTCCTGCTTGAAATAGTAGTTCATCCAAATGCAGAGCTGATCAGGTAAGCTGCAGAAGATGCCAAGCCTGGCATGTTTTAGAGAAAGAAAGGAGATGATGTGGAGGTGCTGGAGCAGGTGCAGAGGAGGGCAACTAAGCTGATGAAAAGACTGGAGAATAAAGCTTATGAGGTAACACTGAAAGAGCTGAGGCTCTTTAGTTTGAAGAAGAGGAGGCTGAGAGGAGACCTCATCACTCTATACAACTACCTGAAAGGACATTGTGGAGAGGTTGGCGCTGGTCTCTTCTCACAAGCAATTAGTGATAGAACAAGAGGGAATGGGTTCAAGTTACAATAGAGGAGGTTTAGACTTGATATTAGGAAATACTTTTTCACAGAAAGGGTAGTCAGGCACTGGAATGGGCTTCCCAGGGAGGTGATTGAGTTGCCATCCCTGGATGTGTTTAAAGATTGTTTGGATGAGATGTTGAGGGATGTGGTTTAGGGGTGATCTTAGGTAGAGTAGATGGTTGCACTTGATGATCCCAGGGGTCTTTTCCAACCACAGTGATTCTGTGATTCTGTGAAATGGGCAAGCAAAATGACAAAAACATTGAAAATTACTTTCTTGGTTCTTCAGGTACAGTACCAACAACAAGAGCCATGAGATAACTCGTGACTCGCAGTGCCAGGCTACCACCACTAAGGTCATATTCATCCACTTGGCTGTTACCTTCTCTGTACCAAGCATTTCACTGATACGTGCTCTCCTTCAACAATGTGGAGCTTAAAGACATGGTTTAGGAGTGGGCTTGGTATAATTAGTGTAATGATTGGAATTGATGCTCTTGAAGATCTTTTCCAACCTAAATGATTCTATGATTATGAGTCTGTGAATCCTTGGCTTGGAAAAATGTCAGACTTGAATCTCTTTCCAGCCCTGTGCTGTTTCTCCATCAAGCAGCATTAAGTGAATTGCACATTCTTCCCATTTAACTTTTAACATATAATCTCCTTCTCAACAACTAGTAGAGACACCTTGTGAAACTTCTGAAATACTGCATAGGAGTGGTTCAGCGACACAGTGTGGGCTCGGATGTGAGCTTTAAAAGCCATGTAGGGGCCAACCAAGCTGGGAAGGAGTTTCCTAGATAGTCCTGCACTGAGGAGGTCTGTGCATGCTGTCATTAATAGGAAAATGCTTCAAAAAAAGGAGCAGGAATAAACCTCTTTTCTTTCTGCAGTAAACATTTCCAAACAGGCCAGTCTCACGGTCCTTGTGGAAGTAGCTCCATTCATGCCATTTGGGACTCTAACCTACAAATACGGGTTGTNATGTGTTTAAAGATTGTTTGGATGAGATGTTGAGGGATGTGGTTTAGGGGTGATCTTAGGTAGAGTAGATGGTTGCACTTGATGATCCCAGGGGTCTTTTCCAACCACAGTGATTCTGTGATTCTGTGAAATGGGCAAGCAAAATGACAAAAACATTGAAAATTACTTTCTTGGTTCTTCAGGTACAGTACCAACAACAAGAGCCATGAGATAACTCGTGACTCGCAGTGCCAGGCTACCACCACTAAGGTCATATTCATCCACTTGGCTGTTACCTTCTCTGTACCAAGCATTTCACTGATACGTGCTCTCCTTCAACAATGTGGAGCTTAAGGACATGGTTTAGGAGTGGGCTTGGTATAATTAGTGTAATGATTGGAATTGATGCTCTTGAAGATCTTTTCCAACCTAAATGATTCTATGATTATGAGTCTGTGAATCCTTGGCTTGGAAAAATGTCAGACTTGAATCTCTTTCCAGCCCTGTGCTGTTTCTCCATCAAGCAGCATTAAGTGAATTGCACATTCTTCCCATTTAACTTTTAACATATAATCTCCTTCTCAACAACTAGTAGAGACACCTTGTGAAACTTCTGAAATACTGCATAGGAGTGGTTCAGCGACACAGTGTGGGCTCGGATGTGAGCTTTAAAAGCCATGTAGGGGCCAACCAAGCTGGGAAGGAGTTTCCTAGATAGTCCTGCACTGAGGAGGTCTGTGCATGCTGTCATTAATAGGAAAATGCTTCAAAAAAAGGAGCAGGAATAAACCTCTTTTCTTTCTGCAGTAAACATTTCCAAACAGGCCAGTCTCACGGTCCTTGTGGAAGTAGCTCCATTCATGCCATTTGGGACTCTAACCTACAAATACGGGTTGTGGGATGAAATCCATAAATGCTAGGGTTAAATATGCTGATCTGCATCCAAAGCATTTTAATAAAAAGTTAGCTTGGGTCATGGGGAAGGAGGGCATAAAGGACTGTAGTAATGGAGAATATGAGTCATGGCATCCAGACTGAAACAAATCTTTGAGCACAAATCACAATATAAAATTTTAAGGGCTTGATCCTGCCTTTGGCTATGCTGGTTGGTATTGTACATATCCTGTAAAATCGGCTACTGTTGCCTATGACGTGTTGCTGTGCACCCACATAACTGAGCACTAGGCTCTAGGTTTTTATAGTCTTTATTTTTAAGTCCTGTAAATGCTGCTGGACTTGGCTTTTTCAGAATGTCGAACAGAGGTAGCAAGATCTCCTTGCATTTCCTACCCACTTACAACCCCAAGTAACCAGTGGATGTGTTGCATCTTTCGATAAAGACTTCTTAGAGAGCAGTCTGGTGCATGAGGCCACACAGAACGTGTCGTTGTTCCTGCTGCAGGTTTGGGCTTTATCTGTGTGTTGTGGGCACCATACACCACGTAACAATGAAAAGCTACACGCTCTGGTCCGCTGGGTCACCGCGCAGTCTGTGTGATTGCAAACTGTGTGCATAACAGTGGCTGTTGGAACTCTGTCCAGATGTGGGCATTGCTAATTACAGGAATACCCACAAGGTGGATTATGGCTTTTGTTGCCATTTGCAACGTGTTTAAAAACGGGCAAGTGAAAAGCATGCAGGCAGCAAATAAGAAGTAGCTGTACGTGTTGGAGATTAAGGCTTTTCATAGTTAATTCCCAGGGAACTAAAACTCTTGACCTGGCAGAATGCATTTCTGGGGTGTAACCAGATGCATCCTAGTGCACAGGAGAGACATCCCGAAGCGGCAGATTCTGACATGGTCTTAACACAAAAATGTCACGGCTTCACTCACAGCAGGCAAAGTCCAGGTAGAGAAAGACTACCTGAGGAGACCAGTGGTGGGGAGCAGAGCTACTGTCAGTTAAAAAATATTACAGTAATGTGATACAAGTTTTGGAAGGACTGTCAGGGGAAAATGTGATCTTGTTTTTCAAGAATTTAAGTAGTTGTCATTTAATGAGCTGTAGCACTGTCCGGAGGGGCCTTTAGGATGAGCAGTTCTTAAAGTGTGCAGAGCTCAGTGTGTTGCCGAGCACCACACTGGGATGACAATGTTTTCACATTGTCTTCCATAACTGCTGTCTCCTGGCTTTGGAGAGAGAACATGATGTCTAATCATGAAGTGACCCTCAGTCACTTTGTCCCTTCACTTCATTGCAGGAGTTGCCATGAATCACACAGGAGATGAAACAGAGCAGGCAGAAGGAGAACATGCCAGTGGCAGAAATTCGGTGTGAGATCCAAACTGCTTGAGCAAAACATAGGAACAGATGAAAGAAAGGGTGTTGAATGGCTTAGCTACCTGTCTCCTTAACAGCTTGTGATGAGGAGATAAGTAGTTTAGCAACCTTCACTCAAAGGTTTGGTTTTTTCCTTTTTGTCTGTTCCCCAAAAGGTGGGGATTAAACTACAGAAAGTCTTGCTCTTGCGGCTTCTTTGAGTGAGAGAAATAAAGAGAGAGGATATCTGAATTCATATTTAACCCCACTTTGTACAGTTCAATTTAAATAAAATTGATGAATTTCCTCCGGAGTGATTAATAGCCAAGTGTGGTGACATACAGGAACTATGAGCTTGACCTTCTAGGTAAAGGATAACTGCTGTGTTAAGTTGAGTACATAATTTCCCCTGAATAAGTTGACAAGCAGTGAGCATGGTTTCTGTGACTTCTGATCTTTTAAATGCACACTTACAAGTGATTTGCCTATTTCTCTGAAGCAAGTCTTGTGTTATGTGTCACACGTGTTAAATAAATTCCAAATGGTCTAATGTGAGATCTGGAATCCCAGCAGCCGGGTCTGAGCGAATCGTTTGGCCTTCCAGG
Source organism: Rhinopomastus cyanomelas (assembly GCA_013400115.1). Classification (NCBI taxonomy): domain Eukaryota; kingdom Metazoa; phylum Chordata; class Aves; order Bucerotiformes; family Rhinopomastidae; genus Rhinopomastus; species Rhinopomastus cyanomelas. The sequence continues at coordinate 137,734 of VXBP01008117.1, forward strand.
GAGCTGCAAAATTTGACATACTCTGAACTGGAATCCCCAAATTATCAGATTATTCTTGTCCTATGAACATCTCAGAGGCTTATGAAACAGGCTATAGTAAATCTTCCTCCTCCTCACTGGACTTATACATTAAATTCTTCTGTGTTACGTACTGTGAACCTTGCTTTCTCTTCGGTCAATGCTTTTTCCCCCCAGAACTGAGAGCATCAAAGATGCTAAAACTATCCATGTAGTGTGCTAATAGGGTGCTTATACAGATACAGAATTGGTCTACAGGCCAATTAAAACTTACTGCATACTTTTTTCTTTATCAAGCTTCAAACTCTGCTTTAGAGGGCAACTACTGATTCCTCTGAGCATGAAAGAAAAGGAATATTGATGGAAAAGCAGTCATCTCCATAAGTCACTCCTGTGTTTTACATATAAGATTAGCCATGATTTTCTCTATCAGAAGGCCTGAGAGGTGGGAAACATTACAAAGAATTACAAATGTCTCTACTTCAGTGTGCAAACAGCACTTTGGTCTTCACTTTCCCAGTGTGCTGTGTGAAAAGAGCAGGTGAACTGGTGGGGGAGCAGCTGCAATGCAGTGGAGAGGACTCTGCACTTGATTCTGCTGTAGAAGCTGGTGGCTCATGGCTCTGAGTAAACAACTAGCTGCATTGCTGAGCCCAGAGAATTTGAGCAACCTCTCCTACTATCAGGAGGTCCAGTGGGCCTTAAAACAAGCTTCCACATCCCATGGAGATCCCTTACCACATCTGCTGCCTGTGGTCCTATGTACCTGGAAGAACTCTCTCCAGTATGGGTCTCCATCTCCAGCCTACTCGAAGCTCTTCTTTACTTTTTCTCAGGCTTCAAGCAGTGCTTTGCAATAGCTGGATCAGCACCAAATTCAGCTGGTGTCCAGCATAGTCCCTTTGACCCATCCCTGTGTGATTCAGGACATACCAAATTTCCCAACAGTTTCAGAACTCAGTAAATCACCACCCACCTGCAAATCCCAGACCCTCAAAATTGGGGTGTCTCACTTCTGATTCACTAGCCAGGTTTTGTTCCTGTAGTTTCTTTTTCCATGCTTTGCAAAATACTCTGACTGGTCAGCCTCACCTCTATCCCAGGAAAGGCGATAGAACAATTTATCCTGGACACTGTCTTTAGGCACATCAAGGACAAGAGGGTCATTAGGGACAGTCAGCATGGCTTCACCAAAGGGAAGTCATTCTTGATCAACACGATACCCTTTTATGCAGACAAAACCAGATGGATAGATGATGACAAAGTAGTGGATGTGGTCTGTCTTGACTTCAGTAAAGCATTTGACATGGTCTCCCACAGCATCCTTGCAGCCAGACTGAGGCAGTGTGGTCTAGATGATTGTGTAGTGAGGTGGATCGTGAACTGGCTGCACGATAGAAGCCAGAGAGTAGTGGTAAGAGGGACAGAGTCTAGTTGGAGGCCTGTATCTAGTGGAGTCCCCCAAGGGTCGTTACTGGGACCAGTCCTGTTCAATCTACTCATTAATGACTTGGATGAGGGATTAGAGTGCACTGTCAGCAAGTTTGCTGATGACACAAAGCTTGGAGGAGTGGCTGACATCCAGCAGACTGTGCTGCCAGTCAGCAGGACCTGGACAGACTGGAGAGCCGGGCAGGGAGAACTTTAATGATCAGAATGGGGATGTTTAGCAGATCGAGAGAGGTTCTTCTCCCCCTCTACTCTGCCCTGGTGTGGCCACATCTGGAGTATTGTGTCCAGTTCTGGGCCCCTCAGTTCAAGAGGGACACAGAACTGCTGGATAGAGTCCAGTGCAGAGCAACAAAGGTGATGAAGGAAGTAGAACACCTCCCTTCTGAGGAAAGGCTGAGGGAGCTGGGTGTCTTTAGCTTGGTGAAAAGGAGACTGAGGGGTGACCTCATTAATGTCTATAAATATGTGAAGGGTGAGTGTCAGGAGGATGGAGCCAGGCTTTTCTCAATGTCATCTAGTGATAGGACAAAGAGCATTGGGTGTAAACTGGAACATAGGAGGTTCCATATAAGTGTAAAAAGACACTTCTTCCCAGTGAGGGTGATGGAGCACTGGAACAGGGGGGTTGTGGAGTCTCCTTCACTGGAGACATTTAAAACCCGCGTGGATATGTTCTTATGCAACTTGGTCTAGGTGATCCCACTGTGGTGGGGGGATTGGACTAGTTGATCTTTCAATATCCCTCCCAATCCCTTATGTTCCACGATTCTGTGATTCTGTGTCGGTGAGATCCACTCATAGTGAGGTAGTTTAACAACCCAAAACTTGAAACACAAGTTGCACTGCAATCCTGGTCAAGTCTGTGACCCATGGGCTCAGAAGGGAAAGGAAATTACAAATGCTACCTTTGCAGTAATGAATCATCACAGATAATGGCTTTTTTCCTTCCTTTCTTTGTGCTTTGCATGAAGAATTTTCTTCTTAAAGGATTCAACTGAAATGTTGCCTGTCTCTTCCAGAAGGTAAGCTGTTGAGAGAGAGATCTTCTCTGTATGAGCCAGCATGCAAAACAGTAGGTGCACCAAGCTGCCTTGTCCCTTCTCTGTGATAAGCACTACACTGGAGTCAACTGTCATTTGTGTGTACGTGTGAATATATTTCTGTGATGGAATAAGAGTGTCTGTAAAAATGGCCACTGAAGTGGCCAGCCAGTGCACTTACTCAGGGAAAGTGACAGGATAAGACAAGTGGCAGAAACAAAGATAGGAAAAGAGATTTTTGCACTAACAAGTGTGAAATGATAAGCTTGACCCTTATGGGAAATGTAGAGAATCCGTGGCGCACTTGTCAGGCCAAAATTAGCCATGCCAATTTGTTTCCAGCAATACCAAGCTGTGAGAACCTTTTACTACTTCTCTCATTTGTGAAAGAAAACTGCTGGATCACTGCACTCCGCTGATTCTACGATTCTGTGATTCTCGTGAAGCTGATTCACTTAGGCACGAATAACTTTCCTAGGTGTTGAAGGCTGAGGGAGGAATCAAGAGATTGAGACGGGTGGGAAGGTGTTTGGTGGAGGTTTTATGGGCTGCATGGATGAGTTATGTGTGTCATCCAAACTGGGTGCCTAATCACCTCCGACATGTCACCACAACTGCAACATGCTCAGCAAGGCAAAAGGGAGAGGGCAAAACACATATTTCTTTCTCACGTATGCACAGCTAGGAAATGGTCATCTCATTTTTCATCTTCCTCCAGGGCAGGTGTTAGAGCCCTGTCTCTGCCAGGGAGTGATGGCGGTTTGGTTCACATGAGATTGAAGTCTGATACTTTAAAGCAGAAAGTTTGAAACACTCTTTGGCAAATATGCGCAGCCTTCTGGTTAGAGTAGGGGATAGAGAAGTAGTCTATTCCTTGCAAAAACTGGAAGCTGAGGTGGCAAAGTCTGCAGTAAATGAGAGACTCTGGAAGCTCCAGCTCTGTTTGTTTATTTAAGTAATTCTTCCCTGTGGGGACAAGGGAAGGAAAGATTATTTATGCAATTCTGGCTGACACAGAATGATGCGCTGGGTATCAGCATCGAGGGAAAGAGAAATGTCAGCGCTTAGGTGAGAATTAGAGGCTTTGGAATCAGAAGGGGTAGTGGTGGCATTGCTGGGACGGCTTCTTCGCTCTGATGTCTGAGCAGGTTGCTTAATTGTAAATCAGAGGAGGGTAAGCAAAGGCAAATGAAACTGGTATTTGAGTTGATGAAAGGGTACCCCCATAGAAGAAATTAATAGAATAATTACCCCCACAATAGAAATGAAGGATTAGACATGGTGATGGCAAAGATATCACAGGGAAATGGAGCTTTTGGCTGATGAGAATCCAGCAAAAAGGAGACCAGCAGCGTGAGCTGAGTAAATCAGACACCCTGCTTTGAATGAGTCCAAGAGGGAGTTGGGGGAAGCAGACTAGTCAGCAGTGAAGATGAAACTCGGCAGAGAGAGCTGTGATTGCATTAGGCACATGCAAAAGAGCAAAGACTAGAGGAAGTTTGTATTAGGTTATCAGAATTGGATTCCACTGGGGGTAAGGAAATGTGATTCAAGGGATTGGTTGTTAAATTAGGATTTCCGCACATAATTTTATCAGATCTCACATCATCAAGTCAAATCTGGTTCCATTTAAATGGATCTTACTAACTGTCACGACAGGCATTGTGCCTTACGGGGCAATAGGAGCAACCAGCATGATTCGAGGGCAGAAAGGACCTTTCCTAGGCTAAGCTGTGATTATTATTTTTCATGAAAGCGTTTTCCTGCAAAAGAATTTTCCCAGTCAGGTTTTTGTCTTATTTCTTTTTCTTCGTTCTTTTATATTTTTTAACCTACAGCTCTCAGTTCTCAAAGCTCAAGGTGATACAGAGATAGCTGCGTCTGCAGCAAGAAGCAATGTGTCATTGCAGCCTTGGAGGGAGGCTGGCCATATGGGAGAGCTCTTCCACGTCACCATTTTCCTCCATCTGTAGAGCTAGCAGGATATGGCTACAGGACTTTACTGAATAGGGTCTTGGAAAAATCTAGCTGTAAACTCACAAAGCCTGGCTTTGTGTCCAGAAACGGTGTTTTCACACAGTATATCTGATTTCCATAGCTGCACACTCTTCTAAATGCGAGCCAAGGCAAGCCCATGTAACCACATTAAATTCCTTTCTTTTCTCTTTCTTAAATCAGCCAATTTGTGTAAACCTCTAAAGAGACAAACTGACACCACTTTGACCAGAGAGTCAACGTTGATTGTTATTAATTACTTAAAACTTCTTTTTAAAAAAACTAAGGCCAGGTCCGTGCTGCAGATTTCTATCAGCACAGCTGTTCTGGTCAGACTGACACCTCTCAGTGAGCAAACACTACACATGTAGATGCAATTATACCTCAAAATGGTGCTTGTTTTGCTTGCAGGGATGATTTTACTATACCACTACAAAGAGCAGATTTGCCAGTGTAAGTTTACACCGCCCCAGGAATGCTTTGTCTGTTTACTGTGCTGGTATTCCTTTATCAGTGAGGCATTTGCAGTGTAGACATGGTCGTACTTGGAGGGCTGGTTTTAATCCTGACACATGCTAAAGTGATTACACTGCTGATTGAGAACTCAATAGAAGGACTCCAACTGATTTGCTCTGGATCAGGGCCTGAAAGGAGAGGAATTATCTTGTGGTTTGAACACAGGGATAGGAGCTTCTGGTGCACATCCTGGATTTGATATTGACTTCATTTGTCTCTGCCTTTAAAAATGAGGGGTGTTGAGCATTTTGTCTCTCAGGAGTTTTGTGAGACTTGGTTTTTTCATGTTCCTGCTTCAGGACACAAGTAAAACATAAATCCCCAAATGGATATCCACAACCTTTAAAAATTAAGAAAGAACCAAAAGTCTAGCTACTTCTGCAGCTGTTCCAATGGCACAAAGTGCTCTTGCGGTGAAGGCCCTGGTTCTGGTCCAACCAGCGTGACTGCTTTGAAAAGGCTTCCCTGCGTTAATGAGGCGTGTTTGGGATACATCGCACCACCACATTTCCCATGGGTGTTTCCTTATAGCTCCAATGCTCTTTCCTTTTTGTATTTACAGTATCCATGGGCTCTATTTTAAGGACCTTACAGCTCTTATATGTCAAAATCAAACAAGAACTGTGGGGACTTTTGTGGAAGATGTAGGGCTTGTACATCTTAAAGTGGATGCTGTGTCTTCTACAGGACTTAACAACTGATATCTGAGTGTTACCAGGATTGTAAATCAGAAAAAGCAGCATGCAGGAGGGTACCTTCCCCCTTGACTGTAAAACACAAATGGATTATGACTGCTGTTTCATACCACAGCACAAAGCAATATTTAGAAGGACAAATCTAAAGCATTAGTTCAGATCAATAGTTGCCATGTCTACAGCTAGTCTAGCATGAACACAGTTGATGGAGACACATCCTGCCTTCAGACTATCACCTTCTTTTCTGTATCACCTTTTACGGAGACAATGTCAAGCAAGTTGAAGCTGAAGGGCATTTTCTGTTCTCTGTCTCGTCATGCACTGAGCTATAGACTAAGCAGGTTCCAGCTGGACCATCCAACCCCCACCTGGCGCCAAACATGTGAAGTCACACCAAGGAACAAATCCCTACAGGAAGCAGAAGTAACGGGAAGTAGCTATTACTCATGATATTCCTTTTTACAAGTTGTGTATCCTTTAAAAAACACATTTGGGAAATGGAAAACTAGTGTATAGAGCAGAATTCTCTCTCTCTATGAGAAGCCAAGTTTCATTTTTCTTGTGGTTTAATGTAGAGGTTTTGGACCGCTCTTCACTCTGTAATCTACTATCTGTAGCTTGCTTAGTCTGTGGCTCTTTTTACATATATTCTCTCAACTGTCATCTGTTGGCACAGAAGACAATGTCAGGAGAACCAACTTCTGTGACAAATTAGTGAATGGAAGAAAGAGGTTTTTTTCCCCTGGTTGTGTGATGCGCCAGAATGATTGATTCCAAAAAGACTCCTTAAAATTCCAAAGAGTGCTTCTGAAATCAGCGTTTTGATGTGGCTAGTTTGATTTAGGGCTACTAAAATGACTCAGTTACACTTTTACATGACCTGATGTACTTCTTGGTGCTATTGTAGACTGCAGGGGGGTAAAAATAGCTATGCAAAAATTGTTCTTTTTGCACACTGCTAGAATTAAAGCAATGCTGTGTTTGGTGTAACTTTGTCAGGATCTCATAAAACTCATCACAGTTAAAGTAAGTAAAAATGAGCCTGTGGTGTGTGCAGTGCAAAAGTGATAGATCTCGCTGGCCTCAACCCACAGTCCAATGAATGAAAATCAGGAGCACGGTACAACTTCCTTTTTAAACCAAATCTTTATCAATAATAACTACAGTAACCCTTCAGAATGGCTTGTGTGTTCCAAAGAAGATTTTCTGTCCTTTGATGGGGCTTATTAACAACACTTGCCTTTGCTCAGTAACCACCGGCAAGACTGCAACATGGGGTAAGGGCAGGCTGTGTTGATGGTCGAGTCAGTTCAAATCGTAATCAAAACACACTGTCTGGGCTACAGAAAGACATTTGTGAACCTAGTCCCGCAGTTCGTCTTGGAGCTATGGTCTTACAGTACCCCTGTTTCATTTGTCGGTAGTTTCTTGTGGCTGTTATTCTAAGCACTAACCCTGAAACCCCAGTTTTCAGATGTCATTAACTTGTGAAGAAGTATGGGAAAGAAAAATAAGTTAAAAAGTTCACTACAAAGCTGGCAACTCATTTTTAGTGCACAGCTCTTTGGGAAGCTTAGTCTTTAGTTTCATGAGCCTGTAAGAGAGCATTGGTCACAGGTCTCTGCCTAGGCTGTCACTTCCTTTTGCACCAATTCAACTGGTTTGGGGACTGTGTTGTCAAGGAAACAGACTTAAAATAAGTCAGTGGTTGGTTTAACTCAGATTAGTTGGTGAAATCTGGCATACAGGCAGAAACTCTTGATGCCAGCACAACTCTTAGAGCAATAATAGGAAGGCATGGCTACTTTAGGAACTACTTTTTAGTAACCTAGCTCCTGCTTGGTGATGGCCGGCCTCGAAAGGCAGCCTGGCAGGTTGCTACTTGAACCAAGGCTAAGAAGGAAACGTAGGGGCTCTAATGTCATTTACATTTTCAGACAGGGACAACCTGGATGAGTTTAAGATCAACTGCTTTTATCAATGTATTCTGTAATTTGAGAGTTATCTTCTGTAGTATTTGCAAGAGAAGTGCACAAGTAGCTTGATGTATGTTTTGCTTTTACTTTACACTTCTCTAGATTAGAAATGTTGGGTTCTTCAGAAAGCAAAAAACCAAGATGAAGAAAAGTAGTTAAACACTGTGAAAAATGTGGAGGGTAGTGGTGGGGGAAAGAGGGTACAGCAGAGGGAGAGGACCCCCAGGGAATGTGAAGTGCACATGTTGGAGCAGAACATATGATCCTTCTTTATTGTTGTCCATTTAAAATTACAATGTGTTCCACTTAAACTAGACATGCTAATAAAAGAAGAGGAGTCATTTCTAGTGGACAAAGACCAAAGCTGCCTCCTCATTTAAATTCTGCTCTTTTGTTAAGGCACCCTACTGACATAATTCTCTATTGTTTCTGCCATTATCACTTGCTTAATGCGGGACACAGTGTCGGGAAATTCCTGTCTGGCACTTACAAGGTGTTTCTAAAAAGGGGAACAAAAGAGTCAAGAGCACATAGGGAGCAGGAAGAAGCTGCGTGGGGAAGTGGCAGCAGGGGGAGGAATTAGAGATAGGAGCAGGGGCTGGGGGAGACAGGCGGAGAAGACAGCACGACAAACAGAAGAGTAGAAAGAGCTGGACGCAGGCAGAAGTCTCAACATTCCTTCTGCAATCCCAACTAGTACAGGCAAAACTCTTAAGATACTTGTGAAGCAGCCTGTGAAATGTAAAATATTACATGTGACTCACGGATCGCTAGGGATTGGAAGGGACCTGGGAAGATCATCTAGTCCAATCCCACTCCCAGAGCAGGATCACATGAGACTATGAAGTGGAGGACAGTCAGGCTGCAAGAACCTCTAAGCTAGAAGTACACACAATGGAGCAGAAGAGCTTTCTAGGGAAGAGAAGCCACGGCATGGCATTAAGAAACCTGGCGATCCAGGGTTTGAAGGCTCTGGGACAGTCACACTGGGTTTGATGCTGAGAGTTTGTGTGACCAGTGAACAGGGAGAAAGTTAGTCTCAAGACATCCACTTCTGGTACCCTGGATATGAGAGGCAAGGCGTGTGAGACCCTTAACATAAGGAGATTACTCTCTACTGTCATTTGTTAATAACAATGCCTCTTTCTGTCATATAATTAGAAAATACATCTTGCTTTCCCTCCAAGCACTGCAGCCTTATTGCATTTGCACATTTTTCATAATATTTCAAGTGAACTGACCAGATAACATTAATGAATATATTAGATAGGCAGGCACTTTTAAGGAAAAATAATAAACATACTTGTATATTAAAAAGTTAATTCAGTCTGGAGCCAAACAGGTAATTTTCCCTTCAGCATTTTTTCACTCAACTAAGACAGGTTGGACTAGGAGTGCAGTCACCCTGTCTACAGCACTTGGCTTGGCTTGCATACCAGGGGCGAATTTTCTTCCGAGACAGACAGCAAGATGATCTGATTGGCCTTGGTCCAGAGCATGCTCACAAAGGCCCTTTTGATGGAGGGCTTCTTGGTAAGCCCTGTACCAAAAGCTGCCTGCCACCCTCCTTTCAAAGATACCCATTTACAGTAATTCGGGGAGGGGGAGAGGGGAAATAAATAAAGAAAAGTGAAATAGGGGGTTGCCACAGGAATAATTACGTTACTGCGCTTGGAGGGGGTAGGGGAGAGGAGGAGGGGATTTGTTAAGTAAACTGCTGGATGTTGAAGTAGCTGTTTGGCAACAATGCAAGAACATAAGGCATTTGCAATTAAGCTCATTAAAGCTTCATCATTTGGCTTATCAATCTTTTCTGAAAAGGGTGGGGTGAAGCACTGTATATTAAAACATGGCTGCCTGTGCAGATAAGGAGTGATCACTACCTGTCTGACTTTCTGAGATGCACTGTAGTACCCAGCCTGCGATGGCATACGTGATTAGCTGGTTTAACTCCCTCTGGTGCAGGGACAAGTGATTATTAGATGTTTGTTATTGTGTCCCTGCTGTCCGCTCATAAGCATCCAGTCTGGGCAACTGCTACCTCCTTGCCTTCATCTCATTTGTTATCTAGATGTGATGTCCCACTTATCCATCAAAGTTTGTTTATCCATCTCATTTGTTCTCATAAGAGTAGCTTTTGGAACAGCATTTACTGAAGCCACTACCCTTTGGAGTAAAGGGAAAGGGAACTAGGTTATCAGAGCCGTTGCTTCCTCAGTCAATGAGGGATGCCCTCTGACTGGAGCCCATGCTATCCCATGCTAATCAACAGCTTGGAGTTTCCACAGAAATAACAGCAACCTGGAGAATCATTAGTGAACAGAACTGACGTGAACTGTTCATCATCTGTCAGGGACCTCAGCATGCCTGGCCTGACTATGAACGAGGCCTCTCTAGCTGAGGGACAGTGAAATGTCTGAGTCTGCTGGCAAGTCATCAGAGAAGTAAGAGCGTGAAAACCTTGCAGTAGAAACAATTTTCAGCTTTTTAGATGTTTCCCTGGGTACCAAGAGTGAAATCTGGGAAGAAATCAAGTCTGTCTTCTAGTAATGTATAAGGCAGTATGTATCACTAGAGTTTATTGCAGGGAGTAGGTGTGTAAGTACAGGACTTCAGGTGTAGATACCTCTCGTCATCCAAGACCTTCAGAGCACTGTAGATAGGAACTAAGCTTTGCAGTGTGTTTGTGGGAGGTGAGCCTTACCTTTATTTTCGAGGCGGAGAAGTTATAGCGGGAAGAAAACCCCAGGAGGCACGCTGGGTGTCTCAGAAGTCTAGATTCTCACAAGCCCAGTTTCTCTAATATGACCTTGATCATACAGTTCCATTATTTTCTCTGTTGTTTACCTTGATATCAACTGTACTGAGCTTCAGAATTTTCTCACAAAAATGATTGGTCTTGCTTGACTCATTTGCATCCAGTCACAGAAAGGTGGGCCCTCATGTCTCTTTCAGTTACAAGCTTTTGAATGATGTTTTCCATTGTCTTCACAATGCATTGTCTACATAGTGTTAAAACTCATTTTAGCTGTAAATGAAAGAAAAGGAAGCAAAAATAGAGAAGATGAGGGAAATGCAGATATGAGGAGAGGTGTGGAAGGGGTAGCACCACCAATACAAACATGTAGATCATGTTTCCATGTGGGAATGGAAGCCATCATGAGCTTTAATTCTTGGATTGATCAAGGTAGTGTAAAACCAGACCCCAGAGGATTGCCCATGAAGAAACTGGATTTGTATTTTACATATGAGCTGTAGTTGAAGCCAAATGTTCATTTCACTCAAATTGTGTAGGTGGATTACTGTACTTCCAGCCTTGAAGTATCATGTCTTTAGCTGCTAATAAACTTTATGAAATCCATTTCTTATTCCCCCTGCTGTACGTGTCCATGAGCCTTGATGTGCCAACAGAGCAATGCTGTCCAGAAAACTCATTTGTCAAGAAACAGGCAAGTGATGTGTATGAACAAGTCAAGAAGAAAAAGAATATATGTACCACTCTTCCAGTGTCATTCCTCTTATCAAAATTGCCAGCCTCCTCATTCTTCCCAACTTACAGCTGGGCTAAGGAGTTGAGAAAGCTTAACGAACTGTCACATCATCAGCCAAGCAGAGGACTAAGATACGTACAGGTTGTTCTTATTAAGAATGCTCATTCTCTAATTAAAAGTATCTTTCTAGACCAACAAGCTCCCCACTTTGGCTTAGCTCCCAGAATCAGACCTGCCTTTTCACACAATGCGTGATCAGTCTGAAGGATTCATTGCCACTGGAATTCACTGAAGCCAAGAATTTACAAAACTGAGGGAGGGATTAGACTTTTATGTAGATAACAAAAATATCTGGCATTACCGTAGCTAATACAAACAAAGAGAGCACTAGGAACAAGATAAAACCTCATTCTTCGAAGGTTTAAGAGAATGTCTAATATTTAGAGTTGGGATGAGACTTCTTGGGGGACAAGAAGAGGTGGATTGTCACATGGTACCCTTGAACTTCACTTTGACGTGTTCAGTCTTGGATGCTGAGTAAGAAGAGTCTTAGCTCTGATTATATACAGCACCAACTTTCTAATCAGTCCATGTTTTCTGATGGCACATGCTTAGCTGCATGAGATAATCCAATGAGAGCTTTTTAGCTACAGTGTCAGTTCAGTCACTGGCCAAGAGGTGCCAAGGCATCAGTGAGAATGAGCAATGCAGCGAGTTAAATGTAGTCTTCAAGACTTGGAGACACAGAGCTGAATTGAAGCTCTGCTACACACTCCCTGTTCAACGAAGACAGTCACTTCTTTCAGCCCATTCACGTACCCCTTGTGCAATGACACATCACCCCTTTCAAAATGTGGCTGTGGCATGTTTCTGGGACACAACGAATTCATCACTTTGCCTAATGGATTTATTGAGGGAGTAGAGGGAGGAAATAAGCTTTAAAAAGATTTAGGGTAAACAAAAAGGTCAAAAAGAGTGAGAAATAAGCTACTTTAAGGTAATAGGGAGTGGGAACCAGACAAGGAAGGAAAACAGAGCGGGATAAGAGGCCATAGGTACAGAGGAAGAAGTAACATCTTAGGTGCAAACCAGAGAGCAGAGGCAAAGTTGAGCGTATAAACAAAGGATTTACGTGAACGAGCAATATGATGTTGAAGCTTTTAGTGCACGTCTGACCCAAGTCATCTGTCCTTTCAGAGTCAGCCCATCGCCTCTCTTGTTTAGACTTTATTTTTCTTCAGAGATGTGTAATCCTTACTCCAAAGAGCTCCTGACTTGGTGGACATTTGTTATGTTAGTAAATGCTGCTGTTGAAGTCAGCAGGCTTGTGAAAACTTGCGCTCTGGCTGTGGCAAATGGAGTTTGCAATGAACAGGAAGTGCAAGTCCAGTCATTCTTCCTGGGGTGTGAGCAGCGTGGAAGTGGTTGAGGGAAAGGGAGAAGGGTCAGACAGCTTGACAGCAGTTTTCCCACCTCTCTGCAGGCCATAATAGAGAGCTGGTCACAGTGTCTCTTTGTAGGCAGTGCAGGGCTTATCGAGAGCATGGAGATTTTCTTTCCAGCAAATGGAAATTGCCAATGAAAATTATTTTCAGAACTTAAGATGACCTCAGGCGATACTTCTTCTCCACAAACCACAAACAAATCCATGTACATTCATTTAAGAAAGGGCTCCAGACTCATCTGAGCATATCATAAAGGACTGCAAAATTGCAAGGAGCACTTACGCCATTGTTGATGGTGGTGAGTTCTTTGGTCAATCAACCCTTGGGGCCAATTTTTGCTGCTTCTTCAGTGGAAACTGTTAGACAGTAGAGAAGTTAGACAAAGGGACAAAGTGGAAGTTGGCCACATTATGTTTAGAGTTTATCAGTTCTCTTCCATAGATCTTTTAACAGAGAGCATGAAGTTTCTCCTAAAGATTAAATCTATGTGTAAGTAACTGGTGGACTTAAAGGAACTGACCCTGGCAATGCAGTTGCAGCAGACGAGCATTTACCAGCTTGTTGCTGTTACACAAGTTTCATTTCCCAATGGGGAAAAACGTCTGTTGACTTCTAAGAGATGGTGGATTGTTTGAGTTGCTCCTTTTCCCACTCTCCACTGTGTCCCTGACAGATAAGATTTATTCCTTAGAATAATCTTTAGTTTCAGGAGAGTAAAGCCCTGGTCAGTTTTGTGCACATAATTTTCATTAGTTTTGTGCAGATGTCACTCAGAGCAGAAGTCAAGCTGCTGTCATTCTGTGCCCTGATCAGTGAGTGCATGAAGGAGAAAAAGAGGAAACGGACCTGTTCTTCAACATGCAGGAGAGTTAAAACCCAACGTTGCACAAGAATCTCAGAGCTTTTACGTTGAGATTTTGCATCTATTTCTTTCTCCCTGAAGAATCTGTCGGTCTGAAGTTGTGTAAATCCGTAATGAAGTCATTGCAGGGGTCTGTGCTATCCTGGAAAATGAAAGACTAGAAAATTGCAGCGTCAAGCTTGTGTTTGCTGTAGTGATCAACCTTAAATGGTGTGCCAAATTATCTCAGAGTATAATCAGCATAGCCGATTTGAATAGAGCTGTCTTCAAAATAGAGATCTGCTGGTAAGATTTGTTTTCATTTAGGTCTTACTTTCAGCAATAGGATTATCCCAAGGTCTGTATATCTACAGGATTTTGTGCAAACAAGCAGCTTAAACAAAACTACTATTATTGTGCTGATTTAGGCAGAGAGATAAGCCTTGTTTGGTTTATTGAGTTAAGATATGTGTGACACATAAAGCCTTTCTTTACACGTAAGTTTTGTCCCATTCAATATAGCAAGTTTCTTTAGCAAACTCAAGAAATTGCAAAGGCCAACATTATTCCTAATGCAAATTGGGTTTGTCACCTCTAGGTTTTCATCCCACAGGCTGGTGAAATATGTGGTATTTCATCCAGTCGAGCAGCAAGACAGGTGATATGACCATATTTATCACCATCAGGGTGATATAATCAAATTACTTCTTGCTGTAAGAACTACCGTTGCACTTCTTTGTTCTACCTTTTATTCAGTGGCCTTATTAAACTTTCCTGTGCCAATTTATTGCAACGGAGACAACGTGATGTGTTACTTTGCCTCCCCTTTCAGTAGCTGTTGTCATTCCTTTGTATTTTTTAAACTCAGTTCATGTATTTTTATTTACTATTTGTAAGTATCTTGTAAATAAAAGTTCTGAGCTCAGTTAGTAAGTTGTAGATCTGATGAGGGTTAACTAATCATTTATGGTGTGGATGCCGGGGGACTTCTTTCATACAACTGCTTGAAGGACATGCATGTTTCCCTGAGTTCCCATCACAGGAGGTGCTGCAAGGGGCAGTGGGAGTAAGGTGGAACATAGGAGGTTACACATCAATATGAGAATGAACTTCTTCACAGTGAGGGTGACAGAGCCCCGGAATGGGCTGTCCAGGGGGGTTGTAGAGTCTCCTCCTCTGGAGAGGTTTAAAACCCGCCTGGATGTGTTCTTGTGAGACTTGGTCTAGGTGATCCTGCTGTGACAGAGAGATTGGACTAGCTGATCTTTCAAGGTCCTTTCCAATCCCTAATGTTTGGTGATACTGTGTTTGGTACATGGATTTATGAGTGCATAGGTTGGCACATCAGTACAAGAAGACCTCCGGCAACACGGCCCTCTGGATCAAAGCAACCCTACCAGCAGTGATCATATTGCCTGTTGTCATAAGAGCTTTTTGACATATTTAAAATGTCTACAGATGTTCTCTAAAATATTACACTACCAAGAGAGCGGTGTGTTTAAATGGTCAGCATCTGACCTTGGGTCATTGGTTAGAAATACTACATTTGTTCATTGTGTTCTGTTTGCCACTGGTGTTTGCAGCTGAAGAGCTACAGTGGACTTGCTGGTATCACCAGCTGAAAGTAAATTTCACCTTCACCACAGAACTGGATTGCAGGTTGTGGATATTATTTAAATGGAAATTATTTCCTTATAAGAAGTCTCACCGAAGCATTTCTTTTTTCAGGCTGACTTTTTAATATTTATTCTGTATTGTTCTTGCTTTTATCCTTAATTTGAGGCTAAATTAGATCTGTCAGTGTCCCTTTAAATTTACTGCACACCGACCAATTTATTTTAGCTGACTTGTTCGAGGACAAGTGTGGAATACTTACAGCACGAAAGAGAAAATTCAGATCAATCTCAGTCTGCTGAGAAAATTAATCAATTTGCAAGTTACATCTAGTTTAATTCCATCATTTAAAACAGGCATTAAGTTTCCTTTCCCATGTTACGTGGGGTCTGGAAGGTAAAGCAGTCCCCACTGGCAGAGGACTAATTGACTCGCCCTGCGCTCTGTGCAGACGTCGTCAAGACGCTGCACTTAGAAAGCAGCTGCTTTCTGTGCGTGTGCCAGTGCCTCATTTTCCACATATGTAACCGATCAAAACATTTAGATTGGGTTGATCCAGTCTATCATGACGAAAGAATTTTGCAGCAACACAAGTAAATAACAGCCTTGCTTGAAGGAAAGATGCCTTCACCCTGATCCTGAGAAACTATTGGTGGGCGCCATCCCAATTAAAGCAGACTGGACCATACCGGCTTTGCACGGATTCCTTCCCAAAGCCAATTAGCTGCAGAACATTTGATAGAAGGGAACAAATCACCAAAAAGCTCAGCCCCTCACACTGTTATCATTTATGTTCAGTGCCAGTCTAGTGCTCAGGAGTGTTTCTTTGTGTTACACCTCTGCAGGTCTGCTGGAAAGAAGAATGTTTGCTGCTTCTCGTTCAGCCTGTGTATTCTAGAGCCACATTGTTCAGTGTTATCTCCTTAAGTAGCAGTTCAGATTAAAGTGAGATAGCTCACATACGAGTTTAGAAAAGCAGCCAGAGAGGCTGTATGACTTTTATGGGCTTCATCCAAAGAGCATTTAAGCGTGGGACTGTTTTTCAGAAAATTGAATTAAAAAGTAATTTTTCAAGTGTTCTGTGTTTCCATTTGAACACTTCATCCTCCAAATCCGTGCCATCAAATGGCTGTCTCCTACTGGCCAGCCCTCAAGAATACGAAAACCAGAGAACTAAAAGGAGGAAGAGGATGCTTTGGCAAGCTTGTGTTTATTGGTTATGGGAAGTTGGCTATCGCTGTGGCACCCCTTGAGGTTATCACCGCCAAAACCCAAAGCTCCATTTGAGAGGGGAATATTTCAAGGAGCAGAAGTGATTACATAGTGTAGCAGGGCTGTGCTTTGCAGAGTGATGCAATTTCTTGGAAGTTCTACCTTGCAGTGGCTGTATGCCATTGCTGTCCTTATTCATGTACAGGTTAAGAAACCCAGATACTTGGAGGAAAATACTGCTGTCGGATTGCTGGCAAGGACAACTGTTGCAGTGCTTTAAAGTAAGACCCACCACATTAGTTCATGAAGGAAGAATTTTGAGAGGGATTTGCACGTGTGATGAACAGGGTAGGAAGAGGAAAAAGTCCATCAGGTTTCCAGTATACATTTGATTGGTGCTTGTTTAAAATAATTGGGAGGGGTTTTTTTTCCCCTGGGATTGCTAGAAGTTACCAGCTTTATTCAAACATGTTGATGGGTAGTACAGTTGAATCATAGACTCAATTTAGGAAGCTGCTTCATGCTCTGTGAGTGTTACTGTGGGAAGTTCTTGGTAGAGGACAGGCAGCCAGGGAGACATCCTGGCTTGATTAAAAAGGGTGAGGAAAGGCCCAGCCAGCTGTGTACAGAGGTGGCTGCTGTGAGGCTGAGGGGGCCTGAATGGAGAAGCTGAGCAGTGCAGAAAAGGCACATAGGCTGCTGTGAAGCTGATAATTAACATTTCTGGAGAGGCTGGGAATCTTTTGGAATCTCTGTAGTCATGTCCTTCTGTCTTGGTCAGATGCGGAATATGGCAAGAACTTAATGAAATTCTGCATCACTGTGCTCATAAACAGCTATTTCTCCTCCTACAGTCCCTCTTCATATGAGTGTCTTAAGACTGGTTAATGAGATTCACTTTTATCTCAGGATCTTTAACGACTCCCAAAAGACCAGGAGCTTAGTTTTAAATCTCATCAGCAAAGCTGAGAGGCTTCCAGCAGTACAGTGCTTCCTGACAGCATAGTGGAGCTTGCTGCAAAACTGGCTCAGAAAGAAAAAGGACACCGGCACTAGATCCAACACTGTTGCTTTTGGCAAGTCCTAGACATTCAGTCTGTGACTTCCACGTACTGAGCAGCTCCGGCACTGCGTTGTCTGTGTGTTGTGAGCTGCCACCCATCCTGAGTCCTACTATCAGGTCAAGAGTTGGCGTGAATGCGAAGGTTTGAACTCTGTTCTGTGCAGTCGTTTTTGCACATAAAAAATGAAGGTGTAGGAGTTTAGATATCATATTTGAAATAGGTGCTTTAAATATAGATATATACACGCTATTGCCTCAGCTCATTATAAAAACTGCATCAACGTTTCACAGTGACTGAGTGTCTGTTCAGAAAGTTTGTGAATAAAATAGTCACACAACATAAGAACTCTCAAGGATGACCCAGGACCCAGAAACTGTGCAGGTTTTTTCCTACCCAAACACAGAGTAACTCCATTCTGCTAACAAGGTGCTAGACAATGACATATGGTCACCTCAGATGGTACATTGCCAGGGGGAGAGCTGTACAGCCCCAAGCGCTTCCCCGTTGTGTGCAAATTAATTTCAGTGAATTTGCAATCCTAGATTTTCAGATACGAGTAGTGCTTTTGATGGTACCATTTTGGGTGCTGAAATTGACCCTATGAAAGCGAAGTCGTGTTTTGAAAGGACAAATATTCAACCAGTAATTAAAATTAAGCTTCTTTTACCGGACCGAGTCCTCAGAAACTCTGTCTCTGCATCTCACTATTCTTGAAAATATGTCCTAATTCCCAAGGTGCTCTTTCATTTGATGCCTATGTACTTTACAGATGACTGTATAGAAAGGGATATTTTAAAACAAAGTCATCTGGCATGTTTAAAATGGAAAGGAAGGGAGAAAGGAGGAGCAGTGCTCTGGAAAAATGAAATAACCTCAAAATTCGAGGTCAGATTATAAATGCAGAGTGTAACTTTTTTTCCCCAAAAAAAGCTCATGAGACTTTTTGGAGCAGGAGGACTTAAACTGAAATGTAAAACTTCAATAGAAATTGCTTCATCAACCTTAGAACCGTTATAGCTCCTGAAAGCCCTACTTCTGAATTTAAAAGTTGGTACTAAACGTACTTGTCCATAGAGGAGAGGAACTGATTGCTGTGAAATGAACTTCTCTTCCTCTCTGCTGGTAGCGGAGCAGTACTGAAATGACCACTGAAAATTTAGTTGCTTCAAAAATACTGTGACAACCAGCCCTACAAGCTGGCAATGTCTTTCCTCAGGGTGAGGGTGTCCTTACAGAGCATGGTGGTGAAGAGCACTGTAGAACATGGTCAACTGAAAGTGTGCCTGTGTCTCCATCTGCTTGCTACCCACTCCTCAGATGGGGAGAGTAGCATGTTCTTTCCTTCTCTGTACTAAAATGCAAAGGCTGCCACGAGTTGGTGTCAAGCATTTGTCTCAGCCCGAAGGTTGTGCCCACAATCACACACCTTCACTGCACAGTGAGTGTCGAGTGCCAGAGCAGCTGCCTGCCTGACCCTGCTTGTTGCTTCCCATCAAAGCAGTGACCCTCGTTAGGAAAGCTGAATGCTCCCAGAAAGTACCAGTGGGGCAACACATCAGTTGTAAGAGCCTATTGATCTGTTACATTTGTTTTCAATGTGCAGAAAGGAGGTTCTTTTGTTCTGGGGCTGGCACCAAGCTCTTGCTGCAGTAGGTTCAGCGCATCTCCGGACACAGAGATCAGGCGCCTCCCAGCTGAGTCTGCACAATATTTGCTTATTACAGGAGGAACTGAAAGAACCTGGAATTCACTAGTGACTGACCTCTAAGTTCAACAACTGTTTCCCCCCTTCCCTTTGTTTCTGTTTTAATCACCAAGTTACAAACACAATTTAAATCCCCCTTGCAGACGCAGGATACGGTAAGGCAAGCACACAACAATCAACATTTATCAAGTTAAAATGCCGACGCTGTTTACCCTGAGTGGCTGGTGGTTGCTGGCTGGGATCCTTTTTAAATCAACCTTGGAGTAATTAAACGGCCACAGCAGTAATGCGAATGTAGATTTTTGCACATCCAATAATCAAAGGGAGGAAAAAGTAGTCTGAAGCTGGTTTGGGTTTAATCATATTTGATTTTTATTTTAAATGAAAGCACAAAGGTAATTTCTCTGTTGCTCTACCTGTGACTCCTTAAATCATGGTAAGCATGCATTATGATCTTCTTTAAAGAATAAGAACATTTCTTGTTAATTAATTTATACAGCTGTCAGTACAGCTTTCTGTGTTATTCATACTCTTAAGTGTTTGACTGCCATAGATTTTCTAGCAGTTCCTGGCAAAGCTCCAGTGCAAGCCTGGGATTTATTAGGCTGACTTGGTGCAAAGTCTATTGATTGTGGCCTCGAGGGTAATAACTAAATAGAGCTGGAGCAACAAGTCAATAACACCATTGTTGCTACAGACTCCATTCACTTGAGGAGTTAGATTGTTTTACAGTGGCAAAGAGTAATCATGAGCAGATCAGCATGTTCAACAGGCTCTGTACCATGTTAGTGCTGGGGACTGTTTTAAAGCTTTCAGCAGGACCGCAGGAGAAGCGAGGTGGGGTGCAGGGATTAAGAACCCTATAAACTCCTTCATTAGAACTAAAAGATTTCAGCATTAGCTCTATCGTTTTGCAACAAGGCGTCCCATGTCCGTGTTGGTCCAAACTGGTGTTAAAATCCTCTGCCCATCAATCCATAAAGGCACAGTAGAAACTTGATTTAAATTTCAGATGGGGATATGCAGTGCGCGTCCCCGCGCGCGCATGGAGGTGTGAATGCGTGTCTGCGTGCCTTAGCATTAACTAATATTTTAGCTAGCACAAGCTACACCTCTGTGCAGTAATATTTCCTGGCGATGGCTGGAAAGAGGCTCCTATTTTCTTGAGTTCAAAATTAGGAAATGCTTTTGTTTATTGCTCCTCTAATCCTCCCATGTGCTTATTTACTTTCAGAATTCTTTTCTTTTGCGGAAAGATATACAAACCTACTAGGGGAGAGATGTTTATTTCCTGAGAGTTTTATCGTTTATTTGACAGCCTTTGACAGCTTGTGCTCTGTTAAGAGCAGATCATTTTGCAAAGTCAAAATTGGGAAGACGGGAGTTTCACGACCAGAACTGGTTGATTTTGCACACATTCTTGGATCCATGAGTTGCCATTACAGCCACTGCAAGTAACATCAAGTAATTAGAATGAGCTTCTTTCTTACACCAGTTAGTAGCAGCCTCCTCCTTTGAAACTTGAAGGATGGTACAGAATAAGTAATAATAAGAACCACGTGGTATTAAAAAAGGCGGATGTAATTATGCTTTGTAAAATGAACTGAGTGGTCAAGCAGCAGCTTTTGTGAATTCAGCAGTTCCAGAGTCTTCCTCCCTTCATCTATTTCTCCTTTGAAAGTTAAGTTCTCCTTTTTACAAATGATGTTTCCAACCCCACTTTTTCAAAGATAATAGCAAGAGCAAAGCTGTGTTCCTGAGTCTGCAGTCATTTGAAAACACCAACATTTTAGAGGCAAAATCTTCAATAGAGGGGTCGATTCTTGAATGTGGCGGTGACTCCAACATCTAGCGACAGTTTATTAACAATTTATCTGTCCTCTTTGTTCACTGCTTCTCTTGCTGTATTCTAGTTCATACTATTTAAAGCACAAAAAAGAGTGGAACTAGAAAAGGAAATCCTGCAGCCAAATATTCAGAAGGGTCCTGGGCTTCCCCTGGCTGTGGGCAGTCGATTGAACGTTGCAGTCAGCATGTGCCGCGACAGTTCTCTGGGCAGGAGAGATGCAAACATGTGGTGGATGTGTCTGTCTTTTTCCCTCTCTTGTATTTTTTCTCTTTTCCATAAGTAAGCAGAGAGCTTGGCAAGTTTTGGAGCGCTTGCTCAGAAGCTCATTTAGAACTTTTGAGAGGAGTGAACTGAATTTAAACGACTCTCAGGAATCTCTTTGCCCCCAGGCCTCAGACATAGTCTCCCATGGAAAGAAGCAGTTCATAATCTGTATTCTGTCAGGATTCGGGATATTTTAATGAGAGGTCAGTAAATACCATATATTCGGAAGCAAACAAGCCAAAGCTGGGCCTTTTCTTTATGACTTCCACACAGTCAGAAGAGGAGCTTTCTGGCAGATGCTTTCACTTTGAGAGAAGAAATTATATCTACTCTGCTTGGGTTCGGTTCTGTGGTCCAAGCAATTTCTGACATATCAAACCAGCCCAAAATGTAATTAGCTGTGGCGTAGGAAGTAAATATGTAAAAGAGGTTCTGCAGAAGTCTTAGCGCTCTTCCATTAACAAGACCAGCACTGATTTTCCTGGATGATAGCAGTGTGATGTGCCGCCGCTGCGGTGAGTAGATGTGCATTGGAAGCACTGCTTGCTCCCCTCTGCCAGTTCTTTGGAAGGAAGGGAGACTGGTAAAGGAGAAATTCCATCCCAAAATGTGAAGGCTGACATTTTCCTTGAGTAATACTCTTGCAGTATGGACCGTGGATTTGCAGGAATTGCAGACCAAACAGTCAAAGTATTCCTCTCTCTCTCCTCCTTTCTCCCCTCCTTTTTGAAAAGTGTCTTCATCAATCAAAATCAACATAAATGAATAATGGAGGCAGCTAAAATGTGAAGAGACAATAGAAGTGGCGTTTAGAATTGGAGGCTATAAATCCATTGTGTCCCAAGAGAGTGCCTGAAGTAACTACCTGCTCTTGCCCACCACCGCCACCCTTTAGCCCGTATTATTTAAGCAAGTGCTGATGTCCCATTGAAGCTTCAT
The DNA here is from genome assembly GCA_013400115.1 of Rhinopomastus cyanomelas. Lineage (NCBI taxonomy): Eukaryota > Metazoa > Chordata > Aves > Bucerotiformes > Rhinopomastidae > Rhinopomastus > Rhinopomastus cyanomelas. The sequence continues at coordinate 159,850 of VXBP01008117.1, forward strand.
CCCATTAATGCTGGCTTTATTTTAGAGCATCAGGGCTGCAATCAGGCAGGGGGACTTGGAGGGTGAAGGTTTGGAGTGACAGGGGAGTTTTTCCTCTCCTCATTCACTTGTTAATTTGGGATGACAGAAATAGAAATGTTGTTTGTATGAGGGGGTCAAGGGCTTTTTAAGGAGCAGCACTGAATAAGGAAGCTGGTGCAAAAGGAGTTACAGAGCGCATCGTTTAAAATCATTAAAATGTGGGGCCAGCTGAGGTTTTCTCTGTAAGAAAAAAGGGAAAGCACATCTCGATTGGCAGTGCAGAGGCATGTACAAGCCAGGAGAACCCCAACAGAGAGCAAAGCCAAGAGGATTATGTACCTCGAATTGAGAGGGCACAGTTTATGGTGTGGATTTTAAGTCCTGACGTTTTGATCCAGATGTGATAGAGCTGAAGTCTCACAAGCTGCTCTTGTAGGAATTTGACACTGAGGGTCAAGACCCTCCAGGGTCAGTTGCTCTTTCTGCCATCTTGAAATGCCAAATCTGAAATGGAAAGTTATCTTCATGCCTTCCCATTAGAAGAGTCTTTCTAGTTTTGGGTGCCTTTTGGAAGTGAGCCTGTAGGAGCAAATCAAATACAATTCTTAGGCCCAGGATCACAAATTGAGGAGGTTTAAAGTTGCTTGCTTTGTGTTTAGTTCTTTTGTAATTGTAGTGTGTTTGGCAGAGTGTTGCCGGACACAGATAACTTGCTTAGGGCTCATTAGGACCCACAGTGTTCCAGCTATATTAGAACCTGTGAATGTATCTACCTCAATTGTATTGTCATGCCTTTGATGATTTTCATTCTCCCTGAATTTAAAACAAACCAAACAAACCACAAATAACCAACTACCTGGGCAGGAAGGACCGATAACCTTTCTGATCGTACTGGGGAATGCACTTTAAAATCAAACCATGAATGGGCAGAGCTCCAGCAGCACAGCACCTCACTGTTGGGGCTTGCAGGTGCCACTTTGGTTGTGAAAACAGTTTATTTAGTAGTTAGTGCCTTGACTTTTCTGACTTTGTACATCTGAAAGATGATCTCTTGCAAATGATGAACCCTTAGCCTTAACAAAGTACTGATCTCTCTTTAACATTTACTTAATTGAAGCTTAGAAGAAAAAATGCAGCATAGTATTTTGAGAGTGACTGTGTAGCACCTTTCCAAGTTTGCATGCCTGTCAACAAGATGTCATCCTGTAAGTGTGGATGAATGACTCTATTTCCAGTTCGGGTTTCCATTCCTAGGCAAAAATAGCACCAAACATACTATAGGTACAGAATAGATTTTTGTAAAAGCTTTGTAAATCACAGCACAATAACAGGTAATCTGTGGTTATTTCTTAATTTCAAATGCTCTATACATCTGGTACCAAGTAAAAAATATAAAAGAGAAAACGCTGTCTCAGATGACTGAATAAAATCACAAGAAAAAATTCCCATTCTGTTCTAGCTGAGCAGAGTGTATTTTGTAAGGATACCAGTTATATTTAGCATTCCTCAAGGCCTCCATTGTTGGGGTTTTTTTTCCACAACCAGCATGAAGCACTGAAGCTTCAAGCATGCTGTCATAATGCTCGTGTTTTGTTGAAGAAAAGATGTTTTCCTCAGCTGTTGCAGTTACCCTTGTGCCTTTTCAGATAACACTTGGCCAACTTTTTTTAATTGCCCAAGTCCCATGGGCAGAGCAATGTGGTCTGAGATTTTTTAAGGACCTTGAAGTAGCAGAATCAAGGCAAAGGCTGTCTAACTATCTCCAAAGATCTGATTCTTAGATCTGATTCACTTAGTCTAGTGAAAGTTCTACTTGTCTAACCTATTCCGCACGCTAGGATTTGGACAAGGTGGTTTTTTTGCTAAAACAAATCATTTGCAAAGAACTAGCAGAATATTATAACTGTGTGTAGTAGGGTTGGATGTAAGGTAGAAGGCAATAACCAGGAGTATAAATAACTGCTTGATCTGTAGAACTCTAAAGTACTCTCTTAAGTTTGATTAACTGTCTCAATATATGGTTAATCATCTAAGTTCTTTATAAACTATTTGCGAATGCTCCCTTGACATAAAGCACAACTCGTTTGCCAGTCTTTTATGAAACATGACAATTCTGCTGAGGAAATGGAGCAGTGTTTTTTGCAGTCATTGTAACAGAGAAGGCTGACTTGATGTTCCAGATTTTAGTTGTGGACAGTGAAACACTTCCAGTTCCTGAATTGCCTTGTGCAAATTTGTTGTGTGAAGGTGTTATGGAGTAGTTATGCTCTTCGTTAGAACAAAGCAGGCAAAGGAATGTAAAAAGGAGAGTTATGAAAGAGTTAACACATGAAAACAGAGTGATTTCAGAATGCCGTGGACCTCACTTCTGTGGCACAATACCAGCAGCATCAATAGCAGTGTCTCCTGCTCCCAGAAATACTCACTCCTGCCTCTATGCTGCATCCACCTGCTTTCGTGGCACTTCTGTTCTCCAGCCAATGCCTTGAAATGGAATTGATCCAGTGCAAAACAGCTCTCTTGTCCCACCCTCTTCTTCCGTTTTTTATCCTGGATCAATTGCTCGGTCTGATTCATCACATGGACCCACAAGCTGTTGAGTCAGCACAACTGAGGTTGGCATGCGGCAACGCGATGGCGGAAATGAACACTAAGAGGAGGCTGGAGCACGGGAAAGAAGGGATGGACCCGAGCATGACTCCTAAAATTAGTACTGCTGCTGGATGCTTTGCATCTTGGAAGCAGGGTCTTGGCTGGAGTACAGGACTTGGAGTCACAATGCTTGAAGTATGAACTCCCCACTGGCTTTTGACACCTTTAAACTTGAGTTTTGCCATCTGCTAAATGGCAGTAACACTAGTTACCTCAGGGATGTGAAGATTTACTAATGATTATTCATCCAATTAGTGCACAAAACATAGGAGAGACTGTTTTTACACTCCTGCATTTGGCTGAAATTGTTCTGTCAAGCTTCTGAACTACATTTCATTTGTAGTAAAAAAATCTGTTTTCAGCTGTGTTTCTCCTGTCAGAAATATGTTCCTAGAGCAGAGACAGGTCTCTGTTTTTTGTAACCCAAGTGTCTCTATTTTTAGTTTTAAGATGTTGGCTGCATCTCAGTTGTGTTTTTTTTTTTTAATTATATGTATATATTTATAGCTCTTGCCATTGGAAGAGAATTTCCTGCAAACAGATCCATTTCTGTGGAGCTCTGCTCCAACACGGTGTCCCATGTGTTCCACCAAGAGATTGATCCAGAATAAATGACTGCTCTGGTTGTAGGATCAAGCCTGGTGACCTGTAAACTTTATATTGCCTTCGGCACGTAGTAAATTTGCATGTGCAGGAGGTATTAGCAACTGGGCATCTGATACTTGGCAGTGTCGTATCCAAAGATGTGAGTGACAGGAGAGATGCAGCCCCAGTCCCAGTGCAGCCCCAGTCCCAGTGGTTTAAAACCACCATTCCTCTTTGGATAATTACACGCTCAGTTTTCTCTGCAGTTTTAACTTGGGGGGGAAGTATCTGTATTCGCACCCTCTTTTAAAGAGGTGCTTCTTGTAACCATGCACCATTAAACAGCTGCTACATCTCACCCAGAAGTTGGTGAAAGGACTTTTTACGTCGTGCTCATGTCTGGTTTGCATTCTGAGCTGTGCAATTCCACAGCACTGCTGTGGGGGTATCTGAAAGTGGGGTTTGACCTGGGGTTGGGTTCAGGTCCACATGCAGTGAGCAGCACTTGCTTAGATACTTTCAGTGACTTCAACAGGACTGCTGGTGTGTGTAAGGACTGCAGAATCAGGCCCCCAAGGATCCTTAGGAATGAAAGGTATCCCGTAACTGTAAGGTATTATTATGATTACTACTCTGGAGAACACAGAGGTATTGAAGTCGGCAAAATAAATTACAGAGTTAAACGTCTAAGTAAACCAAGAAGCGACTGATGTTTTTTGCATAGTAATAATCTTCATAATCACTTCATTTACACAGTTATTTAATTTTAAACTTTAGGCACAGTTTTGAAGCACAATTCAGTGGAGACTTTTGCTGTAATCTATAAACTTTAATGAAAGCTAATTGGAGGACAAATTTTAATCTAATTTAAATGTGACTACATAAAGCAGAAAGGATGAATGAAGCTAAATGCTCCATGGGGCACAGTTTTCAAACAATGATTATCCTGAATACTAAGTCAAATGGTGCTTTTGTAAAACGATGATCGTGAACACTGCCAGCAAGAGAACAACCTTGAGAGAAACCGTAACCACAAGTTCTAATGTATTTAGTGTAAAAAGTAGAGATTCAGCTCATAGGCGCATAAGGACTTTTTAAAAAGAAAATGAAAAGCAACGCGCACGGTCTCATCTGAAAACATAGCAAGTAAATTAGCCAAAGGTGTGCATTCCATCTAAGTTCTCATGATCAGCAGATGCAAATGTTCGCAGCGCGCCGATGAGTTATGAGCCCTAATGAGATTTCAATGCTGAGCAAACAATAAAAATTTATGCATTGCATAGTTTTAGTGGCCTTTGGCTTCATGGTTAGTGTTACACGCTTTCAACAGCTTTGGTAATATAATATCCAGCTGGCTTTGGAGGTAAGGAAAATTTTAGGGGTGAACTGAAATTGTGAGAAATAACGTGATTGATTGCTTTGTCAGAATAATGCATTTCCACGGCATAATTGTCCGCAGTAATCTTAGCCCGGGTACAGATACATAGGTTCTAGTTATGTTCAGACACAAATTTTGAAGGGTTCAGGTGAAGGATGGTTTTTGCAGCATTTGAACCAGACTGTTTCCTGTGCTGGGTATGTGTTCAAGGGTCTCACAAACAACCCCTCTAACAAGAACTTTCCTGTTGTAGTCTGGTAAATGGGAGAACTGAAAAGCTGCTCTTTACCCAGCGAATGTCACGTGTCAGAAGAAAAGAAGTGGAGCACAAGCGCAGAGAAACACACAATATATATTGAAATAAATGTCTGTAATGGGGAGCACGGGGCGGGGGGATGTGTGTGTTGGTGAATCAGAGCATTCAACTGGTGCACTGTGAGAGTGAGCTCAAATGTATTAAATTTAAAAGACCCATTTGTGGATTAGGCTTTTATGAATCCAGAACCTCCACCATAATGATTGCCTGCATTACCCTACATAATATTAAAATCTTAGCATGTGATTAATAGCAGATTCCCTGCATACGTGTCACAACACACATCTGCAGCAAATCTGCCAGTATATTTCTGCGCTAGTTTTACTTTGGGGCCATAAAGTAATTCCTGTTTTGTGAATGAGAATAAACCTATTATGCACTAGGTTAGCTACACCCAGTTTCTTCTCTTCAGGGAAAAAGAGCTGCTTATTTGATACGGCATCTCAAATTTCAGTGTTCAGAAGTGTGTTTAAGCCTGGGCTACGTTTGCTTCAGCAAGCTGTTGGGATTTGCCTTCACCGTTTCGTAGTTCTACATTTTCCTAAACCTTCTGTGCAAAAGAGTGTTGAGAAACTTCTGGACAGCAGTAAAGTAGCAGACTTAATTACAAAGTGTTTATTGCTAAATTTGTTAATGAGTCAGCATGCAAAAAAAAGATATATTTATCCCTCTTTCCTCTTAAAATAGTAGTAAAAAATAACTTCAAGACAAATCTTTTTCTTAGGCTGTTTTGGGGACGCAGATTTGCTGTTCACAAAAGCCCCTTTTCCCATCCGCAAATAGCTACCTCTCGCTTTGCCCCAAGGGAACACAGCGTAGCTCAAATGAAGCTTAAAAAAAAGACATCTTTTTTTGCTGCTTGTAGCTCAAATCTCTGCATATTCACACATGCACACAGAATAAAAAGGACGACTCTGAAGCCTTCCTCTAGTCTGCACTCTGGAAAGTCCTGTTGACCTGTTTCACTTACCAAAACCAAAACAGAACCCCACAAAAACAACTTAAATGACAACAAGAAAACATTAGGAAAGCAACATCTGTTTTGCATTCTTGGCATCGAGTCTGCCCTTGCAACACAGGGCCTGACACAGATGTACAGGGTTATGACACCGCTGAGTACCGCTTGATTTAAAATGGTGTAACCGAGAGCAGAATCAGGGCGCCGAGTTCTGACAACGCTGTGCAAAACCGTGGCTCTTGATCTCCTTTGCAGATGTGGGACTCAAACCCCACTGAAGTTTTAGGCATCTTTCCACCGATTGATGCAGACTGGCGAGCAAGTCATGTTCCTCTACCAGCAATTTAGAATTTATTATGGACTGTGTGTTTTTCCATCGTGAGCGCGTTGTAGGTGAAATCGCATTGCTCCATCACGTCCCAGTAGACTTTCGCTGCATGTGACCGCAATCAGAGAGCCTTGCAAAGTAGATTACGTAATTAAACTCTTCAGGTTTGGATAATAGTAAAATAAAGTAGGAGCAGGAAGAGAGATGTTTAAAGGTACTCGGTGGAAGGGCAAAAATAACTCCCATTGACGTGAAAAGGATCAGCAATTAGGGAAATTTGGGAAGCCAGAGTTGCCAGGACAGCAACTCTCTCGCCAGAGGCAGCGCGATGACGAAGGATGGCACAAAGGGAGCAGTTCTCTCCCTGTTTGGTTGCCCATCCGTCGTGGTAACAGAGACAAAATGAGCTCAAGTCACACCTGGCTTGACTTGAGTGTCTCCCGGCGAACCGGGCCGGATGCGGGGAGGTTCTGCAGTGTTTGCACCCACCACTAGATGTCTGTGTGTGCTCTGTAAAGTTCCGGAGGGGATGATGCCCCTGGTGAACACGAGAGACGAAACTGGAGCACGAGCTGTGCGGAAGCCCATTAGTCTGTGTTTCTCAGAGTAGCATCATTACTTTGATTAAGGCTGTGCTTAAAGCAATTCGCACTGTCTAGAGCGAAATTCCAACCTCTTTAATTCGAGACAAGTAAAGAAAAGGTGCCTCTCCTGGTCCATATCTGTTTAAGACAAACTGTTTCCTTGATGACTGGGTGAAGGGCTGAAATATATCTTATTGTGAAAGTTCTGGAGGAAGCTGCTGACACGTCGAGTAGGTTCATCTTACTTCTATTCTGAAACAATGAAATACCAAAATCCAAAACATCTGCTCGCTGAGTTAATTGGTAAGAGCTCACCCCAGTATAGCCCAGACCGCAGTACTGCTGGAGCCGCATTTCCCATGTACAGCACACCAGCGTATCTGGGTGCTCAGGGGAAGGCTGTGCATCAGATGTCAAGCTTGGTATCTCTTTTTTTTCAAAGCAAACCAAAGCAAAACAACAACACAAAAACAAAAACCTGAAAGAGCAGCTCTGGGTACAGAAATCTATTTCACGATTCTGTTTATGAAGCAGCCCACTGGCTGGCCAGGGAAGCTGCACCTGTGACCAGCTTTGCTGCAACCATCTCCAAGGAAAAATGCAAAAGTAATCAGCACATGTTTGCCTTTCATTTGTCTCTGTCATCCGGGAATAAGATACAGATAGTATCAGGAGCAATGAAAGGTACATTCTGATATGATTTTCAAGTTTTTTTGTCTAGACAGCGAGGAGTAACCACTCATATCTCTGTGGAACGCGTACAGCCCCTCTCCACACTCACATCCTAGGCTGAAGGCCAGAGGGAGGCAGCCGGCTGTCTATATTAAAAAAAAAAAAGTTTAAAACCACCACCTACTCATCAGGTGACTGGAGACTGTGGTTGTAAAATGTGCTGCAGGCAGAAGTTCTGAAAAATCCCAGAAAGTGTTGAAAACATCTCTAAACAAGGTATTTTTCTCCTGCACCTTTCTCGCTAAAGGTCCCAATTGCTGCCAAGAAAACTAGTGAGAATGTTAGCTGCCAAATAAAAAATTTATGACAGTGTTTGGCAAAGGACTGTATCGCTGCTTGTTTTATACATTTCCACAAGGCTCTTGAAGGGCTGTTGGACACATACGGCTCACTGATCACTGTGCTTTATCTGCTCCTCAGTACACCAGAAAGACGAGCTCCAGTGAAGTGTGATTTCAACAACACGTATTTTTTGCTATCAAGAGCCTCCTGTAAGGGTTCGCTATGGCGAGAATGTGATTTCTAAATAGCATTCCAGGTGTACACGTTGTTTTAAAAGCCCTTTACCTGGAAAGTCACTTGTTATTTGAGTCACTTCCATAGTAAAAATACATGAATTTTTCAATTAAAAATGTATGGCTTTTGCCATTGTGCTTGTTATGCGTTGGAGTCTGGGCCAATAAACTGTCTGTTGCAACATAAAGAGGTCCATTCAGTCAGTGTTGTGCCTGCCATTTGCGTTTCCAAAACCGAGAAATAATGCGTTGGAATTGCATTGCTCACCAGTATCAATTAAATTTTGGTCTGTACCATTAAATTCATGTTGGGGGAGAAAACTGTTCCGGTGGATTTAGTGGAAAAAACACATTTTTGAGTCCAGGGTTAGCAGAGTGACAACAATCATTAAGCCGGCCGGTGCTGAAGCAGCACCCTTAAAAATATTTTCCCCGACAGAAGAAACAAAATTATCTGTCTCTGTCTTTTCAAACTACTTAACAGATTAGGCTCGCAGCTGATAATTAGTGCTGTGTTAACACACATCTTGTCGTTTGGAAATCTCAAAGCCTCAACGATTTACTTTTTCTCATTATCATGTGCTGCTGGAGGTGGGAGGTTTGTAGAGTGGAAATGCACCTCCTTGTACCATCTTGTAAGGAGGAAAAAGTCTTCTCTTCTCTCTGGTGGCCCGTGGGACCAGTGGGTTCTGGCATGCTGTCCCCTTTGAAGGGGATAACCAGAGCAATGTGACCCCACGCTGCCCATGTGCTGCCCAGGGCCACGTGGCTCCGTGCCGTGCTTGTCCCCACGCAGCACAGCGAATGTTCAAGAGCAGCCAACAGCAGTGCAAACGCTGTGTGCCTTGTGTGTGCATGAGTGTTTCATGGTGTTTGATATAAAGTACTCAAGACAGACCCGCATTAAGAGGATTATTTCAGACAGCATTAGGCCTTAATTTACAGAAGATTAGCTCTAAATCAGGCAGATATCATAAGCAAATTAGCATCAGTTGTAAGAGATTCAGAATCGAAATGTGTGGTGGGTTTTAGTTTCTCCCTGCAGACACTCACTGGACAAGTAGTGCTTTATTAGTTTCCCAGACTAAGGTGTCACATCTCTGATGGTGAAGAACAGGAATCACTTTTTCCTACCTGCACGCTCTTTATTGTGATGCTGCTTGTTGGCAATGGGGCTGCTTAATTCCAAATACCCTTCTTCTGCTGAATATTTTATATTCCGTGCCATTTCTTCATTGTCTAGTGTTTTGTTTGGGGCTGGAAATGATGTCTCTGTGGTGTGTTATAATATTTTAAAATAGGTAACACTCAGCTTTACTTCAATGACATACTTAATCCTTTCTTTGCTGTTAAGTCACATTTTGATGCCAACTCATAAAAAAGAAAGGGTCTATATGATGTTACATACTACAGTGAAGATTACAGCTACTTAAAAATAGTTCCCTTAATATTTAAGCTTGTAAATTATAAGGTTATTTTATTTCCACAGGATCGATGGTTCATTTGCATTAAAAAGCAGATTCTGTTCTTCAGTCAGATTTCCCAATGTATTTTTCTGGCTGCAAACAGGCACAAGCACTTAGGCCATACCTTCTTGGTGTCATGGTTTCAAACACTTTTGCCCAGTTATTGGAGAAGATGATAAAATGGGTTGGGCCATAATATTCAAGCTCCCACAGGGTAGTTTTAGATTGGATATCAGGAAAAAGTTCTTCCTGAAAAGACTGGTCAGGCACTGGAATGGGCTGCCCGGGGTTGTGGTTGAGTCACCATCTCTGGATGAGTTTAAAAGTCGCTTAGATGTAGTGTTGGGGGATTTGGTTTAGGGCTGAGCTTGCAGAGTAGGATTGATGGTTGGACTCAATGATCCCAAGGGTCTTTTCCAACCTGAATGATTCTATGATTCAGTCCCGTACCCTGAGTTGTTCATGGGGTTCTGAAAGTTTTGAAGCATACAAAGAAGATTTTCATCTTTGGATAAATTAGTATTCTACTTTCCAAGAGATATTAAACTGCTTAGTCTTCAGCATGGCCCTGGACATTTGGGGTTTTAACTGGGGAGGGAAGTCTGGGCAGAGTTTTACAATTTTTTCCTTTCTTGATGGTTCGAATTCCTCTTGACAAGTTTGGCCTGAGGTCATGAATGTCTCTCTGTGTTCACTGAAAGAGGATTCTTTACTCCTTCCATGAGATCATGAAAACTTACACCCACTCTAAGCCAGGTTGAGCTCGCAGGTCCCTCTGCTTGCAAGATCTGCAAGTGCTCTTGCACTTTGACTTTGTGCTCTGTACTTTTCCAGGATGTACGGAGGCTCGGTGTGGTTATTAAACTGAGGTGTCTGAGGTCATAACAAAGTAGGGGCATTTCTAGTCCCCTAATAGAAATATTGTAACATACTGAAAAGAAAGTACTTTAATAGTGGCAAGTATCTCCTGTCAACTAATTTGATAGTTCTCTATCAGGTAAACCATTGGTGAATACATCGATTCTTTTTATTTTTCACTGTTCTCTCTTCACTATTCCCAGGTTTTCTCTGAACCAGTTGGGCAAAAATTGATTTTTATTTGTTCCACCAGCCTTGTGGAAAATTAGCTTATGAACTGGTTTTTATAGGAAGACTCAAAGCACAGAACAGGTTGAAAAATAAGCCTATAGCAGTCAAAATTGTTGTCTGAAATGTCTTCAGACTGGAAGGCTGAATTTATTGCTCAAAACAAGTGCTAGCATTGTGGAGGTGTGCAGTCCTGCTCATTATCACTGGAAAAGGGGGAACCAAAAAGCACAGTAAAAAATTAAATTTTAATAATGCTAGTGATATTTTCTAAATCCTTCTTGACAGAAAGATTCTCATTATTTTTATCTGTCTCAGAGTAGGCTCTTTTAATGCCATCTCACAAATGGCCTTAGCCATGATTGTTTTTCTTTCTTTTATAGCATTTGAAAAAAAAATGAATATAGACCAAAAAAATTCTATTCTATCATTCAAGAAGTGCCATGAAATGGTAGCATTTTGGGTAGCATGTCCTCAGGAACAATTGCTGCAGATGCCTTCAGGTTTTTACAAAAGAGGTCAACATTATTAAGACAATTGTCCAAAATTTGCCGTACAAAAAGATGCCCAGTCGAATATGGTGCAATAATGGGGGGCACAATACAAGCAAAATATTTGGTCCAGTCTTCAGCTTCATCACACCTAAAAGCTGCAGATCAGTCGTTAATTAAAGTGAGGCGGGGGAAAAGACGTTGCTTTCTTTCATCTGCTTAAGAGATATGTTTTTTAGTGGGTTTGAGTGATTATGAAAGTTGATAAAATGCAGATGTTAGACATTTTTCTTTTCTTTAAATTGCACAGAGTGTACTTGTACCTATATTTATCATAAAAGTCAATTCACGATCATGTATGTTCTTGTCATTTTATAGCTTGCGTACATTTCTTCAGCTGGAGAAATAATTGCTTTAGCTTTGAATGCTGACAAGGAGGTTGGGGCTTTTTTTTTCTTATTAACTGTTTGGGGACCAGCATGTGCTGAGGAATGCCGTTACACTGACAGCTGGCCTATCCACCCTCCCTCGGAGCTCTTTCTAAAGCGCTCGTAATGTTTGCTAAGGCCTATGGTTCTTAGTCATGCTCAGGTGACTGAATGTGTCATTTGTTCTTCTTGATACTTCAGTACCCTGAGAAAGGCTGGTCAGAGATTAATGCAACCTTGACTCCTTCCACTTGCAGTTGCCACCACGCATGTGATCTTCGTTTAGACTTGTCAGGGAGTTGCAGTGTTGCCTCTGCTTTGCATGAAATGAATCAGTCCCCCTCCAGTTTTGGTGTGGGTTTCCATGGCCCCAGAAGCCACCCGCTGTTCCTCCTAATGGCAGCAATAATCTAATTGGTTCCCTCTCTGGAAGAAGTAGAAGTGCAGATAGAAGAAAACTGAAGTTGCGTCACAGCTATGCAGAGAAATGTTCCCAGCCAGAGTCTCTCATCAGCAGAAAGGTACTTTTTGTCCTTCAGAAATGCGTGCCCATGTGTTTTAAATGTAAGCAATGAATAAAAACTGAGCTAGAAGAAGATGCTCAGTTCCATTTTGCCTTTCCTTCTTAGGTCCCATATCCCTGAGGTCCTCTTTCAGGCTTTTCCTTTTTTCAGTTTGCAGGCTGCAGTCTGAAACACTTGTCTCCCAATCATTCCTGTAGATATTCTCACTCATTTCTCCCCTCATGCCCCCCAGACTCCAGTGAACACCTGGGTACTATTTGCACCTTCTAAGATAGTCACCTCTTCTGAGACAGGACTCAGTGCAAGACATGATCATGCTGATGGCTGCCAAACAGCACTCTACTCCAATACTGCCCATATAATTTGCTAACATTTGAAATGTATTGCAAAACTTCAGCTGCTAATTAAATGTATCTGTAAGTATTTTAGCTACCAGATATGATAAAATAATGTTAAATTTTAATGTTATGATTGTCAGAACATAACACAGCAAGTCAAAAGACATTATTTCTTGAGCTGAGAAAGCCCACTGCATTTCAGGAGACATTCATGCCAGAGAGTGAGGTCTCTCTCAGTCCTACAGAAGAAAACTATCAAGGGAGAAATATGTTTGATTCTGATTAGAAATTTATGTGCAAATATGGGATCCATTAAAGGGAGATGATGAATCAAGGTATTAACTGGCTAACTGTTGATGAAAACCTGCTTTCACAGAATCACAGAACATCAGGGATTGGATGGGATCTCAAAAGATCATCTAGTCCCATCCTCCTGCCACAGCAGGATCACCTAGATCAAGTCACACAGAAACACATCCAGGTAGGTCTTAAACATCTCCAGTGAAGAAGACTTCACAACCTCCCTGGGTAGCCTGTTCCAGTGCTCCGTCACCCTCACTGGGAAGTTCCTTCTCATGTTGATGTGGAACCTCCTATGTTCCAGCTTACACCCGTTGCCCTTTGTGCTATCGCTAGATAATATTGAGAAGAGCCTGGCTCCATTCTTCTGACACCCACCCTTCACATAGTTATAAACATTAATGATGTCACCCCTCAGACTTCTCTTCTCCAAGCTAAAGACACCCAGCTCCCTCAGCCTCTCATCATAAGAGAGATGTTCTACTTCCTACATCATCCTTGTTGCTCTCTGCTGAAATCCCTCCAGCAGCACCACGTCCTCTTGAACTGAAGGGCCCAGAACTGAACACAATACTCCAGATGTGGTCTCACCAGGGTAGAGTAGAGGGGGAGTAAAACCCCTCTCAATCTGCTAACCACCCCACTTCTGATCCACTCAGGATACCATTGACCTTCTTGACCACAAGGGCACATTGCTGGCTCATGATCATCCTGCTGTCCACCATGACCCGCAGGTCCTTTTCTCCTACAATGCTCTTCAACAGGTCAGTCCCCAACCTAGTTGGTACCTGGCATTGTTCTTGCCCAGATGCAAGACTCTACACTTGCCCTTGTTATAGTTCATTAAATTTCTCCCTGCCCAGCTCTCCAGCCTGTCCAGGTCTCACTGAATGGCAGCACAGTCTGCAGGGGTGTCAGCCACACCACCCAGCTTTATGTCATCATCAAACTTTCTGACATCCCTCATCCAAGACGTTAATGAATAGACTGAATAGGACTAGTCCCAGTAACGACCCTTGGGGCACTCTACTAGATACAGGCCTCCAACTAGACTCTGTCCCATTGACCACTACTCTCTGGCTTCTGTTGTGCAGCCAGTTCACGATCCACCTCACTACCCGATCATCCAGACCACACTGCCTCAGTTTGACTGCGAGGATACTGTGGGAGTCTGTGTCAAATGCTTTGCTGAAGCCAAGATAGACCACATCCACTGCTCTGCCATCATCTATCCACCTGGTTATGTCCTCATAAAAGGGTATTGTGTTGATCAAGAATGACTTCCCTTTGGTGAAGCCATGCTGACTGTCCCTAATGACCCTTTTGTCCTTGATGTGCCTATAGACAGTGTCAAGGATAAATTGTTCCATCACGTTTTCTGGGATGGAGGTGAGGCTGACAGGTCTGTACTTAACTGGATCCTCCTTCTTACCCTTTTTGAAGATTGGAGTGACATTTTATATCCTCCAGTCCCTAGTCAACTGTCCTGATTCCTATGAATTAGCAAAGATGATGGAGAGTGGTCTAGCAATGACTTCCGTTCTATCCCTTNATGTCATCATCAAACTTTCTGACATCCCTCATCCAAGACGTTAATGAATAGACTGAATAGGACTAGTCCCAGTAACGACCCTTGGGGCACTCTACTAGATACAGGCCTCCAACTAGACTCTGTCCCATTGACCACTACTCTCTGGCTTCTGTTGTGCAGCCAGTTCACGATCCACCTCACTACCCGATCATCCAGACCACACTGCCTCAGTTTGACTGCGAGGATACTGTGGGAGTCTGTGTCAAATGCTTTGCTGAAGCCAAGATAGACCACATCCACTGCTCTGCCATCATCTATCCACCTGGTTATGTCCTCATAAAAGGGTATTGTGTTGATCAAGAATGACTTCCCTTTGGTGAAGCCATGCTGACTGTCCCTAATGACCCTTTTGTCCTTGATGTGCCTATAGACAGTGTCAAGGATAAATTGTTCCATCACGTTTTCTGGGATGGAGGTGAGGCTGACAGGTCTGTACTTAACTGGATCCTCCTTCTTACCCTTTTTGAAGATTGGAGTGACATTTTATATCCTCCAGTCCCTAGTCAACTGTCCTGATTCCTATGAATTAGCAAAGATGATGGAGAGTGGTCTAGCAATGACTTCCGTTCTATCCCTTAGCACTCACAGGTGTATCCCATCCGGGCCCATGGATTTATGTCCATCCACTTTGCTCAACTTAGAATCATAGAATCATTAGGGATTGGAAGGGATCTTGAAAGATCATCTAGTCCAATCCCCCTGCAACAGCAGCATAAACTTATCCCTAACCCAGTCCTCATCAACCAGAGCAAACTTGTCTGCACTTCCTCTGGGGCCTCAGCAGTTCAGGACTTGATATCAGGACAGCCCCCAGAAGTATAGATAGAGGCAAAGAAGGTGTTCGGTATCTCTGCTTTCTCTGTATGCTCTTCTCTTCAGGGCACCTACCTCATTCAGCAGGGGGCTTACATTGCCTCTAGGTTTAGTTTTACCTGCAATGTGTTTAAAGAGGCCCTTGTTGTTGCCCTTGACCTCATTTGCAAGGTTTAATTCCAAGGAGACCTTGGCCCTCCTGAAGACCAAAGTTGTGATTCTGCTAGATATTCTATTTCTGCCACATGAGATCCTGAACTCCACCATCTCGTGGTCACTGCAACCAAGGCTGCCCTTAACCTTCACTCCTTCAGCCAGACCCTCCTTGTTGGTGAGTACAAGATCCACCAGGGCTCCTCTCCTTGTGGGCTCCTCTACCATTTGCATCAGGAAATTGTCACCAATGCACTGGAGGAACCTCCTGGACTGTGGATGGCTGGTTGAGTATCACTTGCAGCAAATATCAGGGTAGTTAAAATCCCCCCATGAGAACCAGTGCCTGTAGCTGTAAGACTGCTGTCAGCTGCCTATAGAAGACCTCATCAACTTCCTCCTCCTGGTCTGTTGTCCTGTAATAGACACCACAACAGTGTCACCCATGCCAGAACTGCCCCTTGATCCACACCCACAAACTCTCAACTCTCTCTTCATCTGCCCCTGGACAGAACTGAATACATTCCAGCTGCTCTCTCACGTAGAGAGAAACTCCTCCACCCCGCCTTGCTAACCTGTCCCTTTTGAAAAGGACATAGCCATCCATAACGACATTCTAGTCATGCAAGCTGTCCCACCATGTCTCTGTAATTGCCATCAGATCACAATCACCTGACTGGACACAGAAATCTAACTCCTGCTTGTTCCCCATGCTGCGTGCATTGGTGCACAGGCATTTCAGGGAGTGAGCTGAGTGCTCCGATTTCACCCTAGGATGGTGAGAGGCCGCCTGGTTTTCATCAAGACCAGATCTCTGGCCCACCAGTGCACACCCATCAACAATCCCAACCCCCTTCAAATCTAGTTTAAAGTCCTCTTCATGAGCCCTGCCAATTCCTGCACCAGAATCCTGCTTTACTGATGAGTTTCATGTCTCCAATGTTTCTGGTTATTGGGAGATTACAAACACTTTGCAATATGATTTTGCCTTCAAAGCCAACAAGTTTTCTTGCTTGGCCCTCATGTTCAAGCTTTGAGGGATAGTCATCCCTACTTAATATAGTCTAGCCAGCTAGGTTTATCGACTAGTTGTCCTGGGACTTCTATAAGCCCAGGGAAGAGAGAAGGCAGTTCAGAGCAGGACTCTAGCTTGTACACACCGGGAGCTGAGAGAGATTAGCTAGATATAATTTAGATGTTTAAAGCTGGATAGTGTGACTGTCTCCCTGCACCTGTTATTACATGACTCATTCTTGCATTCAGGGCCCAGGTGGAAACACATTGATGTGGTTTGAGTGTAATATTATAACTAGAGATTGGTATCCATGTTATTACAAGCAGACAGCCCCAGTCTATAAGCCTGAAGTATAAAGCTAGAGGATATAGCACTGCACAACTCCTCAGCCGTATCAACAAAATCTGAGGCATGTTGTGTCGTCCGTTTCTGCCAAAAAACCTTGCTAGGCAGCCAGAAATTGTTATTTATTCTCCAATCCTCCTTTTCTTCTACTGCTCAATTTTTGGCATTTTTAATGGATTTTCCCAAGGTCTTGTGCCTAAGAATCTAGAGCTTCTCTTTCCAGTCCTCATCTCATTTCTCGTCTCACCCGGTCTTGTAAGGGTTGTCCTTGCCTATGGCCGTGTGGTTGGAACCAGATGATTTCTGAGGTCTGTTCCAACCTGAGCCATTCTGTGGTTCTAGGGGAAGAAAAGGCACCTTTGAGATGGAATTAAGAGAACACAAAATAGGCTTTTTCTGGGAATGGTCTCTCTCCAGTCTGGAGGTGGACTCCAGGCAGGATGGCCTTTTTGGCACGAAGTAAGCCACGGGGAGATCCCATCCCCTCTCCACCACCACCCAAAGCCTTTTCACTTTTCAATAGACAATGTCAATTACAATGTGATCAGTTCTTTGGGCTTGAGAATGCAAAGAACTTGGACTTACTTTTCAGACTTTGATGGGGTGGGGGAGAGGAAAAAGAACTTCAGTATTTTCCAAACTCTTCACTTTTCCCGAGGTCAATTAGAAGAAGACCAAGGAGTTGTATGCAACATGTGCAGACATTTTTCCACTGGTATTTCTGTTTGCTAATTTCACTTGTTAAGGATGAAAAACATCTCAAGTCTGATACTTCCAACGAGCTGCAATTTTGCTGGCCAGGGCTCTCTTTTATTTCAGTAGGTTGCCATGTCTTTACGTTTTGCCACAGCCTGTCTAGTTCTTTTCAGTTGCTTTTATTTAAGCAAAGCATTCTTAAACCTAAAGATGGGAAAGATGAATAGTTACTTGAACAGCCCTTGGATGCCCTGAACTTAGAGATTTATCAGTATGTGTCTAAGGCTTTGCTTTATCAATCATAATGTTTTATGCCTCTGTGTGGTGTCCAGTGCTTCCATTTGAAAGCCCCCGATGTATCATAGTGAGGGTGTCTTTATATATAGTAATAATGGTGTCTGTCCAGAAAGTGTCTGGGTATAGACACAGTACTTTAAATTCACATAAAGTTTAGCCCGGTGTCTTATTTGCCTGTGTGACTAGACCTGTGCTTTGGGTTTGTTTTCATCTGCTGATCTGCACATGAATATTGGACGCTCAAAAACCACTTTCCACTGTTTTGTGTTCACCTATTCCCTTGTTTAGTAGCAAAACACTGACAATCACAAGTAAAAGGGCACCTTGAAGTGCAGTAGCCAAGCATTCAAAGTGACCATTTAAAACGTAGTCTTGTCTACAGAGAACAAGCCTTTCTGCACACTAAACTGATAGTAACGGCTTCTAGTCAAATCTTAAACGCATGCATTGTGGTGAAACACTGTCGGACAGTGCTCCATCATGAATCAGTCTGTGTTCTGGAGGACACTATTTTTCAAGATGCTTTCTTTAAGAATAAAGCCCTGTGTTGTAAATGAATGTGTGCTAACTGATCTCCCAAGCCATTTGTGTTTTCTTCTATTTGTGTCAGTGTCAGAGTTGAGCCTCTGTGAGAAATGGTTGCAGTATTTTATTTGTAGTCTTCATTATTTCGAGTTAAGGACACTAAACTCTTTATGAACCCGGAGTCGGCGCTGGTGCGTTTCTCTCCCGTATTTTGCTAACACGTTACCATGATTGCTAATTTTCATGACAATTGTCATTGTACCATCAGTGCTTAATGGCAAGGCATCATTATTCAGTGCTGGTCAATCAGGCACTAAGACATGTGCAAGACATCAGGCTGAACCCATATAGATGTCGTGCACGCCCCTGCTAATGAATGCGGTTTTGTAAAAACGTTTAAACATGGTTGGCATCCCTAATGTAAGGTTTGCAAAAGCTTATTCGGAAACTACTTTGTGTTTATATGGAGCAGACCTAAACATGTCACAAACAGAGTTAGACCCATTGTGTGCATGTGTGGGTGAAGCCACAGAGAGGAGTGAATCAGTTTGGGTTTAGAGATGGGGAAAGGCAGCAACACTTCTGCCATGGTGGGAGTAGGGGGGACCAATTTGCCCGGGACATCAGTGTTTGGTAAGGGATGTGGAACTCGCTCTGCAAGCAGTGGTCACTGTGTGCATCAAAGGAGTCATCTCTAAAGCAGAGGGTGTCATACATCAGCGCACCCAGTTAGCCGTGACTAGATGGAGGCCTTGGTGCACCAGTGGTCAGAGGTTGGGCACTGACCAGAAGCCAGGCTAGAGGGTCAGGCAGTTAGAAAGGAGGAGCAGAAGGAAACTTGACAGGAGAGGGATGCACTTTCTGCGTTGTTATGTGCTCTTCCAGCTTGCCAGCTAGTGCTGCCCTCACATCTGCTTTAGTTACCGTTTCTATGTGGTTTTGCACCCAAATGTTTTGGGCTGCTGTCCATGATAAACTAGATGGAACTTGGTCTAAAAGCACAGATTTTTCGCCTCTTTTAACTCTAAGTAGAATGAGTCCTTGTGCTCCTAGAGTTTTGAGTATGAAAGGAACAGTAGACATTGGCTGTTAACGAGCTCCAGCTTGCTGGGCTCCAGCAGGACTTGGTGTGAATTCAGTGCCTGAGCTTCATCGACTAAATGGTTAATTCATCTCATATCAACAGGACTATGATTCATAATGTAAACTTGAGGAATCCTTGATGTTTCAGTCACACATTCCACTTAATTTGGCCACGCATTCTTTTAAAGCTACAGTGTGCTAACTTAATAAAATGCAGCATGCAAATGCACAAGTTTTTGCCTTCAGGCATTTTAGCCATGGATGTTTCAATGGGTGTCTTCTTTCAAGTATATAGTCTTTCTTAAATTATTTACCCTGTAAACATGCTTTGCATTTTCAAAGAAGAATCTGGGCTTCCTCATTCACCAGGTTTTGCTGAATTTGAGGTGTACTAGAGATAAAAGTCTGTCATCTGCTTCCTGTGAGCATGTTAGCCTTTGGGATTTTTTTTTCATAGCAAATGTTAGGCTCCATTTTCTTCTCCTTTGGTATTATCTCTCCCTCCCCCACTTAAATTCCTTGATGCTTTGCCTAGAGCAATACCCACTGGCAGTGTCTGGCTGTGACAGTACTATAGGCTTCCCTACAGATGGGTCCTGCCAATGCCAACCATTGTTCTACCACTGTGAGCTGGCTTGACTGTCTTGGATCACTCAAAGCCCCCTTTCCTCTTGATTTTTCCCTTGCTATGAAGGGTTGTCCTTGCCTGTTGACTTTGAGATCTGAAATGTGCTGACACCCAGAACTTGTGTTCTCTGTTTGAGCAGCAGCTTCCAGACTCGGACTTCAACCTTCACTGCTTGCTATAAGCCCTCCTCAAGACTGTCCTGCTGCTCTGGCTTTCTCCTCCTGGCCCCACCCTTCTGACATTTTGCAGTTAGTTTAATTTCACTTGCTCACTTGAAAGCAAAAGAGTAAAACTCGATGTTATTCTTTTTTTCCAAGATAGAAAATTAATCTTTAACTGCGGGTTTTAATATTAAAAGTATATAATGCTTCAGCACAGGAGCCTGTTGATAACATCCATCCTATTTCATGATTAATTTGTTCCTTTTAATATGATATTCTTTTGCTGTGCCGTGCAGACTAATTCCAATTCCTAGAAATTGAACTTTGATATGTATTTCCTAGATTCACACCGTAAGCGAACCTTCAATTAGCAGATACAGGTGGCAGCAGCCTCGCTCAGCGTTCTCTTGACAAGGGTTTTAGAGACGTGGACACTGATTAAATAATCTTGCAGTCGGGTGTGTGCTGCCAGAGTATTAAAAGTAAAAGCATTTGGAGGATTTTATGCTTTTTTTTTTTAAATTTTGCCTTAATTTGAAGTCCCAGATGATAAAATGCTTTTTTTTCAGTGGGCCAGAGATAGGAGGAGCTGATTTAAACACTCAGTATGTTATGTGTGCTTTTGCCTAACTATGTGTTAGACTAAGCGAGTTTCACTCACAGTTAATCCTTTGTAAATTAGCATTATGGATGCCTTGGGGCCCACGTCCCACAAATAAAATGGTTGTCAAGCCAGCTGCGCTGTGTATTACTTAGGGCTGAATGTTTTAAGAGTTTTCATGCTTTTAATCTGTTTCACTGCAGAGTTGCAGTTTTGCCGAGTGTCTTTCCAGGAGTGATGAGAGTGAGCGAGTAAATATGTATCCTGGATTCCGTGCCTTTGCCTGGGCAAATCGTTTGTTATCAGGTGTGTGGCAGAGAATGTCACACCCCGCCACAACAGAGAAGCTTGTAAGTTCAGGTGTTAAATCGAAGAGCAAACCAACAAGAACCAAAAGCCCTTAATTAGCTTTATTTTGTTAGCCTGCTACACTTTTTTTAGAGGGGAAAAAACCCAAAAAAGAAGAGTGAGAAACATCTCTCCCTCCTCCTCATCCTTTTGGCAGAGTAAATATTGCCTGTTAAGTTTGAATTAGCTGTCATCGCGAAAGAATTAATACTGTGGTTGGGCCTTTCTAGTGAGGAAGGGAAAAATAAACGAGACTGATCTTAGTTCAGCTTTAAGTGATAAATGAGGACAAAGCAGCCCATTCATCTCCTGCTAGGAAAGTGGACACAAACACTAAAGCAGTTTTGCGGAAGACGTGTCAGCAAATGTGATCATTTTGTAACCTGTCAGGAGGATAGAGAGCTAGTCCTTTTAGAGTGTCACAGGGGAGGGTGTCTGTCTGATGTGACAGGCTGCAGCCATCCATTTACTGCTTTTTCTTTAGGTGGGGGGTAAGCGAGGAGAGAGCTGGAGTTGGTTAAAACTGCATTTTTCTTTACGCTTCCCAATATAATTTATCTGCATATCCACCCCTGTCCAAATGGAAAACATTTCCCGAGGAAAACTGCCCCCTGCTCTCTGGAGTTTCTCCTCTTTTTGCCGTGTGAAATGCGCTCATTTTAACGCGTCACGTTCCCTGTCTTCAAGTTGGAGCCTTGCGCTCGGTTTGATGTTTCACAAAACACGTTTTTGCCTCTTCTTACCATCGTTGGGTTGCTGGAAGCTTTCTTGTGTTTTGGTTTGGTTTGGTTTGGTTTGGTTTGGTTTGGTTTGCAGAAACATGGGGGAAAATGAAAACAGAATGTAGGGGGCTTCAGTTGCATTTGGCTGTTGGGAGGGGTTTGCTGTACCTCTCATTCTCACAGAATGCTTCATGTTCCAATCACTTTCATGAAAGTTCCCGGCTCTTGAAGAGCCTATAAAATTGTTCTTCCTCCTCTGTGAGAATGGAATAACAAATTCTGAATTCTTACAATCCTCTTGTAAAATGCCTGAAATGCTCCTGTTTATTGATTTATTAATTAGAATTGATCTGTTAGCTTCCAGCAACATCTGAAGTGATGTCTGATTTTAGAAGCAGGGATTTCTCCCCAAAAAATGATGGAACACCATGAAGACTTTGTACTTCTGGCATCTTTTTATTATCACTAATTTTCTTTTCCTTTTTATACTAGATAGAACATGTAAGATTTGCCTATTACCATAAGTGAAGGTATGCTACAGAGACAGGAGATGCTTTTACAACATAAGCTTCACAGTTTGACACTTGCTTCTTTATATCAGCCTTTTTCTTCAAAACTATCTTTTATACTTTTCCCCTGGTGTTTTAGTACAAGTAAGTGTCTCATTGATATGTGTTTCCTTGAAATCTTGTACCTTAATAGTAAAATCCCTTGAAAATTAATAAATTGTTTCGGTTCCGAGGAAATAAGCTGTGAAGATTTCCGCGTGTCTTTAAAACAATACAGCAGTATTTACTGTTACAGACCACCCTGCCTGGACCACGTCAACCCAGTACTGATCATTTCATCTCTCCTTAGAAGGTTAATAAATCACAACACGGGGTATTCCAGTTATCCTAAATATGTGTGTGTCGACGCGTCATTAAGATGAGTCTAGTGCTTTCCCAAACGCAGGATTTTGATTTAGTAACTACATAAAGAAATGTGTGGAAGCGCTGAAAAAGAGTCAAAACCAGTCAAGATACACAAAAGGGTTTAGAAAATCCTCTGTTTGTGCCCAGAAGTCTTTTCTCCGGGACATTTATCTGTGTGCTTCTTGTTAGGATTTCTCTACACATTCTGCTATTTTGTCCTAGTTTATTTTATTAACTTTTTTTTTTTAATCTCTTCTGCTTTTTTCAGGATCATCCAAAACCGGATTTTGATCGTTGTTCTGGCAGTCGTCATCATCTTCACCACCATGATGGCTATTTTTTTGTCTGTCAAGGGACGCTGATATCTTTGTTCTTCACTAAACAGCAACAAACGGCTTGTTCCGAGTAATTAAGACAAAGTGGTCACATGAATCATTCTCTTGCACTGACAGTCTCCCTCTCTTTTCCACTCTTCAACTCAGGTGCAAGCGGTGTAAAGTATTTTGTATTATTGATGGCATAGCTGATGGCATGTGGGGTTGATTATTCTTTTCTCACGTTTTTTGGCTTTATCTGAGTGTTTTCAGAATCTTAATATTTGGTGAGGTGAGGGCTTGTTCTGGTATTAAAAAAACTTAACACGTGTCGAATTCTAACCCAATTAGCTTGTAAGTTGCCAGAGTTTAGCGAGGGAAGAGGGGTCTTTGCACTTTTCTTGTGCTACGCGGGGTGTATGAATATCAAACAGTATCTGACCTTCTGTGATATAGAATATAAGTGAAGCAGAGACCAAATGATGTAGAAAGTGAACCTGGCTCCTGGGACTAACTCCCAATCATGGATGACTTTAATAGACATAACCTGGTTAAGGACAATAGTTAGTTTTAAAAAGAGAGCAACCTTGGGATGATGTTTAATATCTGATGTGAAACCAACACTCCATTTAACAGATTTCTTCTTAAAGATCAGACTTCCTTTTCTGCTTATCCCAAGCAATACCACGTTCTCATCCAGGACAT
>VXBP01008117.1:188462-247559 GCA_013400115.1 Rhinopomastus cyanomelas
GTGGGGGCTTGGGGAGCTGCTGCAGCTCTACCCTGCAACTCCAGGAGTTCAGCTTGGGGGCTCCCTCATTGGCTCTAGCCTTGGCTTTGTCGCAAGAAGCGGTATGAGGTTGCAGCAATGGCAGATCCAGTGAAGAATGTTGGTGCTGCAGGCCAGTGTCAGGTTTCTCACTGGGGTGTGTGCCCGTTTGGTAATGGGACATTGAGGAGCATATGAAGTGAAAACATTAGCCCGGTGTCTGTCCTGACAGAGAACAGTGTTAGAAAGGAGAAGTTTAATGCATTTTAAAGGACCTTCAGCAGTTCTGAGCCATTGCAAACTGTACAGGAAAGGGCTGTCCCTGCTGTCCTGCAGCTAGAGGGATCCCTGGTAGTAATGCCAGGCCAGCACTGCCAGGTTTATGGTGCCTGCATCCTGCTGGCTGCCCTGATGTGACTGTTGCCCTGGACCAAACCCAAAGAAAACCTTCTTGTGCTGCTTCTTTGTTCAGTTGCCTTCTCCATTCAGACCTATGACCTTGTCTGGTCAGCACCATCCCCAGTGAACACAATTCCTGCTTCTGTGGATTTAATGTACTTTCCAGTTCTCTTCAACACCCAGCTAAGTAGCATCCCTGAGCTGCGTGCCCTGCTTGTGTACATCTGTTTGTACGTACTCCTTTTATTGCTACTGCTTGCAGCAGTCGCAGCCAGGAACGCTGGCTGAAGCAGCAAAAACATGCCCTATGAGTTTACAACACCACCAGAAAACTTGTCAATAAAATCCTATTCAACTTCTTTTCTCAGTAGAAACAGGCTGATGCCTTTGCTCTGTCTCATTTGATGCATTTGTCTTCCTAACTTGGAGCCTTCTGACCAAATGCAGCCAAATGTAATGCAGGAGCAGAGCTTTCGGAAATTCCAGTAGGTTTCAAGACAACAAGTAGCCAAGAGGAGAGAAGTCCCGCTGGCATCTCCATCAAGAGAAAGGCTTCAGCGTGACATCCACCCAAATTGGACACTACCTGGGAGGAGAAATTATAAATGTCTCTCTCCCCAGGAAAGGCTCACATCCCGTTTAGATACTAGAGAATCCAACCCTGAGGAAACAAGGCCTCATTAGTGTCATTGCCCAAGGAACTGCTTAATTAAAGGACAACAGAGTTGAGAGCATTGTTAGGTAGCCTTTGTTCCTTACACCTGGTCATCTCCCTTGATGTAAAATGTCATCTTTCTGATCTGGTAGCATTTTGCACCCACTTTAGACAAGTACTCCTGGTCAGTGGAAGAGGTGCAGAGCAGGGAAGAATCAGACCTTTATTACTGAGGTAATTACAGCCTCACCTAAGCATCAGGCGGAGGGTGTACACATCTATTAGCCAGTGCTCCCACAAAGAGAACAAAGGCTGGCTGGAAAGGGGGAGCCACCCAGGGAGCATCCCCATGTCCAGCTCCACCACTCTCAGGCGGCAGACATGCCAGGGAGGTCATGACCACAAGCTCCCACATCGTCAGGTCTCCTGCTGGCTTTCCTGGTTTTAAATCCAGCTTGACTTAGCGACATTGGTGAAGGCCATGAGATGTGGAGACTAAAATGAGGACTGGTGCCATAACCGAGGAAATCAGCTCTCAGTTAAAATGGTAAAGAAGGTGGGGGGCAGCTTTCAAAGCTGGTCTCAGCAACTCGCCTAATTCTGTTTTCAAAAGTCACTGTTGAGTGCTTTTGAAAGTTTTAACCTAGATGCTGGGCTCAAAGACCTTAACCAAAGATCGGGGTTTTTTCCTTCACTATCTGCTATACGGAAGCTAAATATAAACCGACATCACTGAACAAAACCCCTGTTGCAGGGCTAGAAAAATCTGTGCTTGGAAAATCAAATTGTTGGAGACCAGCACCTAAAGTGCCCTTCAGTTTTGGATGCCTCTTGTTTTGCGTGCACGACTGTTTGGCGAACAAAAAGCCCCCATTATTTCTAACAGCAGATATTTACTTGCCGTTCTTTTTATCATCTATTTGCCTTTTGTTCTCCTGCCTCAAAAAAATCAAGACCTGAATGTTTCTGGTAGCTGAAGTTGCTTTGGAAAAGACTCTGTGTTACCCGTTTGTGTGTGTGCACGTGTGGCTGCCCTTCGCCCGAGGAGCGTCCCGATGACTTCCACCGATCACCTGTGGGATCACGGGCAAGTCATAAAGCTGGCTTGCGCCTCAGTTTACCCACTGCAGCTTCATTAATGCTAACCTGCCTCACGAGGTGGTGTAATGTTTAATGCGTGAGGTGCTCTGTAATCCTTGGATTAAATGTATTATGTAAGTGAAAAGCAGCCATTTGATGTGTCTGTAAATGCTGCAGTATTAGAGGTAGGAGGGTCATTTGGGTGTAAGTGTAATGCAAGCGTTGGCAAAAGGCAAAAGGGATTCCATAGTATTGACTTATTTTTAAAGAGCTTTTTATTTACTGAAATGCTCTGGACACCCAGAAAGAGAGACATTCCTCACTAAGCAGCTCTGCTGTTTTATCTATCTTGAAGTGCTTTGATAAATGGATTGAAACTTGTCGGCTTGGCTTGTAGTTTCTGAGACTCCCTCTGGAAACTCTGTTGAAATGTTGTTATTGTAACTTCTTAGAGCACTGCTTAATGAATTGAAACAGATATCCCTGCGAGTCCCGCAGACGCCGCGAGGACTGCGCTTCCTCTCCTTCCCACCGCACAAGCAGGCCAGTGCCAAGCACACGCGTGGCAGCAGCGCTCGTGGCCTCTCCACCAAGAGCAGCTAGGGAAAATGCTTCTCACCTTCATGAGGCTGCAGCCCGAGCTTTGTGTCCCAGGTGGGTGAATGGTGGGGCTTCAGTGACATCAATCATAGCCAGAGGTTGTCCCTTGGGTTAGAGACTAATTCGATCTTTTTAGAAGAAATCTTAGGAAGAATGATGACTCAGCATGGGTTTGAGTCTCTGTTGGCCCATTTCCTGTGTCTCTAGGATGAGATGTTTTGGCTGCTATGCAGTGTCTGAGCTCACACTAGTGACATGGGTGCCTGTGGACTGTCCCACCTGCCCTCAGAGCAGCCTTTTCTGCGACAACAGTTACATGATGTTACCACATGGGCATGAGGCAGATGGAGTAGTGAGCATAGCAGCCCTTCTGAAGCACTTCAGAGACCCACAGGGGCCATTACATCTGCCCAAGGAAATCTGCTTAGAAGGTTGTCAGAGATACCTGATAGGGACACTTACGATGTGTGGAGCCACAGTGGAGCTAGAGGGTAGAAAGAGTCAACCTTGGGGTCACCTTGGACCCTAGTAATGTGCTACCCAGTTATATCTCACGGTGGAGCAATGGGTTGCTGTGGTGACTTTTTATTTCCTACATCCAGCCAAAGGAACGTTGCTCTTCTCTGAAGCAGTGGGTGTTTGGCCAGTGATGTGCTTGGGTCAGGTGACTTGGTTGTGCTGGGCAAGCACTAAGATCCTTGTTCTGATGCAATGATCACTCGAAAGTTTAGAAGTTATTTGCTCTTTGGCTGGTTATTGTTTTTAAATCTTCTCGCTGGGTTTCTGTTGTCCTTGGTTTTGTGAGAATGTGAAACTGGGCTGTAACTCAGGTTGTCATGAAGCATGAAATGGCTAAACAGCAGCGTGAACAGCTGTGCCCCTTGCCCTGCGTGGTATGGCTGACAGTGCCTGTAGGAGATAGCACGGGCCATCTCCACCTTGAAACATAGAAGTGTGCCTTCCTCTTGCCTGCCTTGGCCATCCTGAGTGAAGCAGTCAGGAACACAGGAAAGGAATTTTGGAGGAGATCCTAGTCGGTTGGAGGAGAACTATGAAGCAGCTGTGTATGGGTCGCCTCTCCACAGAGTGGCCTCAGAGGTGCCTCCATTGCCCTCTGCACACTGAGGCCATGTTTGATTCTTCTCAGCCTTTGATTTCACTTTTTATTAATGTTTTGCATATTAAACTTTGTGTTGGCAGCCAGAAGAGAGCAGCATCTACACAATGCTTGACACAATGGAGAGGATTAGGAATCGGTGGCTCAGTTCTTTGGGACCTGAACTGGGGGAAGAGTGGGGATGGAAACTGTCCTTTCTTTGCACTTCATTTTAAAAGTGCTTTGGATTTCTTTCCGTGTAGCCTCTCTAAAATATAATCTACGTCCAACACCAGCTCGTGGTCTCAACTGGTAGTTCCAAAAACTTAGAAAAACCAGAGTTACCTCAGTCGTTCTGCTGAGCTCTTCACATTTGCCTTAGAAGTTTGTTCCCTCTTCGCAACCAACACAAACCTGTTAGTGCTCTTGCCCAGGTGCAGTCGGGCCAGAACGGGGAATTATTTCCAAAATAACGACTGGCGATTTGGGATTCTTTTTGTTTCGTGTATTTCAGCTGCCCTCGTGTGAAATTCCTCCAGTATTTTCACTCGCAGTAGGAATGCCCTGCAAACCAAGCCGCCTGAAGCTGCTTCTGTTTATTCCTCCCAAAGTGAAATTATCCTCTCACCCCTTACGAGATCCTGGAGGAAGCTGTCTGCATGCACACGTTGATGCATCTTGGGTGCATTCCGCACGAGCCGGGCAAACTGCAGCCAAAATACGAACGTAGCCCACACGGTGTGCGCGGTGCTTTGCTGCCTGTGCAGGGTGCACGCACGCACCAGCAAGCGCTCCCATTTACTTTCCAGAACAGGCCATTCAGGACACCGCTGTGCGGGTCACTTTGTGCCTGTGTGCTCTACACCCTCCTCAAAAACGAAAGGCTGTTCTGCCAGTTTGGCTGCTCCGCGAAAGTCCGGGACACGGGCCTCACTGTTTCTAACAGCAAGGTGTCTTAAATCTCACCAGTTGTCGTGACTGACTGCTGTTTGTAACAGAAATTAGCAGGAAGCCTGGGTTTGGGCTCCGAGGCCACCTGCTTCTAAGAGCACGGTTTTTAAGTTTCCTTTATAAGGTGCTTCTTCAGCCGCAGCTACGCGTGAGCCGTGGTGGCTGTTCTGTAGTCAGGTTTTAATCAGCCTCAGTACCCAGTAATGTTAAACACTGAAAGAGCTGCTAATTAATCGCCTTTCTGTATGTAACAGAGAGATAAACATCCGTCCCGGAGGAATTGTCATTTCATGGTTTCTAATGATGGTTAGATTACATTATCTGGATCGCTTGGGCTGTGGGTGTCATCAAAAATGCTCAGAGTCATTTATATTCAGTTTAGTTCTTTTTTTAACTTTGTAAGCCTGAGAAGACAATGTGGTGTTAGTAAGTCTGTTTCATATGTTAGTTAAATGCACCTTTGCTGCACTGACTGGGTGTGTGCAGTGGCAGTGACAAACTCGGCTCGTTCCTACTGAGCGCGTGCCCTCTGCAATCCAATTACCCACGTACAAGTCTTTGCTGGGGTTCTGCAGAAGACTCTCTTGGGTTCCTCGGCGTTGTTGAGCTTTGAAGAACAGTTTTGGATGTCTGGTTGCCGTGAGTGGTTGTTGCTGTTGTTCTGCATGTTCTCCAAAGTCTCAGACGTCTGTCTTGACCAAGAATCAACTGGACTTTTAGGTTCTATGTGGCTGTGGCTCAAGCAACATAAAGCGGTCTGACAGCAGTGCGAACCTCTCATTTCCCCCTCCCCGGTTCTAGCCGACTGAGTTGCCCACGACACTCCTGAATGTGGGAGCCACAAGAATACTAACAGTTTAGAGAAAATCCTGCTCCTTGTGTGTATCGTAACAGCTAATAGTTGCATATTTTGAAGCTACACTCATTCATATTTAAAAGGCCGAGGCTTCTTTGAACTGCTGTGTTGGAGGGGGAAGCTAATTGTTTCTGAATGAGGATGATACTCCCTTTCCATATCAATTACGGGCTCTGCTCCGAATTATCGATAATGCTCGTTTCCAACCTCCACCACTGGCAGTTTTGCAGCCGGTGACCACGCTTGCAGAAAGTTGCCCAAGCTCCAGGGCCCCAGCCCCTTGCCGCATGCGCCGGGAGCCAGAGGCGGGAGGGAAGCCCAGAGGAGCAGGGCGAGATGAAGTGCGATGTATTTGCAAGGAGGGTTTGTCATCAGTGAGCTAAAATTGCTTCTGAAGTTTCGCCGGCAACTGTTTTACATGTCTGACTTGGTGACGGAGGAGCTCCACTATCTTAACAGAGAACTCCAGAACTTCAGAAGGGTTTCTCCTTGTTTGAATGCACAGCACAATGAATTTGTACCCACAGAGCATTCACCACTTACATTTCAAAACCTACAGCACACTAAACGTGAAACTTTTGTTCAAATTTCAAGGATTTTGATAGCCCAAGTGAATAGACACTGCCTATTGATTTTTCCCTTACAATGACTCTTGGATAACCTATTTTCTCATTTATTTTTAACGACAGCTCATGAGATTTTACAGCAATTCTGCCCAACCTCCTAATATCAAAATCCCTCCTTGACCCTGAAAATTGTAATTCTGCTATAGATCACAGCTGCTGAATATTACCTTTTACTAAGCTGGTTAAATAAAATATGTCCAAATCACTAGATCCCACAGGCCATGACTGCAATTCTAATTACGCGGGGTCTGTGTTTCTGCTCTGCCGTACAGCAGAGCACAGCTCGCTCCGAGTCCGCACCAAAGTGTGGGAATCCAGAATATTGGTTCTAGTTTTGAATTTTTAAAAAAAAAAGTTACGCTGCTCTTCAATGATTTTCCTGTAAAACTTTTACAAGGGAGCCAAACCCTTTTGATGTGTTTCGTACAATAAAATGCTGTGTAAGTCTGGAGGACAGAAGCATGTGGCGAGAATTTCCTTGTGCCGGGGGGGTGGGTGCATTTGATGTGTACCCATTTCAAAATCAAAAAAAGAGGGAGGTGGGGGGGAAGTCTCACTCCACACTTTGGCTCCACGTTCTGTACAATAGCTCGGGAAACCAATGTGAGGAGACTAATTCTGGCCATTAAACTTATCTTTTCCCTTCCCACTGCTTATTCAGAGAGTGATCACATGCTCCCTGCTGCAAGTTACACCATTATAGCATTTAGATATGGAAGAAACCTATTAGATTAACTGTTCCACCTACTGATGAGGGTTTGTTCCCTGGAGAACCTTATTCATCGGTGGATCACAGCCTAACCTCGTGGACACACTGTGCCAAGACCATCTTAGGTTTTGTCTTCCTCCTACCCCAGCCCATCCTTTCCCTCTGCTGCTGAGGGGGTGGTTGGGTGAGGAGCATGGTGAAGAAGATGGGATTCTTGAGTTTTGAGGTGAGACTGTGTGTGGACTCATGTGGGTGATTAATTTGCATACTTTTTTAATTAGTATCCAGGGACAGAGGACTGGGTGGAGGTGGTGGTTGGTCTTATTTCATGCGATTTACTGTCAGATCTTCTGGAGCCTAGTGGTCTCCTGCAGCAAATTGCCTTCACGGCTTGGCCTCATTCTGCAGTGTCCTCAGATCTAGTCTCCATTTGGCTTTCTGATTTCACTCTTTTGTGAGCAGATGGAGCCAAACTTTTAATTGCTTGTCTGTTAGGAACGGCAACCTGGCATTTTGCTGCTTTTCCGGGACAGAAAGTTTGTCTTTTTGGTTATTCTGTCGTCCGATCTCATAAAACTCTGAGCTTTCCCAGGCAGCTGTGGGACCTCCCTCACCGCTGTGCCTGGTACTGGGGCACATTCGGCTGCATTTCCTACTCCAAACTTTTCCTCTCACACCTTCTCTCCTGGTAACTATTCTTAGCAGTTTCCCTTGTCTAGAGTCCCTAGGAGGACCTCAGCATCAGCCCTTTCTCTGACATCAGCCACTCATGATTTACTGAGAGAGTGGTCAGGCTGTCCAGGGAAGAGGTGGAGTCACCTTCACTGGAGCTGTTTAAAAAACAAGTAGATAGAGCACTCGTGGCCATGGTCTAGGGGCTAGGGAGATGTTGGATTAAGGGCTGGACTTGATGATCCTGGTGGTCCTTCCAGCTGTGATTTAACAGTCTGGGAGTCCTTCTCTGATTTAGCAGTCAAGGTGTCTTCCTGGAGTACTTCGAGTCTGTCACTTTGGACAAGCTTGTTTTGTTCTGTCATGCAGGAGCTGCCAGTTTTCCCCTGTTCTGGCTCCTGTGGGTATGAGCCCTGCACCACACTACAGCTGTTCTTTCCCTCCACAGGCCACCTATGTGTGGACAAGGCCCTCCAGGCCTCTGCAAGAGATTAAAGCAAGGTTCAGAGAGGTATGTCTGCAAGTAGACATCTGCTGACCCAAACACAGGCCAACATGAGCCCTGCAGAGTCCAGACCAGGTGCAGGCACCATCACCACACAGGAGACCCTGCATCCTTTGGAGAAGCAATCCCTCTTCACCTGAGGACGTGGTCCTCAGAGCTTCCCTTTGGCTGATCTAACTGGGAAAAGTGTGAGAGAGGAAGAGTGATAGAGGAGACCACTTCCATCCCACAGTGTCAGTGTTCTGGTTTCCACCCTCAGAACATAAGTGGCTGCTGAGTTACTTGACATGGAGTGAAAGTCTGTAGGGTGAGTTTTCAGAGCAACGCAAAGGAAATTATATGCACAATTACTGTTGTTAACAGAGCCTGGGCATGTAACTCCCTGCACAGCAGGCTGGAAATCTTCCCCATGCATGTTTAATGGGGTTTGGGTTGCTACATTCCTAGGGCTGTGTCCCTTTTCTAATATCTAGTGTCCTGGATGAAACAAAGGAAGCACTGAATGTAAAAGAGGTTTTATTTTGCTATTAAAATAATACTCTCTTGATCTGCAGTCTCCCTCTAATGCTAAAGAACTTCTTGCCTCACTCAGTGATCCTTTCACCTTTCTGTTCTGTGAGAGAAAAAACATCCCAGCTTTATTTATTTATTTTAACTCTTCTCAATGTGTTCCACGCACATCGCCGGCTCCTCGACGTTCACACGAGTGACTGTCTGTGCGTTCGTGCAGGCAGCTAGCGATGGATGGTGCTGAGATAAATGTAGGTCATAGCACAGCAAATGCTTGTGTAAATCTTAATGCCTAAATGCTTCCGAGCTGGTCATGTGTTTGCCCATCTTCCCAGGAAAACGAACCGTGCGTGCGTTTCGCTGGTTGGGCATGTGCTTAGCGCGGCTCCCCGCTCAGGATGTTGTTAACGCGGTGCTTAAACTCCAGCGCGTCGGGCACTAGGCAGGCCCCACACACTTGGGGTTGCCTTTTGCTTCTGTGCTGTTTGTTTGGCTTCATGGACCGCAACTGTCTGCTTTTCCCCTGACGAGGGTTGTCTTTCCTGTACCTAGATCAATTCAAGCGCACTTTAATTATCTTCAATCAAAATTAAATTACCCCTCTAAACCAGCAGTTTTGCAATGAAAGGAGCTTGTATTTACAGCTGTGCTGCCTTATTGATTGATATTTCCTTCTGCCCACGTTAGGTTTGACTCTCCAGCTTTCTGGAGGCAGTAAGCAAGGTGCTGTGAACTGAGGCCGGGAACACCAAAGCAAAGCCACACGCACATCAAATGTCTACGTTTATATATAGAAATACATCAAATGCATATACAAGTCTCTAAAAGGTTTCAATTGCTCTAAAATTGCACATGATTGCTCTTCGGCTCCCGAAAACACTTTCATCTGAGAGCAGAGAAACGTGGAGCTTTCTCAAGTTTTCGCAGCATTGTTGGGGCATGTCTAACAGATTTGTCTAACCCTCTGCGGCTCGATATGTGCAGCGGGGTTGGTCGTGCTCCTCCTAGCACAGCTCTGGAAACTGTAAATACATTTTTGAAGTAAACAGTCACTTGATAATTGCTTAATGAAGTATCACACACCAGCAGTTCTGAATGCAGCGGAAAAGAAGTTCAAAACCACCGTGTGGTGTCTCTTTTTCCTGGAAATGGGCTTTTACTTTTAAACTTGGAGAGAAGTAATCCCAAGGAAAATTATAGCAGTGCTAATAGGGAACATATTAGCTTTCATGTGGGTATTTTTTTCATGTTTAAGGTTTCTTTGTTATTATCTCAGTAGCAAGACTCTCCACACAGTCTTAGGCAGAAAATCAAAATATGCCTTAAAGCAATAATCTTCTAATAAGTATCAAATGTCTTTCAATGAGATAAAAGAATCCCGTAGCATGCTTATACACACACCCCCACCCACACACGCACGTACTTCGCCATTAATCTTATTTTAAACCTTTTCAACAGTATTTCAGGGAATATCTTTTTGTGTGTTGTTTTTTTAACCGAGGCTCCTTGCAAAGTTTGGATAATTATACTTCCAGATGCTACCAAAAACCATCTCACAAATTGATCTCTGGCACTTGTTGAGGCTCCTTGTTCAGGGGACGCTGGGAGATGAGAGCATCTCCTGTGGTCTTAACATTGCCATCGCCTGAAAGAGTGATGTGGCTCCAAACTTCTTCAGGCCAACAGCTTAGAGAACGAAGTGCAGGATGGAGTGTGTTCACACAGCCACACTGCAGATGGGTAAAGCTGAGAATCTTCAGAGGATGTGTGAGGAGCCTGAGTAACTCTGCTCACAAACACAGAAGGACACTGGGCTTCACCATCCAGGTCCCGACTTAACCCATGCAGCTCAGGATTCTTAAGGAAACTAAATTACCAGGTTAGTGCTCTGAGGTGCCTTCTGCAGGCAGCAAGGCTACACGGGCAAGACCCTAAAATTACACCAGTCTCCTTCAATAATCGCGGGAAAGGCCTTTGCACACTGTTAAGTCACATCCTTTTTGTTATGATTTGATGTCGAAATGCAGGGCGTGTGTCTCAGCCCCGCTGATACCCAGGACTGACATACAGAGTGCGGTGCTCGCCCGGTGCTGCTGGAGTGCACAGGCTTCGCGCTCGGAGGCTCTTCTTACGGTGAGAAGCTGGTGTAATTCACCCAACAGGAAACAAGTAGGAAGGAGGGGCGGTGTAGGGAGCAGAGCTGCTGGGTTCTCCAGTGACTTTAATGGGACCCAACAGGAGCAAAGTGGGGACAAGTAGGTTTTTGTGAAATGGTGCCTCTTGTGCTTTGGCTTCAGTGATGACAAGCTGCAAGTTGCCTACATGCCACAGGTTAAGTTGTCAAAGTTGTTCTCTTTCCTAATGCTCCTCATGACAAATACCTCTAATTGCTTCTCGCTTGCGTATTTTTCTGTGCCTCCTGGCTAAGCCATCCATTTGCAGCCTTTATGGTTTGTCCTTTCAAAGCATGGCCTCTGTTATATCTCTCTGTGTTTTCTCTTTCCTACAAGCTCGAGCATCCCCTCCCCGTTCCCCATCCCTCTGTGCCTGCAAAGCAACACACGGGCACCTGCCAGCTGCTTCAGAGACCGAGCTCCTCACGCTTCTCCCGACAGCTGAGGGACACGCTGCCCCACGTTCACGACACCTGCTGCATAAAGATGCACTACTTCTCTCTCCTCTCTTTGAATAACCCACGGCATGCGTGCCACGCTGCAGCCGAGAACAGAAACGCTCTCACCAGCTATTTTGAGGAAAAGACAGTGAAAGGAGAAAGAAAACAAAACCAGACATGCTTTGTCTCTTTTATGGGGCTGGGTCCCAGGCTCATACCTCCCGAGCCAGACCTCCCTCCCCGTACACAGTGGTGCTAATTCGAGTTGCAAACTCCCGATCACTTTTTTAGGACATCTCCATATTAGTGTTGCAAGAAGGAGACTTCGAAAGCCTTTTAAGTATCTTTCTCATTAATTTACTTTATCCTCTGATCTTGCCTTCTTTTAACTTGTTTATTTTTTTAAAGAAAGACAAAAGTGAACTGGAAAGCTTTGTTACTTAAAGAAAGGTTTTTTAAACCCTGTATGTACTGCAAGGTAATTAAGAGGATACAAACACCGGTGTAAACAGCACACAAACACAAGGAGTCGGTGCGTTGGGAGAGCTTCCTCTACTGGCTTTAAAGGGAAGCAGGGGGACAGCACAGCAGAGAGCACGTAGCAGGCTTCCACCCTCAGCCATCGTGAAACTTTGCTTCCTACCCATTTGTTCTTCCTTCCACAGCTTTAAATGCCGCAAGACGCCAAAATGGCTAATTATTTATTTATTAAGCCGAGAAGGTGGAACCAAATACTCTATCTGATGGGAACTTCAACACTCCCACATTATTTTCTGTGCTGAGGTGTTCTATGAAAATTTTCAAAGGTCACCTGAGATTTCAGATTTGTGCACCTCAGGGGGCTCAGCCCGAGATGTGTGAAGACATTTCTTTTCAGAAAGGAAGATGCACAGCCGTTTCTGGAAACCACGTTCCCTTCACTGTGCTCAGTACCCCCCAAAAAAAGAAACAAAACCACCAGAGGCACCCAAAACCATTCTTTACCTTTAAAGATTTTATTCAGCTAACTGGGACAGGACAGGCCTGATTTTTGGATGAAAGAAAACTTAGATGAGCAGGGAAGTTATTCCCCAAGGATTGTATTCTCAGTGATAGTATGAGCCAGCAGCCCCCGTAGCTTTCAGCATCTCTCATGATCAGACTGGATGTCTTTTGCCTGAGGCTGAAAATCTCCTCCTCTCTAAAACCAAAGAGATGTTGGCTGTGAGTTATGATTAGTAATAGACTCCATTTGTGGTGAGCTGGGGGAAGGGGGGATGATGGACCTAGAATCGTAAGATTTTATGTGATCAGCTTATCTCCAAACAGCCACGAAGGATTGCCCTGGTCTGGAGTCGTTCACTGCTTGAGGGTTAAAAATGAGAAGGAGCACAGGGAACAGCAAAGTGAGAACAAACAAGCAAACTGTGTGTAAGTAGTCTGAGTTATGTGTAACTGGCACAAGTGAAATACAGGAGGATAAAAGGATAGGGTAGGATAGGATAGGAAGGATAAAGTCATGGTGTTGCACCACGTAAAAGGCCACCTGGAAGGAAGACCAAGATGGCAAGTGTCGAGAGCTGTCAGGAAAAGAAACCTGAATGAGCATATAGCCACAGTGGAGTGAGGAGATTTGCAGGTGCTTGTGCAGAGGAGCAGCACCCAGCTCTTCTCAGCCACTGAGTAAGAGAACGGTGGCACGGCGGTGCTGGCCAGGGTGTCAGATGCTCACACACAGCCAGTTCTCACCAGCATGTCTGGGTGAACTGAGTGAAAAATACTCCAGATTTGAAGGCCCAGAAAGGGGCTAAGTTGTGTTTGGCTGGGTTCTTGCAAATTACTCTGCAATTAATTGCTGCCGTGGCCTGCTCAAGAGGAGGGGACGTGCCAGCTCCATTCCCGGGCAGCCCTGCAGGCTGGAGGAGCTCATGGCTCTCGCTCCAGGGGGTGACCTGCTTGGACGGCTCTGCTGCCAGCACTGCTGGCAAAACTGGTCTTCCCAGGGTGATGTGCTTTCCTCCTGTGGTGTGATGCTCTGAGCAGGCTTTAAAAGTTTGAGAAATCACATAGAAAATGTAGGGCAGGGATAACGCAGCGATTTTCACTGATTTCAGGTACCGTAGGAAGGAGATGACTAGAGAAAGACGCCGGCAGAGTTTTCCATAGCATTTTGTGAGGCTGCTTTCAATGTACACACCTCTGAAGAAGGCAGTGTCTGGTGGAAAACATGCAGTTCTGTCAAGCTACAGAGGGGAAAAGAAGAATAATTGTGCTCCTGCTTTCCAGATCACTATAGCTCTGATGTCAAGAATAGCAGAATAAAGTAGCACAAGTTCCTGAATGAAAGGGGAAGCAGCGCTTAACCACCCCAGACTGGGATGTGCTCCTCATTTC
Organism: Rhinopomastus cyanomelas; assembly: GCA_013400115.1. Lineage (NCBI taxonomy): Eukaryota > Metazoa > Chordata > Aves > Bucerotiformes > Rhinopomastidae > Rhinopomastus > Rhinopomastus cyanomelas. The sequence goes on from VXBP01008117.1 coordinate 202,127, forward strand.
TAACACATCCCTCACTAAATCCTTCCCTGTAGGAGAGAGATGGGAAGGAGGGTGTATTCATAACTCCCAGTGTCTGACATTGCTGCTGTTGGCCTCGGCTTCATCAGATGATATCATGGGTGTCTGAGGTACCAAGAATAGGTGCAGCACCCGGTAACAAGACAGTCCTTTGCAAAATTCCCTTACTTAACCCTTACTGGGACACAGCACAGGATGCTGGTGTAGCTAGAGCTACAGAAGGGCACTGCCTGGCCAAACTGCAGGGAGGAGACTCTAAGGCAGAAATATCAGTGATTTTTTTTTATGGACCTTCCTGAGGTCCCAGGTGTGGGATGACTCCTGAGTTCCTGCAGGTGATTCTTTTTGATACTGGCCATCCTCCCAGGCTCCTGAGGAGCAGCTGCAGCACATGACCTTTTGCAGAGGTCTGCGAGTGGCAGACAGCCTTTGACCAGGGCAGAGGAACATGTGCCTTGTGCTGGAGCTACATCAGGGTACAAACTGGGAGAATAAGCCTGACTTGAACCTCTGTATTTCATCTGGAGACCCCAGCAAGAGCAAGAGTAGCTCAAGGTCCCCGTGCCTGAGCACTAGTCCATGAGGACCTGGCAGCTGGTGCTTCAGGTGAGAGGTGTATGGATCATAGCATCACAGAATCATTTCTGTTGGAATATATCTTTCAAATCGTTGAGTCTGACCATGAAAAAACACGTGTGTCCTGCCTCCAGTCTGTCCTCTGCTTCCTGTGTCTGGCAAAGCCCACTTGGGGTTTATGGGCAATGAGGAGGTACAGGATGAGGACAGGTAGGTGGATGGGGAACCTGTCTGGTTCCAGGAGGTGTTTGGCACCTTGAGGTGGGGTTTTCTTTGTTGGTTTGGGTTTTTTTTACAAATATAGGCATTTGCAAAACGTAATGCCCTGCTGAAAAGAACCGCGTGCGTGTCGCCTCGGTGTGTGCAACGAGACACAAAGACCCCAGGGGTCCCTGGCTGCACTGCGTGGTAACAGCTGGCACAGAAGCTCTTAACGTGAACCTCAAAACCCTACTCATAGAACAGAACTCTGAAATAGAAGAACCTTTTCCCGTCGAAGCATTTTTGACAAGAAGTAGAGAAAGAAACTTTCTTTGCTCTAAGTGGTTAAATGACTGCACAAAGAAAGGCAGCACGACGCAGCATCTTGCTCCTCAGTGCAGCCCGAGGGTCGTGCCTGAGCATCATGAGAATGCAGGTAAGTCCTTTGGGAAGACGCTGGTGGCAGTGGGTTTTCAGCAGAGATTTATGGTGTCTGGAGTGAATAAAACTGAGCAGCTTGGCAAGTTATCACCCACGACCTACTTGAGGACTGAAATGTCTGGCTGCGTCTTGGCAAAGTTAACACAGGTTTGAGATGATGAGGGAAAGTGTGTCTGAACTACTTTAACTTTTTTCTATTGGGACCTTTTTGTTAGGTATTTTTCCTGCTGTGTTTGCCCAGCCCCATAAACAAGCCAGGCACACATTTCGATGTCATCCATTCATACAGCTTATACCTAAGTCCCCCCCGCACATGATGAATAGCCAGGGCTGGCTGTTCTGCCTCGTGGCCCCTTTTGGAGCACAACCTTTGCAAGGGAGTGGTAAGGTGGAGTCTGGATTGTCAGGGAAGTGACTATTTTAGGTTTTTCATTACGGAAAAGAAAAGGGAAGAATGAGAAGGGACTGGATGTTATCATCCCGCTCCCCACCCGCTGTTAATTGGCTTTGCACCTCCGTATAAACCGCTTGTGACTCAGTCCCAGCAAACTCCAGAAGCCAGAGCCCTTCAGTCAGTGTGATCCTTCCCCTTTTGTGACTTCTCTAGAAGACACGCGCACATCCCAGCTGGTGGCTGTGTGTCCAGGAGGGCTGAGCTGGGCGTCTCTCCAGAGGCAAGGCCAAGTGATGCTCTAGGGACGGAAGGCAATAAAAGGCTAAATAGTGTTTACCTTATGTTTCTCATTCACAGCCTGCCTTAAATCATTTGTAACCGGGGCGGGAGGGGAGCAGGAATGATGCCGGGGTTGTGTGCATCCCAAGTGCCAAGAAGTGCTTTTGCCTTCCCCAGAGATGAGCTCTGTGGAGCCCTGCAGGGTGTGATCGCTTGTTTGGCAGTGGGACCAAAAGGAGCAGAAGCACAAGCAACCAGCACAGCAACAGCATTAGGTCAGGGGGTCTGGCCTCACCACGGTCCCACGCCCAACTCAGACACAAGAAACCATGAGCGCACACTTACAGATGTGCACGTGCGTGTGCTCACAAAGGCTGTTTTGGTTGAAAAAAGAAGAGGAATCACTGTTTCTATCAAAAGATCCACTTCTCAGGAAAGCAGCAGTGTGTTGAGAGATCCAGGACCGTGGAACCGGAGTGAGAGTCCACAAGAGGTCTCTTGTTTGCACTCGCTGCTATTGGAGGGTGACATGAAAGCAGGCTCTCCCCTCCCAAGCAGGGCACTCAGGTACTCCTCTCGTGTAAGGAATCGATCAGCAATGATCCACAGGCTAAGATCCAGACTATATTAATTTGTTCAACTATTTTCTGCAGTGTTGCCTTGACTCTGGTTCTGAACCAGTTTATTTAAGGCTAATGTGTAAACCCCAGCAACAGATGACAAACTTAGCATAAAAGCAAAGTGAAATCCCCCACAGGAACTCACCAGTTTGACCATTTAGAAGTCTGAACGGGTATCGATTTCAGGCACATACTCCGAAGTTTGCATTACCCTTTGAAAAGTGCTAATGTAGTTCTTGTCACTTTAAATTAACTTTAGATAAGAGGGACTGACAGAAACATGAAGATGTGTGAACTATATTTGACTGATATTCTGTCAAATATTGCATGGGGTTATGATCCACAACTTTTCCCATCTGCTGCTGAAACCTGAATCCTTGAATGCACAATGGATTAATTACCATATTTTGTTCTGATTTCACTTAGTAATATAAAAGACTGTGAATGTTAAACGTACCCTCGCCTGCCTTCTCCTTCGAAGGGTAAGGTGTTTTGCCGAGGGAGGGGGAGGGATTCTGCAGCAATTTTCCACACCCGCATATAATGACTTGCTAAGAGCACCTCTCCTCAAATAATTAGGCTCCCAGAAGTTAACCAGAGCGCTCAGAATCTCATCCACTCCTTCCCCCTCGGTAACACAAGCAATGAACACTGATGTAGTAAGTTCCGTCGGCTGCGCTCTACGAGCACCTGTGCAATTGCTGTCCGCTGCCCTTGCAGAGGTGCCCAGCGTGGAGCAGTGGAGGTCAGCGCTTGTGGCTGACGCTTCCTAGAAGGCCTGACATTGAGTCCTCAGAACCACCTGCCCACCCAAACGGCTCAGACTGACACTCGGTAAACTAGCCAGTCCCTCTCTGCACCTGGATGTAAGCTGGGTGTCTTAAATCAAAGGCCCGTTTGCAAACAGGGGCTGTGTCAGCTTGCCAAGACCCCCTAGTGTTCCAGTGGCAAAATTCAGATGCCTGTAGTAAAAACTCTGTTTTTCTTCTCACCTCCTTTCCTCCCAGTGCCGATCATCTTGGCTTCCAGCTGAAGGAAATGCTGTCCACTGTAGCTGATATACTGGAGAAGTGAACCTTGGCATAGCCAGTTCCTTTGCTTTTGTGTCCTTAACCCGTGTTATCTCTTGAGAATTTTTATTGTGAGAGGACACTGCACCCTGCAGTGAGATCCTGATTTCCACTGGCTCCACACCACCTAATGGATAGGAAACAGTTCTGCATGTGGCTTGTTTACTCTCATATTCCCGTGTCAGTGAGAGAGTGTGGTTATCCAGAAGCCAGCAAGGTCAGTGATGGTGTGAAAGACAGACTGAGTGTAGCATAGAGTCACAGGACATTAGGGATTGGAAGGGACCTCGAAAGATCATCTAGTCCAATCCCCCTGCCTAGACAGACTTGTAAGACAGAGTAACAAATCCATCTCTTATTACAGAATCACAGAACGGTTGGAGTCGGAAGGGACCTCTGGGTATCACCCAGTTCAACCCCCTTGCTAGAGCAGGTTTGCCTAGATGGGGTCACACAGGATCATATCCAGGCAGATTTTGATTGTCCCCGGAGAAGCAGACTCCACAACTTCTCTGTGCAGTCTGTTCCAGGACTCTGTCATGCTTAAAGAAAGAACAGGTTTCTTTATGTTTGGGTGGAACTTGCTGTGCCCGTTGCCCCTTGTGCTCTCCCTCGGCACCACTGAAAAGGAACTGGTCCCATGACATCCCTCCTGACACCTGCCCTTTATATATCTGTAAGCATTGATCAGATCCCCTTGGTGTCTAGCTGCCTTTAACTCTGAGGGGTGAAGAGGGTGGAGAAGGTGCCGTGTGAGCCCAAGGAGAGAAAAAAGTGAGACTTGAGATTCACTTGGAATGTATTAACAATTCTGAGGGAATTTTAGAAAACACTCATCATTAAATTCCCTCTGCTTCTGTTAAGTCAACCCCATGGAAAATTGATGCCTTAAACTCTCTGCTGGGGGGGGGGGGCAAAGAAGACGACTTCTGGTTTTGTGCGGCTTTTTGCCTTCTCTTCTTCTAACTAGCATCTGGCCCAGTTTAACAGTCTTGGTTCTGAGCAGTGTAAGGTCTTTAGCAAAGCCTCAACGGGGACAAGGGTTGCAGCACTGGAAGTCTATTTTAGGGAATCTATTCCAAAAGGAAAAGGTATGATGTTTCTTTAGACCATCTTGCAAGTGACATAAAGATTAATGAGGGATAGACAAATGCCCTTGCTCCAAAGTCAGCAAAAATAGAAGGCTCTGTTTAAACTTTTCAAAATGAATTACAGTCAGGTACTGACTATCAAGAAAAGAGATGAGAACTGAATTGAAGAGTCTGGAATAATTCTCTGGGTCTTTCCCCAAACCTGTCACTCTTCTATGGATATGAATATTAAGGGGTAACAGCATCTGCAAATCCACATGTCCCGAGCTTGTGAGGCAAACTGTGGACTGAAAAGAAGATCACTTTGGAGCTGAAAAGGTAGCTGATTCTTTAGAAAATACTGGTATTTCCACCTTGCTAGTGGGTGGTGGAATAAAGGGTGGAAGAAGGGTGTCCTCTGTTGCAAACATCTTTATGCACGTGATGAAGGCTGATTTCTTGAAGTCACAAACATGGGTTTCATTTTGGCAAGGCAAGTCAGCACCATGTGAATTGTTTAGGCAAGATAATTTAATATTATGTCGACATGTCATCTGGCAAGACTTCGGATTTTTTGTGTATGGGCACTACAAACCATGTGGAAAGGGGTCAGAACAGTTTCAGAAATGCTTGGTGGGGCAAATCAGAGGCAGATACGATTGAAAAACCAAGTCATGATCCACTCTTGGCTCCTTATTTTCGAAGCAAACTGTTGCAGTGTGGTTGACCAGTTCCCTCATGTCTTCCAGAATGTGTTCTACAGTCTTGGCTTTTATTTTACACCTTAGATTTACCTATTTTCATGGGTTGTGTAACTATACAAAGCCCTGGCGTTACTCGGGCAACAAGTTTCAAGTGATTTGGTCTCTCCTTCAAGGCGGAGTTGGCGCGCACTCCTCTGTCTGCGCAGGGCTGTGGCAAAGCACTGTTCTGTTTGGAAAGTGCACTTTTAGCTGTCCTTACATTGTAAAATGTTTTCTTAATGTCATCTTTTCAAACAAACTATTGTTTTCTTTTCTTAAAAAAAGCCAGTGTTGCAGAATTCCATTTTCAAAGTACAAGCTATCGTGGGAATCAAAAGATTATTCTCAGTTTAGTAAACTCCTGGGCAGCAACCGCTGATTTATCCTGCCCACGACCACGCATGCAAGTAAGTACACAGGGAGCAAAACCAATAAATGTTCCCACAAATTACTTTGGAGAGAACTCTGAATATTTCTCTGCTTCCCGTCCCCTCTTGCCTCACAAAAGCAGTGTGCACCCTGACGAAAGGGAAACCACAGAATGTGCAGAATGTCAACAAGGTCCTGGGGTCTGATTTCCCACTAGTTTCACTGGGCTCGGATTTGGGTAGGTACTGCCCCGAGGACGAGACAATGGGTTCATTCCTTCTCCTGAAGAAGTACAAAATGAGGCATTTCCTCTGCATGTTCCTCAGCCCCTTGCAGAACACCACGCAAAGCTTTCAGAGCGCAACAGCCACAGCGATGCTCGTGCTGCATCACTGTCAACTGGCTACTTGCACTGTGCTGGTTTAAGCTGCTCCATCACGGGAAGCATCCAGGAAACCCATTGAGTGCGTGTGGGTTTGCACTGCAAACATGCAGCAACATGTGCTTTCTGTGTTGCTTTTTTATATGAAGGCTTGTGTCCAACAACCTCCTTGTTTTTGTTTAATATCACCCCCCTCTCTGTAGCACAAGCAAAGTGCCAGCACCTGCTCTTCACTGGGCTCTGTAAGGTTTTTTCTGTCCTCACCTACCTTCCAAAACAAAAGGGGACCATTTTCACCCTGAAGGAATTTGCTGCACTGTCTCCATCTCTGCTGCAACAGAGGAGACGTGAGCCGCTGTAATCCTCAGTTCTTTGGCGCTGGGGTTGCCTGCACTAACTCAGGCTGCTGCGCTCAGAGCATCCGTCTTCAGTCCTCTAAAGACATCCGAGGAGGATTTGTTGCACTTGCGCAGCTACAAACCATTTTATACCTTTCATGGAGCTTTCTCCAGGTAAGATAGCAGTCCCTCCTCTTTTAAAAAATCCATGAAGGTAGGAATGAGGATTTTTGCAACATCCTGTAGAGAAAGAAATCTTAGAGGTCTAATTCTGTTAGTCTCCCCTCTAAGTTATTTTGAATGGTGCCTTTTTTTTCATCCATTGGATCACATCATCTTTCTTTTTGCCCTCGTCCTCTACATCTCCTTATCTCTTGTAACACATAGCAGTAGCCTGCCTCTGCCTTCAGCACTGCCTTCAAGTTTTCTTCCATTTCCTGTTGCTCGTGTCCTCAAAGCCAGCTCTTGCTCCAGCTGATCCAAAGTGTCCATGTTAACACGTAGCCACGTTTTCAAGCCAGATACCCACAGTTCTGGAGAACAGCTCGGCATGTGCACTGCAGAGCTGCTGAGTTGGTCTTCAAAAATCTCCCTGAGAGCTCTCCTTTGACAGGACAAGCACTGAAAGCTCGGCTGCACTGAGGTCACTGTCCATCCCACTGACAGTCTAACTCTTCCCCTGCATTTCCACATCTCTCTGTAGCTATTTCTTGACTCTGAACTGTAAACTCTTTTCTTTATTGTTATTCTCTGTGCAGAGCCTTTCGCTGTGGGTTCCCAGTCCACGACTCCTCGAGGATGTGTCAATGCACTCGAGTAATAGGGAACATGAATACTGCAACCAAGCCAAAGCTCTTGGAAATCTTTACGGGTCAGGGCGTTCAGAATCTGAACCTAGCTCCAGCCACAACTCTTGTGTTTGGCCTGTAACTCTGCAGAGCTTTGTGAAACACTCGTGTTGGAACATCCTCGAAAATAAGGGGTGGTGTTGGAATCCACATCCAAATTTCACAGCTGTAGGTCACCTCTCAAACACGGATATTTGGAAGACGCTGAAGACTGTGCTGCAAGCGGCTGTATCGGCGATGAGACATTACCGCTGTTTTCTGCTGTCTGTGTTTTTGAAATGCTCGATACAAGGACAGCTGTGAGGCAGATGCCGTTCTGAGTTCAGATGTGGAATGCTACAGGGTCACTCTGCTTACCTTATCATAAAAGAGCATGCATTTTTTTGCTCTTCATGTACTGGAAAACAAATCCGTGACAAATACTGTATTGTGTGCAAAGGCTGAGGGTGGGGGAGAAGGAGGGAAGGGTATCTTGTCCTTAGGGGCTGCTGGTGCTAGGCACCACAAAAGAAAGCCCTGTTTGTCAGCCACACTTAGACATACAGGCCCCAGCACGAGGCACCTGCAGCAACTTAAGGGTGGCTCTGTGGGTGAGCAGTTGTGTGTCAGGGGCCAGTGTTTCTTGCCGGCCACACAAAGTCAGGAGGAAAGGACATAGACTATTGCAGCAAGGGGATCTGGGGCACACTGCTTGGTGGCATGAGGTGAGGAATTCTCTGATGCTATCAAAGCACTTCTGTAGGAGGCGGAACACAGCGCAGTCCTAGCTTAAGGCCTCTATTGCTGTGCACACACAAAAAGTTAGATACCCGGGTTCCTGCGCGACCTGATCGATGTGGCCCTGCTGTGGCAGTGGGATTGGACTAAATAATCTTTCGTGCTCCCTTCCAATCCCTAATGTTCTGTGAGTCTGTGAACTGGTGATGGGGGATTGTTGCATGATGGGATATTGAAGCTGGTGTTGCCAGCTGGGCAAAGTGAGTATAGACAGAGTAGAAGGTGCTCAGAGGTGGGATAGAGACCATTGGAGAGGAGCCAGGACTTGGGGTGTGTGATGGATGATGACAAAAAGCAAGTAGGTTTGAAGCCTAACAAGACAAGGCAGGGGGTGGCAGAATCAGAAGGTGGCAAATGAATCATAGAATCATAGACTCATTAGGGATTGGAAGGGACTCTGAAAGATCATCTAGTCCAATCCCCCTGCCACAGCAGGATCACTTCAGTGGAGAAGTTATAGCATCAGATGTTCCTGCGCAAGGAAGTGTGGGCTGGAAGGTACAAGCTTGTGCAGAGCTGGGGTCTTCCAGCTGAGGAACTGGGTTGCCAGGGCTGATGCAGCTGCACAACAAGGATATGAGTGATGGTACGGATGCATGGCGAGGAGAGCTGGTAGCAGGACCTACGTTAGGCCAGGGAGAGGGGGAGAAAGGCAAAAAGGAAGGAGAGGTAAAAAAGCTGGAAAGAAGAGATGCAGATAACTTTTCTCCACCTGGCTCTTTTCTGCAGTCTGAATAGACTTTCAAGACTGAAGAAATCTTTTGCCTTTTACTTCCTTTTCTTCCCAGTGTCCCCGTGTCTTGGAAAATTGGGTTGAGCTGTGTGAGGGGGGATAAAAGAGAGCGGATGGAAGGAGTCGTGCAGCACTGGAATCCCACCAGCCTGCCCGGGCAGCTGTTCCTAGTGATTATGTATGCTGTATTCATGCATGCTGCATTTCCCATGTTGGCTGCATGGTGTGGAGCCTGCCACTGCAGACAAAGGTCTGGGGCTCTGTTCCTTCAACTTACAGGCCTGTGCAGTTTGCTACAGAAAGACCAACAGATTCCGAGGCACAACAGAGGTGAGAAACAGTGAAAATGGTGGAAACTCCTACCTGCTTGCTCGTCTGCCTAATATATCTGTCTATGCGTTTACTTGCAGAGTTTCCTACGTGGCTGGATCTCTGTACCTGTGTAAGTTGAATGCTGAACACACATGGCACAGACATGAATATGATAATAGCACCCACCACCACGTTTGTGCACACACTTGGGAGATAAATACGGGGTCATATTCTGCAGCTATTCCATGCACAGATCTGCTATTAGGAGTCAATGAGACTTCTGCATAAAAAATCAATGGAAAGATCTGACCCCTTTCAAAAGGAGCACTCTGTGGTATGAACTGAACCACGTTTTTGTGCACAGAAGATAAACCCCACATTCCTGGCTATCGTTTTTTGCTAGTGTGCCCTTTGGAACGTGCTTTTTGACCCCACTGTGTATAACTGGCATCATTAGCTTGTTTTCAATAAAAATATAGTAAAACCAAGCGGTGTGGGGGTGCCTGGCTGGCTTTTTGATATTATTTATAAATATTATTGCTGATGATTCAAACGTGAGCTCTCCACATAGCATATCTTAAACAGAAATAAAATGGAAGTGTTGTTAAACGTATGAGGATACCATCATTATACCTACAGGTGAAAATCACTGTCTGAAATCACCTCAGAGGATGTGGACTGAAAGAAACTGCTAGTTTGGCTGGTGGTTTAGAGGATGTTCTATTGCTGAGCTACTAAATAAATCCCCTTTTGCCCTGCACTGCCTCCAGCAAGCCCTTAGTCTTCCCCACTCTGTCTTCCCCACACTGTTTCTCTATTTTTCCTCATAATCTCAGCCCTGATTCTCTTTTTCCCATTCTTCTGAATGTTGAAGTCATGACCTTTGTGGTTTATAGGCCACAAGAGACTGAGCTAAATGTGTTAGCACAGAGTCAAAACAAGTAATAGCTGGCCAATTAAATTAATAATCCATATTGTTACAATGTTTAACCACGGCTGTTTCCTCAGTGGTCTGTTTAAATCACAGCCAAGTCCTGACCTATTAAAATGAATAACTGGAATTATGAGAAACTCCATTTAATAAACACAGCAAGGAACGCAACACAATCGGCATGAAATATTTATTACCACTTTAAGCAGCAGCTAGTTGAGATTTAAGATTGGATTAACGAAGGGGTTTTAATTTCTGGCTAAGGGTAGAAAGCTTAAATCTGGAACGTTTCCTCAATTGCCTGCTATGGCTTTGCAATGGGCAAGGTTCGAGGTGGGAGCGTACGATTCGATTCATGCTTTCCCTTTGCAGAGCTCTCTCTGGACACGTTCGATGCAGGAGGAGATCAAAGCAAGCAGGCTCCAGACAAGTGGCTCAAGTGGCTTGAAAAAACTCAGGGGAATAAGGGCTGGAGCACTAGACATGAGCCTTTGGATTTTAAAATGAGCACTCCTGCCAACCGCCATCCTATGGAGAGCAATGTTAATGGAAGGCTGGTACATTCCCAGTGACAACTGCTCGTGTGCATGCATTTTTTGGCAGTATCTCAGGGCTAGGGAAGGGGGTGAGTAAAATCTCTTCTCCCTGAAATTTGTCAGACAAAATCTCAAGCTGGGAGCAAACCCTTATTGTTTCAATGGCCCAAGTATTGTTTTTCTTGAAAGCAGAACTACCAAGGTTCTGCTGTTTTTATTCACACTGCACGTTCATCTTCAGGGTTTCTTCACTCACCACAGAAGTAACTGTTCTTTGATAGAAATTAGTATGTCACCACAACTGAAAAATAGTCTAGCGTGTCCAAGCTCAAATGGGGGTATTATTTTCCTTTTGTTTTCCACTCCTATGATGTAGTAAAGCTGAGCAGGTTAATAACATGCAAATCCTGGCACAATGGAGCTGTTTGGAGGTACCATGTCAAGGGGCCATGTAATAATTGCTCCAGGCTACACAGACACCTGGAGCATCATCCCTACAATGATGGATCCTTCCCACCATAGTGGTTCCACACCATAAATTGCCATGATCCATCAGAAAGGCTCTGAAGCATTAAACCACTGCCCTAATTTGAGTAAACACAGGCTGCTGCCATTGCCTCCAAGGATCTCATTTTCAGCATATGCTGTGATGATACCAAGAATCATACACATATTCTCCTCCCCCCCCTCTTTTGATTCTTAATGAATAGTCCCTGCCTGGAAAAGCAGAAGGCTTTTTGCACAGCCCTATGGACAGCAGGGCCACAGAGGAAGCAAGATCTTCCATGTGCTTCTTTTAACACCCTTGAGGCTGAATCTGGCAGGACCTGTGACTCTGGGCAGCGGTTTCAACACTCTTTCAGCTTCATGGCTAAGATTGGCCAGCAAAACCCTTCTTTTCTCATGCTGGCAACCTCAGCTATGACCCTCGTTACGTCAACACCTCCTTCATTTGCACAAGGTGGTAGACAAGCTTTTCAGTGTATTCTTAGCAGGTGTTTGTCCCATACGTTGAACCACTCATCTGATGGATTTCTCCAGGCCATTGTTTCACTGTTCAAGCCAGCTAAAGATTTCTTCAGTGCAGCACAAGACTTCAGAGACTGAATGAAGTCTGAGCATAGGGCTTGCTCAGCCTCTGCAACGCACAGTAGCCAAGAGCAACAGCAAGCAGGTGATGCCCTAGTGGTCACTAGAGAGCCAATGGCAAAGACAAGATGAAACCTCAAATTTCTGTGTGCTTTCTCTTTGTTGCAGATTTCTGCTGTCAGATATGTTCACATGGATGCATTGTCCTTGGATATTCTCAATGCTCTGAATCAGAACTGGATCTTCTTTGGGTTTTCTAGCTGGCTCCCAGTGTTGTAAATGTCACTTCCCTGGGTTGTTAATGAGTTTATTTCCCCACATGGTTAGGATTCTGCAAGGATGTCTCCTAAACTGTAAGAAATCAAAGAATAATTTCTGTGGGCCTAAGGGACTGAGTTCCCTCCTTTGTGAGAAAACTACACCAGCAAGTTATTTATGTTCTGAACTCTATGCAAAAACTAGTGCAAATGGGTGTGACATGGCTTGGCTTCATCTACAGTGTTTCAGGCTCGTGCCTGGTGTGACTGGGGACAGCCTGGCCACCGAAAGTGAACTTTGGCTCAGGAAGTTGCTCCACTGTGCCCCTGGGCCAGCTGCCTGATGGAAAAAGAATCTCGGACAAGAGGGTGGGTGAGCCCTGCTGTCCTGATAGCCTACGTGCTCAGCTTGAGAGAATCCTACAGAAATCTGCAAGTCACTGTGGCTTCCAGGATCAGGAAGTAAAATTGCAGTTCTTCATGTTATCTTGTTGCACTTTTATTGTTTTATTCTGTATTTTCCTTTCTGAGCCTTTAGGCTCCATTACACATGGTTGTCTCTTGCTGTTCTTCCTATGGTTTCCTTCAAGGCTCCCTCCAGAAACAAGAAGGGCACAACCACCTGAAAGGTTAAAGCAGAACATTTCTTTGACAACGCGTTGCCTCATCTCATCTTCCCAGGTTTCCCTCCTTTTGCAGGAAGCTCGGATTCTCTGAAAGCCCTATATGTTGCATATTTTCTTCTGGGCCTAGGTACTGGCTCCCAGCTACAGCTCAGCCTTCCCCAGACAGGCTATCATCTGTCTCTTGTGTTCCCTCACTGGCTTGTCTCATCTGAGTGCTCCCTCCCCAGTTTCAGACCGAATGAGGTGTGGCAAACTGGGCAGTTTAAATGTTGTAGCCTTGCTGCAGCTGGCAGGGGTGCTAGGGGCTCCCACCAGCAGCTTAGGTACAGTGGGTTTTTGTCCTGTACCCCACGGTGGTACCCAAGTGATCCCTGTGACCCTTTACCAATATGATGAACATCTCAGTCAGATGAAGGAACTTTCGCAAGACCTTCCACCAGACATGACAGCCTGGCACCTCCCTCATCTCAGAGCCTCTTCCACAGTCTGGTGAACTCTGAGCTCTCCCAGAGCTTGAAAATTGCCAAGTTCCAGGGAACGGGCAGATTATATATAGAGCAGATTTCCTGGAACACACAAACTGATGTTTCTATTTAGGCTTCTAGCAGAATTACCATGAGAAATGAAACTGTGCTGGGCTACCTGGCAGGAAGATACACATGTGAACTCTGCCTCAGCAAAGCCTCTGTCTAACCTGGAGTAGTTTTCCTCAGTTTCCTTCTGCCACTGTCACTGAGGCTCTTCCACTACAGCTTATCATTCAGTGCAGTGTCATGAGTACCTGTGCAGAAGCTGCTGGTGCCCTGAAGGTGACAGGACATGATGCTTAAAAGACCCATGGTAGCTGGAATGAGGTCTGCAAATGCTAGCCTGTCCAGAAGAGCTCAGATGGTGTCAGCAGTGGAAAAGACACCCTGTAGAATTGGTCAGGAGTGTGGAGGTGAAGTGCTGAGAATTAAAGTGGCACACGAATGAATCTCACAACCACGTGCAAGTACCAAGTCTGGCCAGGCACCTCCTACCACAGTCAAGGACAGGAATGGGTTGGCCTCTGTGCTTGCTACCAAGAGGACCCTTTAGCTCTGCTGCTGGCTGCAACCCAGTAGGCACTGGCCAGTGGCCACACAGGCCATATCAGACCTTGATATGAGGAATCGCCCCCTCTGTTGTCAGAGGGCCATCCAGGAGGCAAGGCTGAGCTCGTGAGCAGCTCTTGATGATCCTTAACAGCCCTAAGTGGCTGCACCTGGGCCTTGAGTGACCACCCCAGTGCCCCTCTCAGTATAAAAGCAGCCTGTTTGCAGCTGGTGGAGGTGGTTTGTTTGTGGGTGGGGGTGTGTTGTAGATGTTGCCTGTTAGCAGAAGGATGCCTGACTACCTCTTCGGCAATCAGAGCTGCCAACGCCAGCAGGACAGCATGAGTTCAATTAGGGTAAGGAATTGGGTTGTGCATTTCTTAGGCATTCTCCTTGGTGGTCTCTGTGTGGCTGTGGCAGAACATGGACTGTGGTCACTTTCTCTGTTGATGAGTTTTGGGTCAGTTTGCTTTCTGTTGCAGGGGGTGGGTTTATTGTTTAGCTTGCATTCTCCATTGCTGGCTGGGTTGTTTTACTTTTGTACCCTGTAAAGACAGGCACTAAAACTTACCTGTGTTTTCTGCTGATGGTTATATGCTGTTTGCTCACTTACGTAACTGGCAAAAGAGGAGGGAGCCTGTGAACTTGTCACACTTGGCACTGTGTGGGCTCACCTGGGAGAAGTGCCTGTGAAGACTATAGCTGGGCTATGGTGATCAATGGACAGTGGCAGCAAGGCAGAAGCAGGTCTCATGCTTGGATGTTGAAACATGTTTCTAAGGTGAAAAAAAAAAAAGCCCCTGAGCTTGGCTCTGGTGTTGATCTCCAAGCCATTAACGTGCTTTACAGCATGCTGATGGACAACCAGCCAAGTGGCAATGGAATTTATTCTGTGCCTATGTCTCCCTATCATCCTTCAATGATTTTCCATGTGTTTTAGTATAAAATCTCTAGGAAAGGCAAGTATGCCTGAATCAAGTTGAGTATGAAGTGTTTCAGAGGCCTTGCTAGCAGCTTGTTCTGATTTGCTTGTTGCACATGAGCATAATGGAAGCACAAGAGGCAGGTCAGAGCCAAAGCAAAACTGTTCAAAGTAACGAAAAAAATTTGGTCGTGTCCACACAACGTCAAGACAAATATTGTTATGTAATTCTACTGTTGTTTTCTGCAGTATGGCAACATAGATGTGGTTATTTTAAAGAGGGAGCAATATGACATCCCCACTTAATTTCCTCCAAAGCAAGACAATCTGGCTCACCAAATATAGCCTGACAAAGAAAACCAGAAATTTCCTGATCAAAGATCCAAGAGTGCAGTGCTCCACCTTAAATCCCTCCCACCTATTAGGCCCCCCTTTAGACAAGACAGAGAAACAAATTTCTCACACATCAATGATGCCTCCATAATCAATTTCAAATAGCCTCTTGCATAGGGATGCAAATCTTAGCTTTCTCTTAATAAAGCATTTTAGAAGATGGATGTACTGATCTGATATTATTAAACGAAAAGTGGTCTCTTTTTAATCTAGAGATGCAGGGGCGTTAGTAACAGAGTGAATCAAAGGCCTGGTCTCTTTCTCTTCCTAATTATCAATAGTGTTTTATAATCTTATTAATATTGATACATAGTATACTGAAGATCTGTTAACGTATAATGTATGTGGAGGATAATTAACGAGATCCGAGTCAGATCAATCGCCTATTTGACAGCAAACGGTGTGTGGCTTATAAATTATACATATGCTAGGTATGGCTAGAAATGTTTAAAGTTTCAGTCCAATCCTTCCAGTACAGCACTGGGAAAACTGATGAACTTAAAGGCACAGTCCCTTGCCTGTTAGGTTTATACTGTACACTCAGAGGAATAACTCTTATTTAAAAATCAAAGACTTCCATTAACTGCCAAGATCTCAAAGCAGCACAGAAAACACACCTTCTCCTTGTGAAGTGCAGCTAAACAAAAGGCAAAATCTTGTAAGAAAAAGGATGATTAATAAAAGTGAGGTAATTTTCCTTTTGATTTCTGAGAGGAGGTAGCATGCAGGATGTTCCAAATGACAGAAATGATCCCACATCTTCACAGTGGCCTTTAACAAGGTTAGACTTGCTAGTGCAGTAAATACAATTAATAATCCCAATTAATATTGCATGTTTTGGTAGGTTTGAGAGCATGAAAGCTTTCCACAGATTACTCTTAGCTCCCCAAAGCAGACGCTGCGTGATGAGACGAAGGGATGGAAATGTGGAAATAAAACTTTCCTTTTTTGTTGTTGCAGAGCTCCTGATAAGCATGGGGCTGAGATGAAAGGAGATGTCAGGTTTAACAAAAATAACATATTATTATTATTAATAATTTAGCTCAGGGGTATGACCCAGTGCAATAATGACTGCTCAAGGCTGTGAAACTTCACCAGCGTTGTGAAAATCGCTCAGACTTGCTCAGCTTTTCCACAGTAGACCTTGAGGCAAGTTCAGCCACGGTGTAAGGAGATGCAATTCCCAAGGTGGAGAGACTGCATCAGTCCCTTGAGTTTCACCTAGGAAGGCTTGAATCAGATTAACTAGTTAGAAATCTAGTTTCTTCTGGAATCAAACTTCTGATGTCAGTGGGAGTTTTGCTTGAGGGAAAATAGAGGCAATGTCATGCCTGGCATGGAGGTGCTTCATTCAGTGCCCTCTCTGACAGGAGTCGGCACCCACTGCTACTGAGAAAGACATAATTTGGGGCCACACTCATCTGTGGATACATTCCCCATCATAGCACATCCCAGACTATGCCCAGACTCCTGAATGGAACAAGAGGGTGAGAGCTGGCAGTCCTCTTGACTGCCCTCAGTAACATGTGCCTCACAAGCCTGCCTCACAGGAAACATTTCCATAGCTGCCTTCAGGTGAGAACCCATCAATATCTAGTCTCTTGTTACCTCTCAAAGTAAATGGTTTATTCTCAGAGGTGGACAGGAGATGTTTTTCTTTCTTTCCCATAAATCTCTATATAGATCTGTGTAAACACCTCTCCTCTTTTGAAGCAAGCCAGGTGCCTTTAGTGGCACCTGTTACAACATGACAGGCACCAAACTAGTCCCTAAACAGCCTCTTTTTTAACTTAGAGATTCAAATCCAGCCAACTCACCCCTGGAAACCCAATGATCCTCAACAGCACTGCCTGAAAACCAGTTTGCACAAGCTGACAGTTTGTTTGTAATTAAGTCTTCAGTGTATGACTCTGCATGAGCTTGTGCTTGTTAGGACAGAAGCCCTGATGGGCAGACAGGAGCCCCAAGCTGGCTACCGGTGGCAATACCTGGATGCTGCAGAAATGCCTGATGGAGACTCTCAGGGTTAGCAAACCTTTTCCTGAGTCACCCTTTGTGCAGTGCCTAGTAGGGCCATCTCAGGCAAAGTGGCCAGCCTGTCTGTGGTGTGGTGAGGAAAAGACTTGCCTTGTTAAGGTAAGTGGGGTAAAATTGTTCTGTGCTTTGCCAGGCGAAGTGTTAAATACAGGATCTGTCACAGGGAAGGGCAGGAAAGGCTTGCTGGATTACAAAGGCCAGTACTTAATGGCCCAGCGTCCCTTGAGCCAAGGTTTAGAGTAAATTATTTAAATTACAATACTATGCCCTTTCCCCTGAGAGGTTCACAGGGCTATGCTAGCATGAATGAGTGAACGCTCCTAGCCTCCAGATGAGGCAGCTGTGGCATAGGGGAGCTCCTGTCAAGATGCTTAGAAAGGCTGTAGCTTCCGGGAAAAAAATGGGGACCCCAGGTCAAAAGCAGCAACAGGTTTGATACAAGTGAATTCCCCTCAATCTCTCAAGATGAGTCAGGAGCTAAATCAGGTAAAACTACTCTGGTCTCCTGACTCTCCAGCGCTGTGTTTGAACCATTAGACTCATGCTTCCTTTTGTCCATTAGTGGCTTCATTTCTGTCTCACAGCATTAATTCAGGTTATGCTGCTTGCAGTGCTCCATATAAATGAGTTTAAGACCACACAAGTTCACAGGAATCAGTATGGTCAGGAAATGCTTTTGTCTCTTACTCATGCCTCCCCATAAAGGATCCACTGGAAGATTTTTAATCGTGTTCTGTCCCCTGATCAAGTTACTGCAGTGGTCACCACCTGGACAGAGTCTGGGCTTACCTGTCCCCTCAGTCTCCTTTGCTATTGTGCTCTCCAAGTTGCCTTCATTTCCATTTTACACTTAAAACATTTTAATTTCATTTTCTTGGCACAGTTTAGCCTTGGTTAAGTATATTAAAATAGTATGTAAAAAAATATTCTTAACTGTAGGTCAGAACTGCTTCTCCAGCAAAGTGTCTAATCATGGGTCTTTGCTGGATCTTTTCTCAACGGAAAGTCAAGATCACAAGTCTCTTCTGTCGCTCTTTTCCCCCAGGCAGGGCTATCTATCCATGAGTGCTGTGCCCATAATGCATTATACTCCGTGACATCCAGGTGGAATAAAACATTTTGAAAATTATGAGCTAACTTCTCAAACCCAGAACCTTGAAGGAAAGACCAAAGTATCCCATTTGGATAGTCATTGTCTAGTGTCAGAGGAACCAGCCTTTAAACACTGTTCTGTAACACAAAACACAAAGTACTAACATTAAAGATAGCGGGAAAACTGAAGAACAAATGAGCTACAGGAAGGAACAAATTAACACCAGGAAGGAAGCAACAAGTTCAGATAGTGGGGAGCTGTACTAGTTTGCAATGCCTGGAATGAAGACATCCCCCTCCTCCCCGAAGCAGGCTCCAGCATGTCCGTGGGTTAGGCTGGTCTCCTACCAAAAGGCTGTGAGATATTTACGGCCCCGCCAGCACCAGCCCGAGGCCATGCAAACAAAGTCATTGGATCATATTTTTGAGAGCTAGTTTCACAACACTGAGGGGGTTTTGTGCCAAATTGAGGATGTATATGAATTTATAGTGCTTTTGGCTAATCTGTCAGCCCTACAACAGAGAAAATTTGACTGGCCCATCTCCACTAGCCTGAGAAACCAGCCCCATGACCAAGAGAATTGGTTGGTCAAAACTAGAGGTGATGGGGACAGACTCTATTCCTCAACCCTAAGGGCAAGATTTGGAGCCAGACTCCCTGCCCAGGCTGGTTGCTGCTTGGGAAGCAACAAGCATCACCCCAAAACTGAGGCCATCAGTTGTCCAGAAGAAGCTTTTAGGGCCAAAGAGGTCAGAGAACAGTGCTTGTTCATCACTGTCTCACTGCTCCCACTCTCCTCTACACTCTTGTCTGCTCTGAATTAAAGTTTAGTGCTCATTACTAAGTCAGTGAGTGTTAATGGGTGAGAAAGAGGCAGAGTGGAGGCAAGGGCCACAAGAAGATGGCACAACCACACCACTTCTGAGAGGAAGGACCTGAAGGCCAATCCTCAACATGAGTTTAAGACCCGCCTGGATGTATTCCTGTGTGACTTGGTCTAGGTGATCCTGCTGTGTCAGGGAGATTGCACTAGATGATCTTTTGAGGTCCCTTCCAATCCCTAATGGTTCTATGATTCTAAAAGGAGTGGAGGCTGGATGCAAGGGGTGGGGGTGTAGGGGCTGTAGACACCCCAAAGCCCCCACCCATGCCAGACAATGAAGCACAGCTGCCTTACCTAAACCACAGTGAGATGTCTCCCTGTCTCATGGCCTGTTGATGTTTTCAGAGGATGCCAAAGCACCTATGCCACAGACTCTGTCCTGTCCTGAGATACCCCAATTTATATTCCAGTACCTTTCTCATCAGTTTGTGATAACTTGCCAGATTTTACAGCCAGGTGGCTGAGGCCCTGGCACTTTTCCCTGTCTGCCAACTGTCACAAATGGAGGTGGGAATGGTGAGGCAGCCAATGGCACACCAGTGAGAGTGGGGTGCACTGCACCTCTGAGGCTGCCATACCCTCTCTCATGTCGTCAGTTTGCTTAGATAGAACTGGTGCAACTTCCCCGAGCATATTAAATCCTTGGGATGTTGATTTAAATCTTTTAAGGTTGAAATGTTTTCCCCCTCTCTCAAGAAAGTCTGTTTTACAACGAGGGAGGTTTAATGGGGAGTCTGTAAAGCAGAGTTAAGAACCAGGGCAGCATCCGAGGGTAAAACACACAGGTAGTAAATGGTTTGCAGGTTCATCCTTTCCTGCAGTCCTTGGACAGTGTGTCTTTACATCTTCTTAGGTTCAGGAATGGTGCTTTCAGTTTTTGTCAGAAGTCAGAATATGTTCTTGAGGAGCTCTGCCTAGTTTGGAGCACTGACACTTGAACAGAGAAGGAAGCGCGTCTCAAAGAGGTGGTGTGTGTTCTGGCTGCGGTCTGGAGACTGACCCCTCATCTCAAGGTACTTCGTGTCCACGTTCTCCATTGACTTTGGAGGGAATTGCAGGTACCAGCCTCCCTCATGCAAAGAAAAATCAGTCAGCCTGGCCTGTTCTAGCAAACACTAGGAGGCTGTGTTTGAGATCCCTGTCTTTGCCCCAGCTAGTGCAGTTAACTAAGAAGCTTTAGGTACTGAGTAAAGCTGGAATTCTACAAAAAGCTCATTTCCCAAGTAGGCAGCACAGGAAGAGAGAGGAAATTTTAAAGGCCTCAGCACCCTGGGTGGGTGCTCACTGAAAACTAAGTCCTTTTGAGAATCTGACTGTTAAGGTGTCACCATGGGAGTTAGCAGAAGCACTAAGCACTTGAGAAAAACAGAGCCGAGCTTCATTGCCTGCAGGTATACTTACCTACCGCTTCTTTCTTAGGATAAGACTTCAAGAGAAAGCGGCTCTAACATAGTGGCTTGCTGCTCTGCCTTTCTTCCCCCTCCCTTCTCACTCTTCAGTTGGTCTGTTCAGCTCACTCAACCACTGGAAAACTATTCACGTTTCTGGCCAGTTGAGTTTCCTACCCTGTGGTGGGCTGTTCAAAGAAGTGCTGATCCTTAGGATGTGGGGCATAGGAAGGAGTCCTGGGGTCAGCAAAACACTCTGGGATGGGTCCAGTCATCCACTGAAGGCTCATGCTCTTCCACTGCTCTGTCTGCTCTCACTGAGAGGTTGGGAACCGGTGCTGCTGCTGAGATGTTTGGCCATGGCAACTCTGCTAGCAGCTGGACCGTGCTGGCACAGATTGCGGGTACCTGATATCTTTTGAAAAACTGGCCGAAGTAGGGAAAGAAGTAAGGTGTCGAGTTGGCCTAATTCTGCTTATGTACAATCAGGTGCTAGTTTGTTTCTCTGCTTTAGGTAGATAGGAACTGGTCTAGGTGGCCCTGCTGTGGTAGGGGGATTGGACTAGATGATCTTTCAAGGTCCCTTCCAATCCCTAATGTTCTGTGATTCTGTGAAAGGAAAAGCAATTGTTTTCTGTCTTTTACATTCGCACAGAACCAAAAGAATTATTTCCATTCCCTTTCTAGATGCTTTATTTTAGCAAATTATGCCAATACTCCACAGCAGCTTCATGCTAACCAGTTATTTTCTTACTAATAAGACCAGCAAATTAGAAGTTAAGAGTAGTCTTTTTCTATCCACTTACCGCTGTTTTAGTCTTCCTCTCCATCTTTTCAAATCCTTGAGGGAAACAGATGAGCTTTAAGCATGCCCCAGAGGTCACTGTAGATGTATGTTTGTACATACACATCCATTGGAACCTTTGCACTTTACTAATCCACTCAGGTCATGATGAGCACACAAACCCCAGCCACCTCGCCCCTCAGCAGAGATTTACTAGTCTATGCAGAAAAGACATTATTGTTAAGACTGCATTGACCCCTTGAAGGGTGTTAGAGAATATTCACTCATCTCCCGTGAAATATTACCATAAATAAACTGAAGCACATGAATGAATGAAGTAGGCTTTGTGTCATAATATATACATTAATTTGCCTCACAAATGCCAGGACTGCTGTAACCAGCTTACTCACTGAAAAATGCAGTAGAAGTTTGAAAGAGAAACTACTGCATAAAAAATTATTTGTTATTCACATAGACACTGCACGGATCCAAATGCAAAGCCACGGGTAAATCATTTTATCACGCACCTTTCCCTTCATGTGTTTTGCTGTTCAACAAGGGATCAGTCTTATCCCTATATAATTCACCAGCACTGGAGCTTTGTACTTTTGAAAAGAGAGAGTGAAGTTATGGCTGTAATGGAAGTTATGGCTGTAATTCACTGAGAAAATGTACTTAAATTTAAATGGCAAGAATGTGAACGAGTTCCTGAAAGCCCTCCAGTGCGGAAGATAAAATGGAGGGTTTTTTCACAACTGCCAGAAGGGAAGAAGTACACATGGGTTGTGATATCTGTCATGAATTCATGAGTCCTACAGTAACATATTGCTTGAGGTTTTCTCCCATTTATGTTACAACTGACTAACTTCCTTGGACTCGCCAACCAAAGTCCTGAAAGCACTTACGCTTGTGTCTGGTTTTCATTTCTGTGGCTAATCATTTTGAAGTCTTAGGACCTAGTTATTGTAACACAGAGCATGTGCATAGGAAGGAGGTCTAATAATTTATGAGCCAACTGAAAAGAGCTTTTAGTCACTGGAAGAAGATACCAAGGTCCTTGTGAGGGTGGTCAGACACAGGAACAAATGGTCAAGAGAGACTGAGGTATCTTTGTCACTGGAAGCAACTAATCCCAGGCAACCTGCTGGCCTTGCTCTGAGCCAGGGTATCTGGAGTGGAGGATCTCCAGAGGTGTCCACTTGGTGACAGTGTGATCTGCATGTACTTTAGAACCACATTGAGATTAATGCTTTTTATGCTGAAAGTTGCTGCATTGTTCCATGTCAGGCAACAGTGTGGTGAGAATGGTGTAACACATGGTGCAGCGTTTCTCTTTTGAAAGTCAGTGTTTGATATATGGCTGTCAGAAAGCAGTGCTCTTTTCTAAGTCAATACACTCTCTCCAACACTTTTCTTGGGCTTTTTCTCTTTTCTTAATGCTCTCAAATGCTAAGCACCATTCCAAATTCATGTCAATATATCTATTGACATCTTTCTTGCTGTTTTCCTCTCCTTCTATTCTCTGTGGTATCAGTCTTGCCAACCGCTCCGGAGATCTTTGGTTATGATCTAGCAAAGCCCTTAAGCACATGCTTAACTTTAAGAATGCAAACAGTCTTTGTGAATTCAGCAGGACATTTCCTTTAACTGCTTTGCTGGGCCGAGGCCAACGTGCTCAGTACAGGGGTAGGAATACAGCAATTCACACACAGTTAGATGAAAAATCACCACAGAGTGTAAAATAAATTTGAACAGGTTTTTCCCAGTCCTTTCCTGGAATTTGGCCATGAAACACCACAAAATTCTACCAGCTCTGAATATAGTTTATAAATTAAGGAGATTCAATTCATCAGCATATGCCGTGGAAAATGCCTGATTTATATAGTCACTTTCATGGCACATTTGTCTCCCCCTCTCTCAGGCATGCACACAAACACACATACACACACACACACGCTTAATGAGACTTAGGCCTGGTTGACTCTGTTCCTTTATGATCTATGTTACTCAATAAATGTCATAACTTACAGCTTCTTTAAACTTCTACAGCGCAAATTGCTATGTAAAAGTTCATGCTACTTCAAAGCCCTTAAATGGCCTTTAAGGGGAAGCTGTACATAAGTTTACTGGTAGTCTGCAGGTGAGCACAAACAAGGCAGAGGTGCAAACACAAGACCAAGCCCAGCAGGGTCAGGCCAAAGGTCTGAGTTCTTGCTATACCAGGTGCCCAGATAAGGGCACAAGAACAGCGCGAATGTATTGTGGTGTTTATATGTGCCAAGCTTGTTCACTCAGCTTCCAGCAACTGGCAAGTGACCCAGGCAAGAATTGGCAAAACGACATGTAGTCGTACATTAATTGTTTAATGTCTTAATTTCAGTATTTTATCTAGTCTCTTTATAGCCTGTGTAAACTTCAGGCACTCACAAGCTCCTGTGGTGACGAGTTTCACAACTTAATCCACTGTGTGAAGGAGCACCATCAAACGTTTGCTAGCTTATGTGAGCGTTATATTTGCTCTTTGCTTCATGCAACTCACCTTCCCTGTGCCATCCATGATTTATATTCTACTGCAGCATCTCCCCTCTGCCAGCTCTTTTCTTAGCTGAAATATCCCCCTCCCTCTAATTATTCCCCTGTAGCACTCTTTGTACAAAGGGAGAGCTAATGTGTGGGAAGAGGCAATCTGTCCCCTTCAGCGAGGTGCTAGGGAATTTTTGGGGAATTCTAGGGAATCTGAGGAGAATTTGAATTCCCAGACTGAGATATGGACAAAGATTTTGTCAAGCAGCGATGGCAAAACCAGTTTGCATTGTGGTAATGAACAACTCCTCCCACATCTACTGGAGTCTGCATGCTGCTAGTTGTGAGCTGTCGAATAATGTCATGCATGAATGGCAAAAGCAGACTATCCTTTGTTTTTACTAATAAAATGAGAGAACTCTTAAATGAACAAAAATTTCTCAAAATTGCATGTAGTGTTCCACTGGGGTTGAGGCAAAAGAACCAGTCACCAAAGAGCATGACTGCTAAAAACTGGATTATGCAGTTCAGGTGGGTAGCTGGAAGCAAGAATGAACAAGCAAACACACACAGTCCACCTCTTCATGTCATGCTCATGCATGTACTCTTAGCAGAGTACTGTACATACTCAAGGCTGCAAGATTACCTCCAGCTCCAATAGCTAGCTGATACTCATGCATGCTTCAAGATGGTCTTCTCCTCTGTTGTTTTTAGCTGGCTTTGTGCTTCTCCTGAGCTGTGCTTATTTCTGCACTTGTTCCCACAGCATTTGCTGAAGTCTGTAAAACCTATCTCTTGCATCCCTGCTGATTTGAGACCGTGAGAGAGAGAGAGAGAGAGAGAGAGAGAGAGATCACGAAAGCACCTAGAAAACCAGAGGCTAATGCACCATCATAATCTGCAAATGTGTTATCTTATAAACTTCAGCGGTGAGGTGGATCATGAACTGGCTGCAGGATAGAAGCCAGAGACTAGTGGTCAATGGGACAGAGTCTAGTTGGAGGCCTCTGTCTAGTGGAGTCCCCCAAGGGTCTATTCAGTATATTTATTAATGACTTGGATGAAGGATTAGGGTGCACTATCAACAAGTTTGCTGATGACACAAAGCTGGGAGGTGTTGCTGACACCCCAGCAGACTGTGGTGCCATTCAGCGGGATCTGGAAGGCTGGAGAGCTGGATAGGGAGAAATTCAATGAACTGTAACAAGAGCAAATGTAGAGTCTTGCATGTGGGCAAGAACAACCCCAGATACCAGTCTAGGCTGGGGGCTGACCTGTTACAGAGCAGTGTAGGAGAAAGGGACCTCATGACCATGAGGCAGCAATCTGCCATTGTGGCCAAGGCCAATGGCACACTGGGGTGGATTAGAAGGGGTGTGGTTAGTAGATTGAGAGAGGTTCTCTGGCCTAGATGATCTCTTGAGGTCCCTTCCAATACCTAATGTTCTGGGATTCTGTGTAATCCAGTACTAAAATGGAATGAAATCTTGACTTCATGAATGCCAGCAGCAAAACTCACACTGACGTCAAGGGGTTCAGGAATCTACTGACATCTTCTGCCCTGCCAAGTGTTGCAAAGCGGTCTGTGGTGATGTCTGTAAAATGAGAATTGAGATTGAAACACAAGGATTCAACCTCAAAACTTGGTGCTATTCTACGGGACTCTATAACTCCTACATTCTGTCTCATAAGGGGCATTATTTCTGCTTTTTTGCCTTGGCTGTCTTGGAGCATTTCTGGTGTGCCCCTGCAGGGTGAGCGCTGGCTGTGCATCCAAATGTACTAGGTACAGTCCCTCTGTGCTGAGATGTTAATGAATGTTGGCATCAGGCGACTGGCAAGGGAAGAGCTCCATGAGAAAAGCCTTTTCTTTAAAAAAGTTCTTCTGTGCCCCATGGCTGAGGGACAGATTTTAGCACAAGTCCAGTGGGTTGCCAACTCTCTCATCACTCTGCCTAAGGATTTGTGTCCTCCTGGTCTAAGTGATGGTCTGAACTTTTCATGACAGTCTGGAAGTGCCAGCTCTTCAAAACATGGGCAGCTGGTATCAGATCTTCCTTCTCTAATGACTGGGAATCTAGCTTAGTGCAGTTGTTTGAATATGAATCTCTGGGATAAGGCTCTGCTGTTCCACATGAATAACAAATTCACATCAACTATTTTTATAGGATTCACCTTAATTTCCATAGTTAAAACGTAGTTGCTACCTCCTGTTCTGACTGTCTCTGCTTCCTTTGCACAATGTATAAACACAAATGTATTCCTCTTACACTGAGAAGGTGCACTGCAATTAGTACATACTGAGAGGCAGGACAGATCAGCTCAAAGGTAACAGTGGTTAGCATGGGTACAGTTCCTACGAGAGTCCTGACCAGGCCAAACTTGATGTGATTAACTATCATGAGCATTTGGAGCCGAGGCAATTACATATTTAAAATACTTGGGTGGTTTCAATCCACTTCCTAATGGCCAAGTATCGAAATGCCAAAAGCACTGATAGTACTGGCAGCTTATCCAAGCAGCCCAGGACTGGAGACAGGTCAATCTTGCATTTCCAGGAGGACATTTCCTAGATGGAGTTTGTGACAAACTGATGGGCTAGTCAGCTGTCCTGCCACTTGACCTGAGTTGCTACTGCATTAGCATGGTGTGGTTCTCGTTCCCTAAAGACACGTCTAATCTTTGCCCGGGTACTGTGGCAGCAGTATTGTTTACACCTGCATGTGATCAGTTGAGCTGAGGTGTGCTGCACTTTTAATGCCGTTTCGCTCACCGAATGGTCTTCTGAACTTCTCCTGAGAAAGAAGAAAGAGAGAAAAATGGCCACATTTTAATCACTAAGCCCTATTTTCTTAGTGGTAGCTCTTTCCACAAAGATAGTCTATAAAATCCTTTAGTCACAAGAAAAAAAGCCAATGATTGATTTGTATTCTGCAATGCACCCTCTGGCTAAAACCAAGTTATAAGTACCAAATGGTTGAGACGGGGCTTGTGAAAGGGCAGTTATGTGCGTGGCACTAGAAGAAAAATGTTAATAAAGGGCAATCCATTGAACTGAGGTTAAACATTTTCATATTTCCCAACCAACCCAGGAATGTCCCTGAATTCTCATTAAAAAATGTTCTTAATCTGATGCTTTACCTCATTAAGGAAGAGGGATCTTGAGGATCAAGAAATCTCACTTCATTGAGGAGAAATAAATGTAACAGGGATACAGCTTTTAAAAGCTTCTTTATTCTTTTCATTTTCTTTAAGCATTTATCTTGCCTTTTTGTTCATTTGTCTGGTCTTTATTTAATTTTTAAAGTTTGGGAATATTAAGTGAGGGAACTTAAAGAAGTTTGAAGGCTTATCTGGGCTTCCAAGGAGTCAGGAGGGTAGCCAGGCTTCCCATTGCCATGTCGGACACCAGCCTGCTCACCTTCCCTTTCCCACCCACATCAGTGTCATCCACAATATCCCCTGGGAACAGGTGGAGTCTAGTATTTGAGGCTTTAGGTTTTCTCAGACTGGACTGAAAGTCTCAGAGAAGTAAGACCTTGCCAGGTACAGTCCTGCTTCCTGTTAAAAATGGAGGGGGAAAACCCAGTGCATTGGGAAAGGACTTTACAAAATTTAGCAAAAGCCTGTGGGTATGAGAGTCATGGTTTGGGATGTCATTGAGTCTGGGTGACCAAGAGTTAGCTTGCAGGAGTTTATACTAAGCACACAGTACAAAGCTTGGGTTTAATCCAGATCATCACGTGCCTTAGCAGTGGGATTTTTAGACCTGGCCCTATGGTTTATCCTGCAGTTGTACTTGTTTTCAGCTGTGCCACTCTCTACAACCTGGGCTTTGGAACACTTTGAGGATGCTACAAACCTCATCTCTAATTCAAGTGTGTAGAAACTCCCAGGGAAGCTTGCTCTGTATTATCATTTGCCAAGGGAAGGGACTGATAAAAATGGTGTGAATTGGCAAACTGGGTCCAGCACAAGGATGTGCCTCTGTTAAGGAGAAGCCACGCAATGGGCAGGGGGACGTACTTGAATGGAGATTCCCATTCAGTGGCCCACAGAGTACTGACCTCATACAGCAAGTGGACTGGCTCTTCTCCTGCACGAACAGCATATGCCTTGGTTTTAAATTGTTTACCTGACAAGCCAACATTTGCTTAAAACTTAAAACCAAGTGGGTGAACTCGGTGCCCATTTAGCTGCGGTTAGCACATTTGAAAGTCAGGGCACATTTAATTTTGGACTTTTCTGTATGGAAAGTTTAACCTTCTCTGTTTAGCAAATGCTAGATTTCAAACACGTCTGTCTGTATTGACTGAGTGGTGTTTTTTGTGCTACAGAAGCGTTTAATCCTGAGAAAACTCAGATCTGAAAACCTCTTCGTTGGCTGAAATGTTCAAAGATTTAACAAATTCAGCAAGTGGGAAAATTAATCTTTGAATAGAAGAAACAATCTGACAAAATAAGCCATAGAAGTAGGTGCCAGGTGTCGTAAGGAAGTTCTTCGTGCAACATTTGCTTAATGTATACTCGAAATGCATCCACTTTTGTTCGAAGATCCAACAAAACATATGAAATTGGGTTACACCAATTCTCTTGATCTATGAATCTTCCACTGTGTCAAAGATAATACACCAAACAAACTTACATGTAAATGGTGTGATAAAATGATCTGCCGTATACATTATCATCCATTAATATTGTTGGGGCTAATGCATTTCATCTGTCATATGCTTTGCTTTATATTATCCCCTCCTTACTAAAAAAAAAAACCATTAAAAACTGCTAGGTTTAGAGTCATGCAGGCTACCTGATGGAAAGTGAAAGTCCAAGGACACATTTTCCATCAGGATTTTACCTGTGGGCACTGCTGAAGAAGGAGGCGGTGTGGTCTGATTGTGAGGAAAGGTGGGCTCTGCTCTAGGCATTGCTACTGTCCTCTGGGCAAGCCACTTCATTTCTTTACACCTGCCTCCCTCTTCCACTCATTGCCTGCCCTTGTCTCTTGTTTGTAAATAAGAGGGGCTGCAGGTGTTTTCACAGGAACCAGTATAACGGGCCCGCACTTGGCAGAAGTCTCCAGACTCTATAGGATAGCATAGAAAGTCAAAAATAGCAGTTCATAATAAGATAAGAGACTCTGAGATCACTCTGACCTTGAATTCTCTGCTGTCTTTTAACAGGGAGAGGGTAAAATTGGACTGAAACAGCCCCCTCATTTTGTGTGGAGCCACCAATGACCCAGGCAGCATTTGAACCACAGCCCTAGAGGCGAAAGGCTTTGCGTCTCATTGCCAATTCACAGCAAGAGCATAACTTGAGCCCACACACTAATGCTAAGCAAGGGCTGAGTGCTACTAATCCTTATTCACATATCTACACCTATTAAAATCACAAGTGTGAAGGTTTGTAGGACTTGTTCCTTTATTGTAACGACTGTCCTTTCATGGCATATTCTTAAATCAAGTAAAAAATGGAATTATTTGCCTAACAGAGGTGGGGGGGAAGACAAATGCAAGAGGAATACGTGGCTTTCTTCCTCAGACAAGTTGTGCTTAGTGGTGTTGTTTGGCTTAAATTGAAATGTGATGTTTTTACTCAGCTATGAGGAATGTTTAGACGTAACAGTTTAAAAGAGTCATTATCACAGGTGCTGCACTTTATTCTCCAGCTCATTCTTATTACCAGAACAGCCACCTCCACAAAGGCTGCCTGGCGCTGTCCCTCCCGCCGGAATGCTTGCCCTTCTCCCTGGCTGCATAATGTGTGGAGGGCAGGATTATCCAACTCGCTAACCATCCCTCCCGACCCACACACGGCTCTAGAATGCTAGGGAAAATCTACTCGGATGAGATTCTGACTTTCAGTGACCCTGTGACAGAACAAGATAGAAAACTGCTGCCTTTTAAAATGCCAGGTAGATACTTTCTGCCGCTAACGGATTTCCTCATTCCTGACAGAATTTTTAAGCATCCCTTACAGTTTTATGGGCTTTTTTTAACCAAGCTATTACAGGTATTAGTGCCCAAAATCTTAAAGCATTCTCTTGAAAGACCACTACATCCCTCCTGAAGCGTGCATCCCCAGGGACCAGGCGTTTCAGATGGGAAACCAGGTGAATGATGGAAGACCAGAGACTTCTTTAAAAAGAAACATTCTCTTTTTTAAGCCAACAGTGGTGGCAGCCAGGGGTGAGAGATGGAAGTTGATTGTCCAATGCTTTTGTGAGCAGTCATAGTGCTCCTAGGCTGTGCGTTATGACTGTAATTGGTCATGATGCCATTTTGAGCCCTGATACACAGTTTATTTACACAGTTTATTAGGGTTGGAAGAGGCCTTCAAAGGCCATCAGATGGTACAAGTGCAGTCATGAGGAATAAATATCTTAATTACTGTCTTTCACATTATACTGTTTTTCCCCTGATGCTGATGGGAAGTTCTCACAGGTAAATCACACCTGTCTGGA
Source organism: Rhinopomastus cyanomelas (assembly GCA_013400115.1). NCBI lineage: Eukaryota > Metazoa > Chordata > Aves > Bucerotiformes > Rhinopomastidae > Rhinopomastus > Rhinopomastus cyanomelas. The sequence goes on from VXBP01008117.1 coordinate 232,299, forward strand.
ACTGAGCAGCCTAAAATGTAAAATGCCAAATGTACACTTTCTGTACTGCTAGTTCCAGCCTTATTTCTTTCCTTTCAGAAAATAGGCTGTTCTTAAACCCTTGTTTTTCCAACAGAAGCTCCTATCATCACCTCAATATCTTCCTGTGTCTTCTCCGGGATCTCGGATATTTCTGTTAAAAAGTCATCTGTAAGGAGAGCTTTTGTGGTTATGGCTATAAAAACCCAGTGGTCTGTGGGGCATGGATAGATACTCTCTTTGGGAGATGCCATATCCTGTCATGCCATGCCAACTCCAAGTCTTCACTTTCCAGTTTTGCTACAGGCATCCTGGTTCTTTGTTAATGGAAAACAAGACAAAGTTTTTTAAGTTTAAAATACAGCTACACATTACTAAGGCTACTTTTTCATGCAAACAAACAGTGTATTTCTTTTAAATGTTATGCAGTTATGACTAAGGCATGGTCTGCATGGGACCAAGTAAGAAATAATGGTCCATGAAGTCAAGGATAGAAGGCAAAGTACCCACAGAGTGATACAAAGAAGTTGTCCCCTTTGTACGCTGCGTATAGAGCCTGTAATCCTTCTTGAATTGAAATTCATTCAATTTTCTTTATCTGTTGTTGAAATTATTTTATACAAAAGATAGTATAGAAAAGTGACACGGCCTTCCATTACCTTGTGCATATCATTGTCGGCAAGAATAAAAGCACTTTCGTTTTACAAGGAAATAAAAATGTAATGTTCTCCATGAACACGTGATCAAACTCAAGTAATCAAATCCAAGTCCTGTCATCAAGAAAAGAAATCTGATGCTAAAACTACACAGTGCCAGATAAATTCTCAAATGTGTTCACTCTAACTGCCACCAGCTGCCATTCAGCATCAGTGCCAATATAATTGCAGGTAATTGAAAAAAAACAACCTTGTTTGTATACACCTGTATTTTTTAGCTGAGTTCAGGAAAACCACCCCAAACGCAATCAGAGCAGAGCCAATCAGGCAGTCTGCTGCTTCTGAATCCCTAATGAGCCTTTGGGTGCTGGGTTGTAGTGAGTCTGAATGGGCCTCTCAGTGCAGTGCTGAGCTCCCAGTTGATTTTCTGCTTTTAGTGAATATTATTTTCATTTGAAGTCACTGCAAAAATTACTCCATGCTGAAAACAAGCATTCCTGGATCTTAAAAACAAACAGCATGAATAAAGAAACCAAGCCTTCAAGTGTGACTTTGCTCTATAGGAGCATTAAATGCAGTGCATCACACACTCACTCGCAGTCACTCTCCCCGCCCTCTTTTTAATTTATACTTTTGTTTATTTGCAGGCTTTTAAGAAAGAAATTACAGCATAGCACAGTCAGCTATCAAACTGAAAGGGAAAAAAGTGACCCAACACTTCACTCAGAGGTTGGAAACACTGCAGACAGAAATTGTTAAGTCCTTAACATTTCAATCCACAGTTGTATAATTCACATCCAGAGCTGCTGCTACCAAGTCATGGAGGGGTGACTTAATATGTTCCCCGAAGTCCATTATGTTATCCATATCCAGGAAGATATTTGTGCCAGGGCTTTCCTGAATCAAAGCGATGTCCACCATTCTTCAACTGTGAGCCTGCTGAGATTATTTTTTTCCTCCAGTTCCTGGCAAATAGATATCTGGCTCTAGTACATGCCAGATTGATGCACTTTGTGACTGATCCCTTAATAATATTCAAGTCTCCTAGCCCCTGAACACAAAAGCTCAGCAACTGCACATATATCTACCTCCAATATTTTTTGCTGATATGAAAAAATCTACTGTCTCCCTCCCCCAAAATGATTTTATTCTCTCGTGCAAGACATCACCATTTAAAAAAGATTACTTGACATTCATATAGGTCTAGCGACTAGTAGATTTATTATTAGTATTAGTAAATATAGTGAGAGACTATAACAAAGAGGGAGAATGAGAGAGCGTGGGAGACTGTGTACGTGTGAGTTTCACACATGGGGACTACATTACATCTATGCAATATTTTCTAATACCTGCATTCATTTTAAGGTGCCCTACATGACTTCAGTGCTTCCTCCATCGTACGCATCTATTATTCTTAAAAAGAGTCTGTGTGTGGAGCTGTTTTCCAACTCTGATTAAAAATTCAAGGATGTAATTATTCCAAAAAAATAACAACCACCTCTTGCAAATAGAGCATTTTTCAGAAATCAAGAGCTAAAGGTAAGTAGCCCAGTCAGGTTTGATTTCTTAAGTTTTTATTGCTATATCCCTGTGAGACTAAACGGGTAGAATTATTTTATAACATTGTGCTGCTCTGTAATGCTCTTTAGGTACAATATCATGATATATTAATACATACCTACACTTCAGTCTTCAGCAGTTCCTTTCATCTGAACAGATGAGACCCGAGCCACTTTTCTCAGTGTTTTTGGATTTGTGGACCCCTACGAATTTCCTGTGAAAAGTATGGCCCCATTAGAATTTCCTTATGCAGGGATGCGTCTGCAAACTGGTTTCCCTTGACTTCTATTGGTGAAGGTAGCGGGACTCTGTGGGTCACAGGCTGAAAACATTTTCTAAGACCTCACAAGTTAATTAAACTGCAAACCCCTCACCCATTAGACCAGCGATACCTCCACTTTACAAAGGTGCTAGCAAGGGGACAGAGAGGATCATTGTCTTCCCAAGAACAACCCCGTTAAAAGACCTCTTTGCCTGGGACTCTGTTTCCAGACAGACTGTTAACCTTCCTGGGCAGCAATCAATCCGTCAGTGTGAACAGTGGGCACAGAGATAGACAGAGATTTGAGGGCTTCTTGCAAATGTGCCTACAGTGTGGCGTCACCAGGACCCTCTTGCTGTATTTTCAGTAGTACCGGGACTTTTATGCTGGCTTTCCCCTGTTCTTTGCATGACACAAAATCACTGCGTTCAAGATGTTGTGGGAGTTTTTGGGGGGGTTTTTGGCAGTGCTTTTTTGTGGTATATGGAAAAGGCTGAAAACCTGTTGTCAAGGTTATTTCTTCGCTGTCTGTTTGCATTGCTAGTACAGGTCTTATCTTTCACAGCAGACTACGTTGCCTCTGGAGTGCTACAAAAAAAGGCAGGACAGTCCTTTAAGTGAAGATCGGAAGTTGAACAAATTGGGAAGCTCCTTTTTATGGAACTGTGAAAATCATCTGGTTTTGCTTATTTGCTCTTAAACTATAACCTTGTGAAATGTGTGGTTAAGATTAAATCACTGTCAGAGTTTCAGCCCCTGTGCCCTTCCATCACAAGATGTGAGAGTTCCTCCTGCACATTCTGACGGAAGTCTGGACTACTTCTGTTGGAATGGTGCACTCAGAGCAACGTGTTCCAGAGCAGAAGAGGCAAGTGGTGCTTTACGATGTACTAGTAGCTGGTCCTGCTGAAGTGCGTGTTACGACAGGCTAAGTATCACTTCTTTGCTTGTCTATACTGGCAACATGGAGTAAATTGGAACATTCAAGTAAAGCTTTTGTAAGAGAAAATATTTTACAGTCCTTCAGCCAAGCTGCTACAGACTCCAAGATGAACTCCAGCACAGAGTTCCTCAAACTCTGTGTAGTAAATCACTGGTAATCTTTGGGAGGATGGTGGGTCTAGTCTCCTTTTCCGGAGATGTTTAAAACCCGGCTGGATATGTTCCTGTGTGACTTGATGTAGATGATCCTGCTGTGGCAGGGGCATTGGGCTAGTTGATCTTTTGAGGTCCCTTCCAATCTTTAATCTTCTGTGGTTCTGAATGTTGTGTTTTTTCATCTACGAGGAGCACAACTGATAAAATTAAGACAAAATTAAAAGAAGCTAAAGGCCATCAACACTATGTGCACTCTTATCCCTAATGTGATTCTTCCATTGGCTGTACCAGGAATAGATGTGAAGGTGTGATCTCAGCTGGAAAATGATTTTATATTTGTGAGTGGGTGAAGAGGTATAATCTCAGTGCAACAAGAGCACAGGTTACACTGTCCCAGCCAGCGTGGTGAGTGGCAGGGCCTGGGCACTCTGCTTTGTCACCTGTCCCACCGCAGGCTCTCTGCTTGCTGACACCCACACTGCCCTCCCACTATGGCCCCTCCTTCTGCTGTGTGCTAATATGGACCTCTCTTGTAGTCATTAAGTTGAATGTTGTAAATATTGTTGATCTCTCAGTCTCCTGTCATACTCTGCTGAATCTGATCTACGGTTACAAATGTTAGAGCATGAGGAGGTGAGCCACTTTTCTCCAAGAAACCAAGATAAAAGAGGTGAGATTGTCAGCCAACAAAACTAGGGAAAGTTAAACTTCACATCTCTCTGATGAAAAACAAGCATAATAAATCTTTTAGAAAGTAAAACAAAACAAGGGCTCTCTGTTGTTAAAAGCAACAAATCCAGAAGGATTTTACAGAAACTTTTAAGAGTTCTGGTCAAAGTTATTGAATTAATGTTGGTGTCAGTTCCAAAGACTGCATCCCCAATGTCACAATCTTGGCATTTCCCTTAAAACCACAGTTCCTGGATGTCTGTCTCTCAGTCTGTGTTTCCTTTACTAAGAAATGGAAATGTCTGTCGTTTATGGTCAAGATTTCAATTAGAGAATGCACACAGAAGTGTACTGTAAACTGGCTTAATATTGCAGACAATAAATTTGTGACATACAAAGACAACATTATGTTGTCAACTAGTATTTTTTTTCCTTTTGGAAAGAACCATAATTAAAAGAAACATTCAGCTTTTAGGGACATAAAACTTCAGTCTCTGCCAGTCCTTTAGGCAGTGGCTGCAGCCAGCGGAGCAAGACAGGTACTATAGTGAGGTGAGTCACAGCACAGTAGAGATGTTTGAGCTAGCTGGGATGAGTCACTGTTTGTGCATCTTTATGAGCTATACAGGATACTCAAAAGGCCAGCTTAAAGCTGGGTGAGACAAAACGTGCTCTGACCTTGCTGATGATCTTCAAACCAATTGGTTTTCAGTGCCTTATCCTACAAGCTGCAACGTATAATCAGAGTCCTCTGCCTGTTGCGTTCCACTGATACCAGATTGTTGAACTTGAAGACATGAGGACATGTTCAGCCATGGAGAGCAGAATCGTAGGAATATGAATGAAAGCTACTGGTGATGAAGCACAGAGTTACTGAATCATTGAGGCTGGAAAAGACCTCTGAGATCATCAAGTCCAGCCTATGACCCAGCATCACCACAATCACCTAGAACAGGGCACTAAGTGCCACATCCAGTCTTTTTTTTAAACACCTCCAGAGATGGGGAGTCCACTGCCTCCCTGGGCAGTCCATTCCAATGTCTGATCACTCTTTCCATGAGGAAGTGCTTCTTAAAATCCAACCTAACCCTCCCCTGGTGCAGCTTTGTGGCTTGCCCTCTCATCCTGTCTCTAGTTGCCTGGGAGAAGAGCCTGACCTCCACCTGTCTACAACTTCCCTTCAGGTAGTCTTAGAGAGTGATAAAGTCCCCCTTGAGTCTCCTCTTCTCCAGGCTAAACACCTCCAGCTCCCTCAGCTTCTCCTCATCAGACTTTCCCTCTAGTCCCTTCAACAGCCTCGTTGCTCTCCTCTGGACCCGCTCCAGTACCTCAACATCTTTCTTGAAGTGAGGGGCCCAGAACTACCCCCAGTACTTGAGGTAGGTCTCACCAGTGCCCAGTACAGGGTGAGAATTATGTCCCTAGTCCTGCTGGCCATACTATTCCTGATACAAGCCAGGATGCCATTGGCCTTTTGTGCCATCTGGGCACATTGCTGGCTCAAAAGGGCAATGTGACATGATACGCTTTCACCATATGATTTCATTGTAACTAGAGCAAGATGAGTTTGAAATAGAAGTTTGGTGATTTTGGGTTTTTTATATTTCTGTTTCCCCTTTCAGACTTGTAATGTACAACACTGGAAAAAAATAATTAATATTGCCTAGAGTTGAAGGGAGTTTCTGACTTGAAATCTGTAAAACCGGGCCAGATGTCTTTCTCGATGAAATATTGTAGCTCAGCTAGAAATGACAAACTGGCAGCAGGAATCACTTGTTGAAATTCAATGACCTCTGTAATACAGGACTGCAGAGCTGAAGATCATAATAGTCTTCTAAAAATTCTACATTTATTTATTTGTATTAGACACTGCTGAGATCCAAATAACATTTGCTTGCAGGGAAAAAAAACAAAAACACATTCATGAAAGTTTTTTTGTGTTAAATCAAAACTAACATTGCTATTTTCTGCAAAACATTGTACATATGCTTAGCAAAAATAGACAGACTTTGCCAAAAGAGCGGATTCATTTTCAAATATAAACATCTAGCTATGTGTGCACAGAACGAACTTCATGCATTTAGGGAACAGATGCATGCACACATGACCTAATTGGTGCAACAGGGTTTCTGGGCATGTCAGGCACCTGAGGCACAGTTAGAATCTCCCTGCATGTCCTGAGGTGGCTGTACCTCAGGTGTAGATGGTCATTGATGACAGCACTTATTTGTCCAAACAAGAACATCACAAGGTCTGATTCTTCTGGTTATCCTCCCAGAGGGAGTGGTGGGAGTTCACCACATTTCAGGTCTGAAATCAGGAGGAAGGAAGGAATTCCATATTCCTACCAGACGGTACACTGCTGCCTCACCAACTTTCCTGTAATTGTCCCATACTGCAACAGTCAGTGTTTCAGTCCTAAATCACGTAGCTCTAGTGCCACAGGAAAGTATGCAAAATGGGCTGCATGTGCTATTTTAGCTATGTTCTCCACTCCTGCCTGGACACAGATCACTTTAGTTCAGGGGGACAAAGAGAACAAGCTGGAGGACGTGTAAAATTGGTAACAGTCTGCACAGTTCTCCCTGACCCTCTGTACATAGTCTGGGCTGCCAAAGGAATATAGAGACTAGTGTTGTTCTGATTTAGGTAATTTGGAGTTTCTCCTGCAGCCCTCTTTAGCAAATTTACTACCTCAGTGATATGCCTTTGAGAAGGAGGCTAAGCTAAGAAGGCTGGCAAGGCAGCGAGAGGATGATGCCTCGGGCAAGCAAGGGAGATGCCAATTCTACCACAATGCCTTGAATGCCAGATTATGTCTTCCCACAGATGCAGGAGATGTCCTAAGGGTACTGTTGCCTGAAGAACCACGGTGGTTCCAGTACAACCATGAGTAGTTGTAAAAAGGGTGAATGGAACAGATGTGTATGATAGACCTATGCCTCAGGTAAAACAAAATACACTATCTTTCTTCTAGTGAGTGTAGGACACCCGCTTGCCCTTTGCACCTCCCAATCAGAAAGAAAATGAAGTTCCACATCTGCCTTTTGGCTTAAAATTGCAACCTCCTTTCTGGTCAGAACCAGGAAGCTCTCACCTGCAAAACAGAACTGTGTAGGATTAGAGTCCCTGAAAGCAGCTAATAGATACAGAGAGCTAAGGTGGAAGAGAAGAGCTCCCCTGCTTCCCTTCTGCAAAGGCATGATTTCTTCAGCAGAAATTCAAGGAAGACTGGTTGAAAAAAAAAGAGAAGAAATGTCCCGAGATCTATTGCCTCTTCTATTCTCAGTCTAGTAGGTGAAGGATGTTTGGAATTGCTCCTGTCATCGACACTTGTGTTCCCATACTGCTTGCGGGTCCATCTCTCCTGCTTCTTGTTTCTAGTGATCCTGAATTAGGTAAGAACAGAGAGCTCAGACATCAGCTTTACTGGAGCAAATTGCAATACTTCAGGCTGCAATGTTTCCCAGAAAGGACCCTGTTCCCCTGAGCCTGCCAACTGCACCTCTCTGGAGACAATATCTAGAGGCACCAGCAGCAGACAGAGCCTCTGATGCAATAAATCTTGGGAGCACTCCTGAGACACATGGAGAGCACTTGATGTTGCTGTTATCCTGATTGTTTTGGATAGCTCATTGTCACCTAATTGTACTGTAGGAAGGTCTGTCCATTCCCTCCTGTCTGCTTATTTGTGCCCTCAGGCTATGTAAAGGCTGCATGTGCCTGAAACAACAGCCAACCACAAAGTCTCCAGTGCCACTCTTTTGGTATGCACCAGCGCGGGTTTCTTGTGCAAGAAAAACCTCAGTCTTTTGATAAATGGCAGCATCTTTTAAAAAGAAAGAGAGAGAGAAACTGCTCTGCTCCTTCAGCAGGACTCTGTCCTTGGCTGACTTGAAATGGCTTGATGTAGTTCAGAGGCTTTTGCCAAATGAGAGAGGAGAAGAAAGGAAGACAGGTTTCAGGAGCTGGGGGGAGAACAGGAAAGACCGAAACCACCTTTAGAACAGATCTGCTAATCAGAAAATTATTCACTAAGAAATTATAAAATATGCTAAATATCTACTATAAATAGCATGGCCAAGTTATTAAAACACTTTCAAGGAGAAATTCAGGAGGATTTTCTTGAGCACCTGTTTACTTTGTTTATGCTTTAATAGACCGTAAACTTTCAGTGTCAGGAGCTTGTTTGCCTGTGCAGAGGCATAGTGGTGGCTCTGTGCAGAATACTGGTGGAGAAAAGAAACCATACATTCCTTTAGTTTTCTGTAGGATGAAAATCTGCATTGGAGCCTTCTGCAGTGGCTGAGAGGAGTGCAGGTCTTGTGGGAGTGTGACTGCCAGCCTGCAGACCTGCTTGGGGTCTGAGCCGAGTGTTTAATTCTGGCTTTGCAGGAAACACTGTACTCATCCACTTCCGAACCTAAATTAAAACTTCCTGTCTTAGCCCAAAATTACATTCACTTGGTCAGTCTGCATTGTCACCTTACTGACTGCATTATGGTCATGGCCATAGGCTACCCTGAAGATCTAAGGTACCTGAGACAAAAAGATATTGGGCAAGAAGCAGTGGTGTGCTGAAAATCAGGGAACTTAACTGGATTGATTCCGGGAGAAACAGGGGCACAAGGGAGTGCACTGAATTATTTGTGGTCTGATATCTCAACCAGGATATGGTGGAATCACTTCTGTCATTGGAGATTTGTGATGGACAGACGTAGGCTCCTTAGGAAAGAGACACAGGAAGGATAAGAAGTGGCTGTACCTTGTATATGAAGGATTAACAAAAATGTATGGGAACAGTAGACAGGCTGATTGGGAGTTTGTGAGTCAAGATCAGAGCACAGTCCAGAAAGGATAATGCTGTTATGGGTTTGTTATAGATAACTTGATTAGAGTGACAAATTCAATCAAGTCTTTAAACAATTAACAGTCTTCAGATTAGAGTCCACAGTGCTATTGAAGAATTGAACCCTCTGTGACTTCAGGTGGAAGGACAGGATGGTGGAACACAACAGGTCTCTGGGGCGTATTGAGGAAAGCATCTTAATAGAGATAGTTTGTGGTCAAAGGGTGGGTGACAGCATCCTGAACTTGTAACTCACAGTCAAGGAAGAATTGGCCAGAAATGCGACAAGCAACAGCAGTCTTGGCTGTTGTGATTTTTGAGGAGTTCAAGATGCTGATAGGAGTGAAGAAGACTAGTAGAGCACAAACTTGGAACTTCAGGAAAGCAGAATTTAGAGTCTAAACTGATGGGTGACTAGATGTGTAGAAGATTTGATGATAAAGTTCAATGGTAAGTGGTTATTTGGTTGAACTTTCTGTTGTCGGTGGCAGGATGAATACTAAAGGGACCTGTCCTTTTTGACATTTGCTTTGATGAACTGGAGGAGGTTTCATCACATTTACAGATGACACCACATTGGAAAGGCTGGTTGATATGGTCAAGGGCAGGGCTGCCACCCAGAGGGACCTAGAGAGGAGGAATGAGCCAGCAGGAACTTTATGAAATTCAGCAAGAACAAATGCAAAGTCATAACTCCTAGTTTTCTCATCTCTGTACTTGGAGGTTTTTGAAACCTGACTGGACAAACCCCTAAACAAATGGGCCTTAATTCAGAGCTAAACCTGCTTTGAGCAGGAAGCTGGACTATAGGTGTCTTCATGTCTCTTGGAGTATGAGTGGTTCTGTGATTGTATGGTATGATCAGCTAATCCTGTGCTGTTAAATTTGATTGTTTTAAGAAGTTATTACCTCTGTGCTGACTATTGTCATCCATCAGCCAGAACCCCTACAGCTGGAATGCAGCTGGCGCATGTTCATTTTCCTAGATCATTGCAAAACTAATCCCTTTTACCTCATATTGCAACAGACTACAAATGCATACACAGCTAATTACTGTGTGTCAGTTGAAAGGGCAATCACTTCTGGCTGAGGGCATGCTTGTGGCTTAAATCTTGCTACGTTCGTTGCTTACTGCCATCTGCTCTCAGCCATAGCTCTCCTACAAGACCACGCTCACTGGTGCTGCATTAATCCAAGCCTAATTAGCAACACTTTATTATCAGTATCACCATACCATCCACAAACTCAGTTTAGGGGCCAGTATCCCAGAAAAACCACCAAGCAACAAGTGGGCCTTTGCTCCAAAGGACTGACTGCCCAAGTAGGTGTTAAAGGCAACAGGTAGAAGAGAACAGGAAACCAGCTAAGCACGGGTGTGCAATCTCAGCTTGTGACCTGTGTGCTCCAGTTCCTTAAATATAATGTTGTATTTCTTAGATGGTAAAAGAATACTGCATCTGGCTGGTGTTTGCTTTTTTGCTTGTGAGCATATACGTACAGACTCCGACAGCCAAGCCTTTAAAGTGAAATGAGAAGAGTTTGTAATTGTAATGGACTACTGTTTTGATTGGTTTGGAAAACAGGGATACACATACAAATCTAACTGTGATTAGTTTAAGAGTATCTGTAACTAACATGGCTAAACCTGCTGAGTTTATTTATTTGTTTTTGTTTAGAATTTTAGATTCAGTCTGTGGCAGTGGCCAGCTGTATAGGTGCATGTATGACTCTGTTGCACAAACAAATCAAACTAAAGCAGCCCAGTTCTTGTAGACTGACATTAGGATAAGTGTATCTTAAGAAAGTTCTTATTCCGACTTGGCTTCAGGCAATAAAACGTCATAGATGTATAACTCCAGTGAGTGAAATTTCTAGGGAGCAAATTAGGCTAAAAACATCTTCTAGAGACAGCTAGAAAGGAATCAGACACCACCCGAAAATAAGGCAAGCTATGCAGTAAATGTTTCATTTATTGGATTTCTTCCATTACTATTAGGGTTAAAAGACAAGTTGTCAATAAAAATGGAATATTTATGGAGCACTCTGTATTTCAGAAGCCTATTTCTTGTCATTCACTCCTATGGTGCTTGATATCACCTCATGATAAAGTGTGAATAATCCCTGCATGAATGCATATTTCTACCCATTAACCATTTTATAGTTAGACAAAATTATCTCAAACAAAAGGAAGAGGTACAGCTGTGGCTTAGGCACCAAAGGGGAGGTATAGCCATGGCCATGAATTGGAGCATAGATTGAGAGGTGTGTGAGGCTGTGTTTATGAGATTGAAAACAAACAAAGCACCAGGTTTTTTGGTACCTAATTTCCCAATTATTTCCATGCATTTCAGATAGAAATCCCATACCTACTGCTCAAAGAACACACTGTGACCTGGTTAGTATGTGTGAAATCTAAAGCCACAAAGAAACGTAGCAGTAGCACCATGATCTGCTTGTTGGTATTTTCACTTTTGCCAGCTTTCTCGAATTTTCATGTGTGCTTGTTTTGGTCAGCGCAAAGGACTGCAGAAAGGAGCCACAGTGTTTTCACGCTGTCATCTTGTCTGCCCTAGAAAACAGTTCCCCTCTTCTGGAAGAGCCAGTACTGGTAAGGCACTGGGCAGATGTGTTTGCTTTGTATTATTGGAAACTTTTCAATATTGAAACATTTTTTGACATCCAGAGTAGATTTAATTATCCAAGATTATTTGTAAACATAGACACTCTTTTGAGCTGTAGACTCAAATCCCAGCCTGGTCAACCAAAGTCCTTTTATCTTTCCAAAATAAATAACTTGTATTTTATACATTGCAACCTACATTGAGGCCTTTTGGAGAAAACCATGAAAACAGATGACTCACCCCAGATACGTAAACATTAGCTGGGAGATACAGCTGGCAGCTAGCAGACCATATATCTCCAATATAGACTTGGGCCTCTGGTGAGACATTAAAGATTCCAAAGCATTTTTTTAAAAAACAATAAATTTCCTTGGCTGCCTCTGGTCAACTTCTTCCCTCTCCAGTTCAATGCAATACAAACTGGCAGGCAAACCTCATGTGCTTTTCACTGTTGCTGTTCGTGAGACTTTGCAGGGTACCTGGGAACAAAATGTTGTGCCCAAGTGTAAAATGGTGACACCATCCTCGGTAAACAAACCCTATTGCTCAGCAGTTGGTATATTGTACCAAGTTGTGAGACTTACAAAAGCTTGGAGAGAGGCACTTCCACCCCTTAATCTATGCTAGAGTCAGCTTTGATTAATAAAACCCAACATCTCTTGGAGACTGAACTTGGAGCACCTGGCTTTGTCTCACCAGCTCTTACTTAAAATCACATATCCAAACAACAAATCATGTTTCATGCAGCAGATTATCTTGACTTTTTTTTTTTTAATATTGTGTTTCTTTCATTGTTAAACACTCCACTTTTTTTTAAAATCTAAGGTACCACCTGAGAATCTACTACTCAACAGATGCTATTGACCCCTGGAGAGCTATTGCTTCACCAAGCGTGAAACGAGAACTGTTAAGTAAAGGAAAATGATACAAATAAGATGCATAAACTATCCTAAGTGACTTGTACTACCTTAATTAAACCATGTCAGTTTAGAAATCATAAACAGTACTTCGACTTGGAAGCTATAAACTGCACATTGAAACCAAAGCCCTGGAAGTTTGCAGTAAGAACTCGTTGTTATGAAGAGCTAGAAAGTACTACCTCAGTCCTTCATGGGGGTCCTCCAAGGCCATTTTGGTGACAAAATTCCTGCTCTGCAAATCTGCATGGACAGTGCCTTCCACTGCTGGAGCACAGACCCTTGGCCTTTCAACCCAAAGCCACCAGAGCCAACTTCTGTACCTAGGAACACCAGGCAGTGTTGGAGTGAACAATGCTGAGCTCTTGACATTTACTTGTGAGTAACATTACTTGTGTGAGTAGCCCAGGAGAGCATCAGCCTCATGACTAGCCTGTCAGTCATGTTACTCACATGTATGAGGCTCTGCAGAACCAGGCTCTTCTTCTGAAACCAGCTTTGGACCAGAATTAGGCCTGTCTTCAACACCAACTTTTGATGACAGTAAGTAGTTAGCAACTACATTGAGACTGAAGCAAAAGTCTACTTGTTTAAATAAAAACCAAAACAACAACATAGCAGATTGTGAAAAGATCTTTGAAAAACAAAATAAAACTGTCCAACTGTTTTTGTTCATTTGGATCAAATTATAACACATGGCCCTGCAAAGTAAATAGGAGTATGTTGCACTTGTATGTCTAATCTCATATTACTCTGGGATATAAAGGCATTTTAACAATCAAAAAGAAAACAAAAATGGAGAATATTTGTTTAGGTGTCACTCTGCGAAGCGCTACTTATCAAAGACAGTAAGTACATAATCGGGGGCAAATAGAGGTGTGCACGCCCACAGACAGTTACTCAGTAAAATCTCTGAAAGCAAAAAGCAAGTTAGTCAAAAGACCAGTGGGAAAAGAAACTGCTCACCACATTTGTGCATTGAGTTAACAGTGAAATATTTCATTCTTCATGTTTTTACTTGGTGTCTTGAAATAATCCCTTTTCTGTCTCCATATTCCCACTTAGACATTGTTCACAGACTTATTTATTTATGAAGTCTGAAGGTTAGTCCCTACCTGCTGAGACTAATTAGCCCTGTTCTTTGTGTCCTATGCAATCCTGTCTGATTAAATGTACACATTTGTTTTACTTCTTTTCATGCTTCCTTTCACTCTACTTTTGCTTTACTGATTAATATTAAAGTTGTAAGTTGCAGTGATTTTTTTATTTCTATTTTGTCTGCATCTTTCCCTTTAGTATGCAAATTTCTATATGAACTTTTTAATGCCTCAGAATGCGTGTTAGCCTTGTCAGTCTCTGTATTATTATTTTTATTATTTTTTTTTATAGCCAAAACCCCCAAACTCTCTAAATATTGCATGACAAATCTGCTTTGTTTTGGAAACCCTATGTGCTGCATGGCCCTTAGCATGAGCAGCAGGTTAGGTTTCTGGAGGAATGTTTGGATTATTTAGTACAGCCCCGTCCCTCGCTTTCAAACACCATTTCCATTAGGCAATTTGCTAATTCCCATTGAAATTACTGTCCATCCCCCCACCCCGTGCCGCCCCCCCTTCCCCTCCTTTTGTTCCAAGGCCATGTTAAAGTTTCCAATTGACTCGCCTATTGTTACAATTTGTCACCGCTGGAAGATCAATTTGTTTTCCCCTTCCCCTCATCACATTATATTCGGGTAACAGATGCCATTTCTCGCCTCTGCGTTATTCTGCTCCCCATTTTGTTGCCGCGCAGGCAGAGCTCTGTGGCCACTTCGAGCAGCGCTGGCTGCAGCTCCGGAACGCAGCTCACCCGGGCCGACCGGGCGGGCAGCGGCTCCGCGACCCCGCAGCCGCCGGGACCCCGCGTCCAGAGCGGACCCTCCCCCACTCGTACCTCCCCCCTTTCACTTTGATTTTCCACAGCGTGGTGTTTACGCCACCACAACTTTTCACTTCTGAAGTCTGGGAGTCCTTGATTCTCCGTCCTGCCATGCTAATTAACTTCTGAGCAGTCACATTCCTTTTCCTCCTCTTCTCTTTTTATTTACATCAAGGACCAAGAAATATTATGCCTCGCTATACGATAATTTGGAAATATCTGATCTTCAGCGAGTGATCTCGCACATTTTTTCATCCAGTGTTTTATAACCATAATAAATGCAAGGAGCAAGTGCTGCTTAAAAAAAGAGGCAGCTTTTACGATATTATTATTATATGGTTTTTATTATTATGATTGGAGTTTCTTACCTCCAATGAGTGGCAAGAAAAATGTTAACGGTTTAAAAAAAACCCCAACAACCGCCCCCCCCCCAATCTTCAAGTCCAGGACCCTGCAGTCACATGGACACACATAATAAGGGCACACACACATCCTTGAGGAGAGCCCGGGCTGCGCGGAGATGACACGGTTATTAATGCCCGGGATGGAAAAGTTGGTGTTTCCCGAAGAGCGAGGCAGGGACACTCGTTGGAGAGCTTTTCCCCGCGCTCCCCCGCTCCCGTCCTGCAGCTCCGGGCTCCAGTGCAAAATTTTTGTAAAGCACATTTTCTTAATTGTAATTTTTTTGCCCCCC
>VXBP01008117.1:248727-304216 GCA_013400115.1 Rhinopomastus cyanomelas
CTCCTCTTTGGGGGACACTGGCTAAAAAAATTTTTCCTTTCCCTCCTTCCCCCCCTCGTCCCCTCTCTTTGCCCCTGTTGTCCCCTTCCTTCCCCGCTCCCGCTCGTGTCTCCCCCGCCATGTTAGCTGCGAAGAGGCAAGATGGAGGGTTGTTTAAGGGCCCACCATACCCGGGTTATCCCTTTATAATGATCCCCGACCTCAGCAGCCCGTATCTGCCCAATGGATCGCTCTCTCCGACGGCGAGAACGGTAAGTGCCTTTTTTTTCTCTTGTTCTTNTAAAAAAAACTTCTTATTTTCCTCTATTTTTTTTTAAACTTTGAATTTTCTGGGCAGTTTTCTGGAGCCCTCCCTCTCCCTTTCTGGTGAGAAAAAAAGACCCCTTAACAAACCCAAACAAAATCCCACCAACACCTCAAAACAAACCTGAAAATGAGTAAAACACTATCAAGGAATCGGTGGGGTTTTTTTTACTTTTGTTTTCCCCTTCCCCTTTCCCCCGTCTGGGGTCTCTTCCCTTGGGGAGGGGGATGTTTTCTGCTGGCTGGATCCACTCCTTGCAAGCTCCTCGTTTTCCATGGTGATCCGTCGCCTCCTGCCCAACTCCGCGGCGGCTGGGCCGGCTCCCCCCCTCCCTTTTCCTCCCCCTTAACCCTCTCCTGCCCTCGCCCGCCCCCGGCCTGCGGGAGCCCGGCCGTGGATGCCGCGAGTTGTGTCCGTTCTCAGTGCGGGCGGCCACTGCGCGGCCTCGCCCCGGGGCCGGTGCCGGGTCTGGGGTCAGCCCCGAAGCGACTCCGTGTGCGTCTTGCGGTGCTGGGAGGGACGGGGAGGGGGAGACCTGAGGGTTCGAGCAGAGCACAGACTGAGTCCGGAAACGAGATCTCGTCGCTTGGCTCCGATAACAACAACAACAGCAGCACAAAATAATCGGACAAGTCGAGCAAAATTCCTGCTGGAAGTGTGCTGGCACAGGAGCGAACTGCTGAAAGCGTCCGGTTCTCTGTTGTTGGGTTTTTTCCCTTTTTTTTTTTTTTGTTTTTTCCGGAGCGGGTCTGTGCGTGTCTGCACGCCGGTGCCCAGAGGGGCAAGTTTGAGCCCAGCATCTTCGGGAAACTTTGGGGTCCGCTGGTGGGTTTGTAGTCCCAGCTGTTTTTTCCGCTCGTAGTGTCACTACTGTGACATCAGATTTCTCAGGTGTCACCTTCTCTTTCTTTTTTTTTTTAAAGAGTTTTAAACAATTTTGTAGCAGAATCCACTGGGACTACAAAATACGGCGTGTTCCTAGCGGTTTTGCGTTGGTGTTTTGCTGCTTCTGAGTGTTTCTAAATCCGAGGCGTCCTCGCCATCACCATGTGTGTTTATACACTTCTTTTTTTTTTTCCCTTCCTTGCGGTAACACGAGATAGTGATTCACAATAATAGATCTACTGTTTGCTAGATGTTGAAGCTGTACTAATGACTGAAAGCTTGGACAACTTGAGTGTATCAGATCTACAAGTGTTTTAAAGCATTAAAATATTAAACATCGGGTCAGGCTTGTTTTCACTTAGTAAGACGTCAGTAGACACAGATTAGTAAATGCGGACTGACGAGATAGCAGGGAAGGTTTTCTGACTTTGCCAGGGTTTCAGGCTGCGGTAGGGTTTCACTTTGGTAGCTTGCGAGGCTCCACTTGCAAGGAGGTGATTTCTGGGACAGCAGCATTGGAGGGAACTGCAGTTTGCAATTGTAATGATTGGGAGGAGAATTCAGGGGCTGAACACGTTATATTTTTCCTTTGGAATATGGTCACCCCCATGTATATGGATGACGGCGATAAATTCCAAATTCTATAACCACCAGGATCCAGATGGCAAAACAATCTTTGTTACAAATCACCGTGTTACACATTGTGAAGCCTTGTTCTAGTCCTCTGTTTTTTTTTTCTTCCTTTTTGCCGTAAATGCATTCCCCTGTTCCAAGTGCAGGCTAATAGGAAGCACACACCTCCGCTGCTTTTTTCTCTAAGCATTTTTCTTACAACAGCTACAATTCTTTATTGGTTTTTCTTTTTTCTCGTTACCTTTATTACAGATCCTTTTTCCTTTAGCATGCGCAGATAGGATCCTTCAGCAGTTAGCCTGCCTGGAAGTAACCTTCCTCCCCTTGGTCCCCCCTCCAGTTAAAAAAGGCCTCCATAGGAATGTTGGGTTCGTGTGACAGAGGGTCTGTACAAAAGCTTGCAGGTTGTTTTATTGTTGGTATAGCAGGTGGCCTGCGTGTGTTATCAGATGGATTCTGTAAAGGGTATTTCCACACTCAATAGGCAGTTTTCTTATTTCCACATCCAGGCTCCAGCAGCCTATCTTCTTAACCTTATTCTTTCACGTTCCGTATGCTTGTTTGTTTGCCTGCCACTTAATTATAGACAGGAAAAATGAAAGTTGTTTATTCAGGCCTGAGAGCAGAATATTATAAAGATCCAGCGGGATAGCTGTTGTCTGTCACACCCTGGGTTTAGGTGGATTCTAGTTCTCTGCTGTACCAGCTTTCAATTCCAGGCGAATTAGATCTCTCCTGTTTGTGTGTTTTATAAATACAGGTTGTAAAGGTACAGATGATTCTGCATAATTATGAATTTCATTTTTCTTTATGCAGTCTTTTCTGAAGTGATTTGTTGAGTTTTAGAGCATGCAAGGTAAAGAGGTGATGCAGCTACATAGCAAAATTGTTTTTCCTTTTGCTGTCGTAGAATCTTAAAGGTCTGTGGGTGTGGTTGGTTTTTCTATTCTCTTGGATTTTTTTTTCTTTTTGTTT
The DNA here is from genome assembly GCA_013400115.1 of Rhinopomastus cyanomelas. NCBI lineage: Eukaryota > Metazoa > Chordata > Aves > Bucerotiformes > Rhinopomastidae > Rhinopomastus > Rhinopomastus cyanomelas. Next base: position 251,525 of record VXBP01008117.1, read on the forward strand.
TATTTGCGGGTATAGCAATATTAATGTGTTTTGTAAATGTACCTGTAACTGTCTGTTTGAGAGCAAATTCACAGGCAGCGATTTCTGCTTTACTGCTTCAGGAATGTGAAGAATTAAGAAGTATCATGAAATCTGCTTATGATGAATAATATATTATCTCAAGAATAATGCTTGGAATACCCCAAACTCTATATGAAGCTTGATAGGAATATCTTTGTTATTGTAAGGAAATTATTTTTTTGCGTGTTAATCCTGCTTCTCATAGAATGCTGTGGGTTGCTTTTAAGAGTAGACGTGTATTCGGCAGAGGTCTAGTCAGATAGTAGTGAAGCAATGCATCCAAGAGTGCCAGTCCCATACCTTCGCTTGCAGAGGGATTGGGCTGTCTGTCTGTTTAGGGATAATTAAGGTGCATGTTTTCCTTTCAGAACGGGAAGATGAAGAAGTGGTGTATTTAATTTTTATCCTAAATTTGGAGCTCGGTTACTGTGTTTGGTGGGAAAATAGTGCGCTTTGATTGGAGAAAATGCTGGCAGATACTCGTAATTTTACTGTTGCATCTTCCTTTTCTCTAAATTGTTGCTTGCCAAGCGGGACTGTAGGGGTAAGCTTGTGTTAGGTTCTGAAGATTGAGAGCTGGCAGTGGCTGTAGTGGAGAGCAACCCCCTTGCCTAGAATTTACGTTCAGGAAGAAACTTTTTTCTTTAATTGACTTGAAAAAAATGTATGTTTTCCTTTATCTGCTGAATCAAACAACGCAATCCTTCCTAATACAAAAGCTGTAGACCTTGGGGTGTGAAGGGTTAATGGTGGTCCTTTTTTTTCCCCTCCCTCCAATTGTTTTGACAACACTTTTCAAAGTGTGACATTCCAAGCCCTTGCAATACAATGTAATATTACTGTAATTACACAGGTCATTACATTTTAAATAGAGAACAGTAAAATGCTTATCGCACTGAAAAAGAACAGGTGTTCTTGCCCTTCTTTGGTATTTATGCTAATTGTTTTTCATCTCCTTCAGAAATATTTATGGCTGGAGTATTAAGGTTTCAGTCTCGATGTGACAATATTAATTCTTAACTAATCTTTATGGTTGAGGTTTAATGTCTGCAGTATGGATTATAGTATTAATGTCCACCAACTAGTTTAATAATGTAGATACAACTTAATATGTCAGCACCTTGGGACTTTATGATACATAGCTACTCAGTGGAGAGTGAATTATTTGCTTTCTTTGAAAAAAAAAAATGTGCACACTTTTAATAAAGTTTCTAGACTTGTGTAAAAACAAGCTATTAAATAGGAACCGATGATCCTGTGGCGTAAATCAAATGGAACCTTCATAAAGAAACTTTCCTCATGCTTAATTAGGTAGATTGCTGAATCACTCTGCTGTCACATTAGCATAGCTGGGATATACAATGGCCAACAGACCTGGTTTGTTTGTTAACTTATTTTCGGTAAAGAAGCTGATTTATTTTTAATTCTCCTCCCCCCCCCCCCCCCCCCCCCNTTTCATTCTGGAGCAAATGCTGCATTGCTTAGTCAATCAGCTTCTCTTCAGGGGGCTATGAAAATTATTTAGAGAGAAGTTTCATGTTTCTGGAACCTTTCAAAACAATATAATGCAGTACTGTTACTTGAGTGTACAGAATAATTGCAGGACTGCACTTCATTAAAAATAATATTTGGTTTGGATATCGAACAATTTTAATAGGTGCACCAGTGGCTGATCTGGGCTAAAAAATAGCCAAAGCCAGTGGATGCCTTTCCAGGGTTTTTGAATGCATTCATACATGGATTGATGACATTGAGTGAAGTGGGGGGTTTCTTGTATCTCCTTCCTCTTCGTTTTTTTGTTCAAGCAAATACGTGATCTGTCAGCTGAAGGTGGGGTGGGGGGTGGTGGAAAGAAGTATGTCGCAGCTTTCTTTGGAGCTTGTAAACTGGAATGTAGGTAAAAATGTTTTAAATTTATCAAGACTTTCATGACTGGGCCCCAAAATCAGATAAAAAATGTGCTGTAGAGAAAAAGGACAGCTGCAGCTTTTTTGTGTGGATGTGTGTTTCTGTACCATGACTAAAAACTCTGAGGACCTTTTCCCAGCTGTCTGGGAGTTATGTGGAAGTTGGATTATTGGCAGTTAAGCATGAGACAACCTGGATTTAGCAAATGCTCTCCTACACAGGAAGCAGATGACATTATCCTGGGGGAAGGGAGGAGATCCTACTCCAGGCACAACCCCGGGGGGGAGATGCCTGCTCCCCCCAGACTCAGCAGCCAAAAGTGAGTGCTTGCCCTAGCACATTGAAATGTGAAGGTGGTTGGGTTGCCAGTTAGGCTTTTAGGTTTAGGGGGTTTTTTTTTGTTTTCCTTTTTGGTGAAATCGGACACTTTGCTCCCACAGTGGGGCTGTTGTGAGAAGTTTTGCCTTGGGAGAGGTAGGCTGGAAGGTTTGGGGGGAAGTTTAAAGCGCAGTTCCCCGGGCGTCTCCTCAGAGTGGCATCCTGGCAAATATGTAAGTAAAGCCTTAAAACTTTGACTTCTAATTGGGCACATTTGTGAAGGAAACGGTTAATTTTACAACCAAAGGCAAACTTGCACCTCGACAGGTCTGCTGAAAGAAATGTGCCACAGTCGTTTGCTGGCAAGCACTGCAGGGTCATAAATCCACGGGGTTTATTTACAGCCTATAACACTTATGAATGTTAAGATATTTGACGCCACGCTGGCCTTATAATATCCAAGGTCCACAGACACTGGCAGTGGGTCAAATTTCTTTCACTAATTATAAGCAATGAGAGATGGAGTGTGGTGCTGGGGGTGTGTGTTGGGGGGGAGGTGATATGGAAGTCCTCTCACCCCACCCAAAAGTGAAGAATATTTCTGCTGCTCCTCCTCCCAACTGCTGTTTTATGTTTGTGGGTTTTTTTTAATGCAGGCTCTGAAGTTTATAATTAACTCTTGCAGTGCTGTGGGAGAGGCAGTTAGGCTGAATGAGGGGAGAAGTTAAGCAGCTCCGGCCCTTTACAGAGCTCTCAGCAGGATTGTGAAGTATTTCCTAGATACCGACATAAGCAAACATTTAAAGACAGATGACACCTGGAAACGTCCTTTAATTTTCTCACATACTAATGAGCCGGGGAGGAGAAAAAAATGAAATAAAGGCATCAGGTTTTGTGCAAAAGGTGGATGCTTGGAATAGTAGACTGATGTGTGTGTGTGTACGAAGCAGGGCCTCTTAAAAAGCAGCAGAAGCCCTGCGTTCAGAGAAGACATGGGCTGAGTGAATTACGATGGTGTGAGGGATAGAAGTGGATTTTAGGGGAGAAGCCCTGTATCCTGCTGGAAGGGACAATGTGGGATGGATGTGTTAGGTCAGCATGGAGGGGTGAGGGGAGCAGGGGTGATGTGTTGAGGCTGGTGTTTTGGGAGGGTGTGACTGGGGGGAGGCACAGCGAGTGGGGGCAGCTGGGGAGTAATTGGAGGACAAAGGAAGGATGTTGGAACATGTTGGAACGTGAGGAGAAATAGTAGAAACTTGGTGGGGGGAAAAGACCCGCCAGTATTTGAATGGGTGTTTGGAGAGGAAGCTTGGGATCTAGGGACTGACTCTTAAATGTCAGGAAAGCCTGGAGCCCAAGGAGAAGCACTGCTTCACTCAGCAAAGGTTGTTATTCTCAGCTCGCTCCCCATTCAACATTCTTTCTGAGAGTGGACAGTGGGATTTGAAGTGCTGCTGTCTTGTCTATGCTGGGGAAGATAATGTGATTACTCAAATATGCCTAGGTATTACTTTTAGCTTTAATTTCTTCAGCAGTTGATTTTGGGTTCCCTTTAGGTTGCTGCTGTGCTTGGAGACTAATTTAAGAGAAAGGCAAGGTTATGTATGTAGTGGAGAGCTGTGCTCTTTAGCCCATATGTTTTTCTTCTATGAGCCATGGAAAACCTAACTTAAAAAAAAAAGGGAGGGGGGCTGTCAATTTGGCCCTTCCACAAATAGCTGTACAGTTTTGTTGAAGGTTTTATGCATTTCCCTAATCAATGGAGCGCTGTGACTTATTAGCCCCTGGGGACAGATCCGAATCCCCCAGCACTGCGCTGCAAAGCTGGTCTGGTATTGTACCTTTTTAACAGGTTATCAACAAGGATGTACCTCTGGTTCCCTAGACGCTTCCCACCCCCTCTAGCATCTCTCCCCGCACCAGTTCTTTCCGGCAAAATCTGTTCAGTCTCACTCCTTTGTTTTAGGTTGGCTAAACCCTCGACCCTTATTCTTCTTGGGGTCACGCTCAGGCAACTGGGCAGTGCTGAATGAGTTAAGTCGCTGGCTGAAGTTTGGCTTCATGCAACTAAATTTGAGGCCTGGTAGGCATTAGCAGGGCACAGCACATTTACAGAGCTTAATTAGTACGCGCTGTAATTGTTCATGGTCTGCCAGAAGGAGTAATGTTCAGGAAAAGTGGAGTCGTTCTTCTGCAGTCTTCAGTTTTAAAACGATAAATCACTTGCATATTTGTGCAGTGATTCAAATGGAGCTGAGACCTCTCCATCTCAACATGTGGTAAATTGTAAAGTCAATGAATTGCAGATGTAGGGTACAGCAGATTCTCTAAGAAAATGTGAAATGAATGGGGAAGGGTGATGCTATAAATACGTACTGAGAAGATAACTAGGTTTCTGCTTGCTGTGCCAATTATGATGTACTAAAGATATTAGCAATTTTGTTTTAATGTATTTATTTTAAATTTCTCTAAACTAAATATAGGGGTGCCATCTTACCTCACTTGGTGAGGTTTTCATTAATGCTCCAGAACAATGGGTTTCGTATGGAAATGTGTGTGATAGCCATATTAATACAAATTAATTCATCCTGGGTAACATCGTGGCTATTGCTAGAGTGGTTTATCGCAATGGGATGCTTGAAAGTGTGGCTGCAGCAACTTCCAAGAAATGTTGCAGTGGAGGATGCCTTTATTTTGTAGTTCAGGGGAAGTACTGGGAATATTATGTACCTCACCACGGCATTTTATATCTGCCTGTAATTCCTTCTGACTTCAGAGAGACTTTCTGGGTGTGTTAATCTGACAGCCTGGAGCCTGCTAAAAAAGCAAAACACAAACAAAACTACGCTGTACAGGTTGATACCCTAAATGCTGCGTATTGGTTTGTTTTTTTAATGTGGAGAATGTGTGTCACTCTTACTGCTGTGAAATCTTGTCTTCCTTGGGCTTGGTCCAAGATCCATTGAAGTCAGTGGAAAATAGGCTTCTATTAATAACGAAGGGCTTTGGATTAGGCACTGTGTCTCTCGAACCAATGGCCAACTTCTTCAATAGTGGCTAAAGGTACTAAAAGACCCAAACTCAACTAAATGTCACATTGATATGTTGCTGCTTCTGTGGCATCTTTCGCTCTTGGGAAAAAACCTCCACCCAGTAAAGTTGTGTTTCCAACAGTACTTTCTTAAACAAACTCCTGCTTCTGAAGTATCTGACTTGGAGCATCCTGGCAGGATCGGGATCTGGTCTGAGGCTGTGTTGCATGTCAATACTGCTTCTCTAATATGAGTAGGTGGATTTGTATGGAAGTTATAAAAGTTAATGATTGCTCTCTGACTCATGCTGCTGGTTTCAGCGAAGAAGAAATTATGACAGGAAAATGATAAAAATTATAGGAGACAAGTAGTCTTTGGTGAGTGGAGAATGGATATGTGGTGTTTGAAAGGCTTTTGTTGCTTGCTGAAGGATGTGTGAGGAGGGAGAAGGTGGGAAGACAGCTTCTTTCGGGGGTCAGAAGTCTTGGGTATGGAACTCCTGCGGGTATTAGGCCAGTGAGTAAGGTTGCAATCAGGAAGGAGTCTGTGGTGTTAAAGGTCCCACAACCACTTTGTTAGTCCCACTGATACAGTTAGTCCTGCCTAACTGTTCTCCCCTTTTGGCAGAACAGGTTTTAATGCCATAGGCTTCATTGGAACTATGGTTGCATGCCTAATGGCTGCCAAGTATGAATATGTAATGGTGCTCAACCAGTATCTGTCTCATGGCTTTGTAGGGCTTTCCAGAGTATCTGGTGTGAAAGATGCTGTATAGAACAAAATCAATCTCTGGTTTATAATTTACCAGCGATGGTGATGCTGCTGAGACACCAAAAAAAAAAAAAAAATCCAAAAGGAGGATGTGGGAAGTAATAGGTAGAAAATGCCCAACTGAAAATACTGCAGAGGGACTTTCTGGGGAGTATGAGAGATTCTTGACTGTTGATACAATGCAAGCAAATTGTCCTATTTTAAGAAAGGGAAAAATAGAACAGGGAAAGGTGGGGGTGTACCTCCCTGAGTGCATCCAAACTCCCGCTGGAGTCAGTGGCTCCTTAAATAATGATCTGGAAACATCTGAGGCTATAGGCTTTTCTATTCTAGCAACAAGCCACTACATTGATTTCTGTTTTTAACTGATGCAAATATTTAATAAAGGTTCTCTTGGAACGGCTTTAAACCTTAGCCTGAATAATTTTAACATGGTTAAACCAGTGAACTGGTTTGGGAGTGCACACAGTAAGAGGTTTGCTCTGGTTTAATTAGATTTACGAGATTTATAAAACCAGGGCCACTGCTCTGACATAGGCAGGGTCTGGAGGATGGCATATAGCTGCTGCATTGATCTACACCCAGTCTGAACAGACTGCTTTTGAAATGATGCTATTATAAATGTTTGCTGATATTAAAAGAATCCAGGGGAAGGCATGGCCTTGAATGAACACATCAGAAGAATAAGATGGCAATTGTTGTTTCTACATTTGTTTTCCCTGGGACATTGGCAAGAAGGATTTATCCCTTTTAAAGGAGTTACAGATTATAGTTGTGTGTCTCCCAGTCAAGTTTTTGGGATTTTTATTGTTATTAACCAAAAGTTTCAGTTTACTTCAATCCCTGTTACATTCCCATATGGGCTTTTTCTTAGTTCTTAAACTACACCATAAAATGTAGTTTAAAACATGTCTGTGTCAATTAAAAAAATAGGTACTTTACAGGAGTTACAGGAGCTAGTCACAAACATAACTACTGTACTGGTCACAAACCTGCTGTGTAAAGAATATCCACAGAGCTTATTTTTTCTGGATAGCAGCTAAATATCTTTACAGTCCCTAGGGTTATTAAAAGCCAAATGCCTGCTATATGTAGTTATTTTATTTTCCATTGAAATCTACAGCACTTGGAAGTACTTTGTCTTTAATTTCATAAATATCAAATAAAATTTCATAAAGAATAAATGAAAAAGTTAAAACTAGACCCTGTGTGGAGTTGGGTGGCTTTAAATGGGAACTGGTGCCTTGCTGCATAGCTGATGTGCCCGGATGCAGGTACTGGACTGGTTATGTGGGCACATCTGTGTACATGCGTGTGATGTATATTATTCCTGAATGTATACTCAGTTATCAGGTGTCTATTCAATTTTAATTGACAATATAAGATTCCTGTGGTTACTCTGTGCACAGATTGCCTTGGGGCTCTACAGGGTTTGTGGGAAGAAAAGGCTTGACAAGTTTCCATTAAGCCTTGAATTCAGGCAATTGGAAAAGAGGAGAATGAAAGGAGCTGAAAAGAGGGACAACTTGTTAGTGTTGCATTCTGTGCTTGCAACGAGAAACCTCTTTTAGACAAGAGTGGTTCTCAGGCCAAGAATTTCAAACTCGCGGAGAAACCTGTCCAGAACACAAAAGTTGTTTGAACGGGGTGCAGAATTGTCACAGTAATTAGAGCAATCTCCGTTTACTGAGTGGCAGCCTTTATAAAGGACAGGGGATAAAGGGTTCAAATTCATCTTTCTCTCTGCGATTCACTTCTGATGAACTGCCTCTGTGTATGTATGTGTATATGAAGGAGCGTGTGTGGCCACATTTTCAACTACTCATCATTCGACTGCCTTTGTTTTAAAAGGACTGAGGTTTCTTCTTCCTGCCTTGAATGACATGCTCAGGCATTTTACTTCTATTTATTTATTTATGTATTTATTTGCTGCTCAAATTTGATATACAAGAGTAAGAGGAGTAAGGGGAATGCCCTTCTGCTCTGTTGAAGGACCCCAAATATTCCCCAGTCAGTTTCTCTTCTTATTCAGTCCCACAACTTTGACTCTTAGGAGCAGCCCCATTATTTTTAATAGGATTATGTGTGGAAGCAGGAAAAGTGAGTGAACAAGGCTCGGACCATCGAAGTTTATCTTCTTGCCACTACAAGGTCTGTCCAGAACAACTGAATCAGATGGAGTTTTGCCATTGCTCTTTTTTGGGAGGATGAGGCCCATGGATTACATGAGACAGTTTTGTGAACAAGCTAAATAAAAAGGTGAAAAGGGGAGTTTTTGCTGTGTTCGATACAGAAGTGTCTGGAGGCCTTGGTCTGTGTTTCTTTTGGTCAGAAACTGCACTACACAGAGAAATAGGAGTGAATGAGTGAGTGAGCAGTGTGAGTGTTCTTGCCTGAGGAAGAAAATGTTGCAGCTAAATTTCCTGTATGCCTGCGTTTTTAAATGAAAGAAGTATTAAGCACCTTGATTTTCTTCAGTGATCACCTCAGATGCAAAGTGAGTAACTGTTTGGGCTATGTGATTGCCTTTTATTTGTTCTCCCTGAAATAATGTAAGGCTCCTGCTTTTAAAAGCTTGGAGGTAGCAACCTTGGCTAGTTTACCTAATCATTTAGTCAGTGTTGTACTTCTCTCCTTTGTTCATGGCCATATCTGAATGCAGAAGGAGAGAGATAGAGAAGCCCTTTAGGCTGACCACTCTCCAGTGTTTCTCTGTATCATGTTGCCTTCATGGCCTCTGGCATCACTTGTTAGGTGTTTGTGTTGGGACAAGGTGAGCATCAGATGTCTAATTCATCCTCCCTTCTTCTCTTCTGGAGACCTGGGATCAGCCAGCATCTGCACTGGGTTCCTAAGATACTGACTAGAGGAAGAAGGAATGTCATCTTGCTGATTACAGGAACATTATTAAAGCTAATAAATACTTATGGCTGTAAAAGTTACAGCTCAGGTGATGTGCAGCTTTTGTGTACAGATGTTTTCTCCACCTGCACCCCCCTCACTTTTTCCTACTGCATGATTCAGAATTTGGCTAGTTCTTTTAACACTTTAGCAAAAAGCAGATTTATTTTCTTCCACAGGTTTGTCCCGTAGCATGAAAGAGCTGTGGAGAGATTGTATTGGCGTTTGCATTGCAAAGATGAGTGTTGATATTCAGCAAAGCACTCTCTACGTGTGCTTCCTCAGAGCATGTGTTCCCCTAGATCCTGTTGTTCACATGTGGTGTCTGAATACCAGACGGTTTTCTGAACATGTAGAAGTTACCTTGTAGGCACGAGGAGGATTTCTGGGATGACAGTTTTCCTGGCAGTAGTGCTGAATTGCTTATGCAGTGTTGGAGCATAGAGTCGGGTCTGTGTGTTGGACAATGTCCTGGTCAGGTTGAACAATGTCTCTATTTTTAGATGATGCTATTCCGTCTCAACCATTGATGGTTTGCAGACCAGTTGTGATGTCTGCCATCCTGAAAGAGTACTCAGTGTGGTACTAATTGTACCAGGACTAATTGTTGATGAGAATGTACTTGTTGCAAATTATGGACCTCTCTTGAACATGGCTTTCTCAGTCCTATCTCTTGTGCATTCCATTCTCAGCTGGTAATTAATTTCTCAGTTTTGTTAATTTGTCAGTAACTGGCATCTCTTCAGTAATGAGTGCTCTGTAGTAATTCTCCATCACTAGGGAGTAATTGCTGGCCCTATAAAGTCACTGATCTCTTTTATTTGCCAGCTGGATAACCTTTCCTGTTAGACTGTTATGACCAAGTTATCCATTGTGACAAAACCTAATGGATATATGCTCGATGTCTCATACACAGTTTGAGAGACATCTGGAGGAAGTGGGCTTTGAGTTCTGATCACAAGCAAGAGCTTATGACAGCAGCAGAAAGCTTTGATTTTACAGGTAGCTACGCTCCAGCTCAGTCTAGAAGGCAGCTGTTGAGTTTAATTGAGATGGCAATGCAGAGCAGCCAGTGTCCTCTTCTCATTGTGTGGCATTTTATTGCTTTTCTGCCTTCTGTTGGGGTTGTTTCTTAATGTGGTGGTAAGTGGTTTGGAGGTGCTTTACTTCCTCAGAGCTGGTGGTGCACATACAGCCCCAATCCTGCATGTGTGCTGGGCTTGCCTCCATGCCAGCCCACTGAGGTCCATGCATTTGGGCTTGTAGGACTGTGGCCTAAATTTGTGATCCCAAAGGGGAGCTGGGAGTTTGTTTTGGAAACAAAACACTTGTTGAAGTGGGAAGGAAGCTAAAGAAAATACTGGAAAGATGGTGAGAATGAAAAGCATAAGTTTTTCATTTACTCTCCTTGATATTGCTCTGGTTAATGGATCTAAGCAGAGAATGGGCAGGTTTTGGAAATCTCTGAGTTGCCTGTCAGCATCTGCAAACGTCTAAATACCTTTTAAATTTGCTTTTGTTTTTCCTACTCCTTGAGCACATTAGCTAATGCTACAAAGAGTGAGCTGAATTCTCTCTTTTTTTTTTTTTCCCTTCCCCCTGCTGCTGGAAGGGTTTGTTGAATTCCAATTACGGGGCTTGTTCAACACCTGTACAAACCCACAGCCATTGTTAGGGGAATAATTTGAGGACAATGGGGTTAATGCAGGTGTACACAAGCGCAGAATTTGGATTGCAAAGTCTCGATTACTCTGTGTGCACAAGAAAGAAATCAGCTTAATTTTCAGATCCTAGATAAAATTTGTGGGACAGGCATTTCGAAGAAGGGTAAATGGGGAGGGGAAGAAATGTTTGAACATGTTCAGACATGGCAGTGAACACATATGAAATGGAAAGTTAGAAGGAAATAAACACACTCCTCCTTTCTCCCTACCTCACCCTCATACCACTTTCATGGAGTCACTTTTCAAGGCATAGCTGCACGAAGCTGGTTGGTATGGTCTTGCACATCGATTGCCTTTAGAATGTTCACAGATAAACCTGAATGTTTGCATGGTACCAAGGTACTGGGACACTTGGCTGGTTTGTGGTGCCAGCAATCACCAACCTCTAATTGCACCCTGATACAATCAGTAGGTTGCATTAGATGTGCGTTCACGTGGATATGCTCTGTTTGGTAGGAACAGAATCAAGGGAGTTGACTCCCTTGTTTGACTTGGGGCTTCTTTTCTATGAAGCTGTGTGTATGTATAGTCTCCAGAGGTGACCTGCTGTCTTATGCCACCAGAGTTACTCTCTTAATATAGTAAGAACATCAACAAAAACCAATAGGATGAAGTCCCAAGGTCTGTAGGATGTCTCCTCCTGGTCTTTTGTTACTGATGTACAGCTTTGTGTAACTTCATGAATATCTAGGAGTGGGCTATCTTCCTCATTCAGAGTGAATGCCAAGATCTAGATCTCTGCTGTCAAACCTGGTTGTAACTTGAGATTGTTTTATCTTGCAGTTTGTCTTTCTTTCCTATTCATAGAAGTTCCTCTAGGCAAGGACCAAACCTTCTCTATTATCTTAAGTGCATTTGGGGTACAACAAACTAATGAGTAGGAATAATTATTGGTGGTTAGATAAATGTTCAGATCAGTTTATCCTCTCAGTGATTTGCTTGTTTAATCTTGACTGCTACAAATAGGTTTGGTATTTGGCATTTCAGTTTATGTAGGAGGGGAGAAAAAGCCATTGCCTGTGAAATGGTTCAGAAATTACTTGCTGTTCTTTTTCAATGAGCAATAACTCAGCTGCGAAGCATGACAGGAGTCTTTGGTATGGGACTGCTTGTTTGAGAGAGAAATTGGTAGTTCCCTGTCTTGGTTAGGCACCAACATAATTGTTTGTGCACATGTGCTCGTAGGAGGACACGTTATCTTCCAAATGCTGTCAGGCAACTACTTTGAAGCTGTGGAAAGAAGTACTTCTCAGTGATTTTAGGATCTCCAGAAAGTGGCTAAAAATAGTCTTTCAATAAGATGATATGGTTTGGTCCACCGGAACATTTTTCTCTTTACTGGGTAGTGTGACTTTCTCCTGCCAAAGAATATAATTGCACTAAGATATTGAGCAGTGTTTTGTCCTAAAACTTTAAGTAGATTAATCTCTGAATACAAATGGTATTCAGATCTTATTTCTTCCAGGTGATCCAACTTATGGATATGGTGGTTCTTTGCCTGTGCAGATTTCTTTAGAACAAGTGACACTTTGTGGGTGAAAGGCTTGCTTTCACTGGTACATGGTACATGGATAATAATTTTTAAAAGAGAAGCAAGTGTATATACACTGAACTAAAGGAAGGTGAAATGATGTTTGTGTGGTTTTCCTAATGGTGTTTACCAGTGTAGGTTGCAATAGTTTCTGCTGTTTGTACCCATTCCTGTTGTTGGTGTTAGCAGTGTTGTGTACCTGCTTTAGAAACTCATATCAGTAGGCCTGCTCCCTACTTTGTGCAGTCACTACAGTGTATGCTGCTTTTAGTTGGTTGGGTAGCACCTATATGAGCTAGGTCATCTTGGAGCTCACTGGAGGCCCCTTTGGAGCAAGTCAGTAACTCCTTTCTGCAAAGACAGTTAAATTACTTTATTTACTGAGACTGCTTGAACAGGCAGGGTGGACACTGCCTGGCATCCTGTTTTTCCCTCCGATCCTAAGATAGATCTACGTCCAGTATTAGCTGATTCTAACTTGTGTTCGGGGCCAAACCCATCCAAATGTGTCCTTGTGATGAGTGATCTTGCTGTGCTGAAAAAAGTTAAGAAGTGATGTCTTATTAGATGACAAAGCCAGAGGAGCAGTTAACATCTGGTATTATTTGAGTGTTTTTACATCTCGAAGGAGTTGCCCACCCAAACTGAGTCTCAGATTTTGCATTTCATTTATGCTTCTTTTCCTGCAAAACCTGACAAACAGAGTGGTTCATCCAAGATGTGCAGTAGAAATACTTGGTTTTAATCAAAATTGCCCATCACTGTAGGCAATGGTAGCAAAATCTTGGCTCAGTTAGTAATGGGAGAGGAACGACATCTGAACTAAAATGAAGCTGACTTCTGTGTAGTGGTTTTGGATGGCTTGACAGCGACAAAGTTATGAGGATATAATTAGCTGTTTTTCAGGGCTATGGTTCATTCTTAACATAACGCTCTCTTTAAAAGCTTCAATAAATGTTTGCAGATTTTGCTCAAGTAGCGCTGTAAAACTGTGCTGTAAGCCGGAAAATAATGAAATAGATTTGGTTATGAATGAGGGGTTTGGTGCAGAAGTCTGGAAGAGATTGATAGGGAAACTGTTAATACCTGTTATAAAATAACAGTATATTAATATAACATTTGTAATATAAATAACTGGTTTTATAAAGAACATACTATCTATTCATATATAATTACCTATAATACATACTTATATACGTCTGTCTTCACATATTAAATATGTATGTGTATATGTAAGGCTTTTTTTCTGCAATTTAAGGTCATGGCAGCGTTTGTCAATGAACCGATTATTTTCTTGTCATTTTGGAGGATCTCTTAGGGTAGGGCCTGTGTGTCTGTGAGAACAGCACTGATGTTAGGTACTCTGCTTGGTGGTTGCCCTTTGAATGAACATGCCTCATTGTTTCCTCTGAGTCACCTACCGTTCAGAGACTGGACCGTCAGCCTTGCTGGGTGATCTGGACATGAATCTCTTGGCTCACAGTTGTGAAATAAGTGTATTTCTTCTTATGTATGAAATATGATTATTTCTTACATGAGTAAAGAGTGTCTTACATACATTGTTTCTGAATTCATGGTAAGCTGGGCTCCGCTCCTCTAGAGCCTTCCTTCAGCAGCAGAGTTACCATCAAGGTGTGATCCACTGACAGCTGGAGTTCCAAAAGCAGTGATTGAGCGTCTTGAGTCTTGTCATGCACAGAAGCAGGTCAGCTGTGTTTTGGTGCTGTCTGGATGGACAGCGCAACTTCATGATGACTACACAGGACAGGCTGGGTCAATGGGTAGAAGCCGATAGGATGAGGTTTAACAAGGCCAAGTGCAAGTCTTACACTTTGGCTACAATAACACCCTGCAGCTACAAACTGGGGGATGAGTGCCTAGAGAGCGACCTGACAGAGAGGGACCTGGCAGTAGTAGTTGACAACTGGCTGAACATGAGCTAGCAGTATGCCCAGGTGGCACAAAAGGCCAGCAGCATCCTGCCTTGTATCAGGAATAGTGTGGCCAGCAGGACTAGGGATGCATATCTCATCCTGTACTGGGCACTGGTGAGACCTCACCTCAAGTACTGTTCTGGGCCCCTCACTTTCAAGAAATATCTTGAGGCACTGGAGTGGGTCCAGAGGAGAGCAACGAGGCTGTTGAAGGAACTAGAGGGAAAGTCTGATGCAGAGAGGCTGATGGAGCTCTGGTTGTTTAGCCTGGAGAAGTGGAGATTCCAGGAGGACTTTATGACTCTTTGGAACTGCCTGAAGGGTGGTTGTAGGCAGGTGGAGGCCAGGCTCTTCTCCCAGGCAACTAGTGACAGGATGAGAGGGCAGGGCCTGAAGCTGCACTGGGGGAGGTTTAGGTTGGATGTTAGGAAGCCCTTCCTCATGGAAAGGGTGATCAGACATTGGAATGGGCTGCCCAGGGAGGCAGTGGAATCCTTATGGCTGGAGATCTTTAAGAAAAGACTGGTTATGACGCTTAGTGCCCTGTGCTAGATGATTGTGATGATGTTAGGCTGGACTTTATGATTTCAGAGGTCTTTTCCAGCCTCAATAATTCTGCAATTCTGTGTCTGACTGTGTGATACTTAAGTACCTGTGCTCTCTTCCCAAGTGTTCTGTGTGCTCATGATGGTTCTTCATGGTGCAATGGGGTGGTCCTTGCCGGGAAAATCCTGCTTGAATCTCATAATATTCCTTGGCATTGTTCCTTGAACAAACATAGGCCTTTAAGCCAAAGTGCTTGTGCTCTGGCTGCATCATGCTCTGAGGGAAGGCTCACGTCTAGGAAGGTTCACCACAGCCCTGGAGGAAGTGGTCTGCTCTGCAGGCCAAGTTTAAAGCTAAAGTCACAGCACAGCCACAACTCTTTATGAAAGATCCTGATGAGAATTTGTGACCATGATATTTAAATATGCCTGTGGTAATATAATCAGCTGCCACCCACTACTCAGCTTCTAAGCTGATCCTAAAATAACCTTTGGTAGTATGACACATGTGAAGCTTCCTTCTCCTCATGTTTAATGTCCTGTACACAGCCCCAGTGTAATGTTTATATGACAGTCATAAGGAAGACTCTGTAGGTGTATCCAGGCCTTTTATGAGAGCTGAACACGACATCAGTTTCTACGCTTATCTCTCTGTTCCTTGACGTTCTTGTCTCTGCCATGCTTTCAGTTTTGACATGAAGAAAAGTGGTGTAGAGCTGGTCATCGACCAGGTGTGAGCTTCCACTGTCCTGGCTTGTTGAGTGCTCAGTGTGCTTTGTGAGAGGATGCATGATTTGGACTCCCTTACTCTTTTACAAGAATAATAAACCACAAACCATGTTGATGGCTCCCTGCATAGATATACGTATGCACACACACACACGTATACGTATATATTTAAAGAGCGAGGCTGTCTGGTTGCTGAGAGGATTTTATTAGCATAAATTTGGAATATTTACAAATGTCACATTCACTGGTGAGACTATGCAGACCAGTCTAGATGAGCTCTGAAGGACGTTGTAACACCTTCAGCCAACCAGCCTTTTCATTTATAGCAGAGGGGTTTATATGCATGTGCATATATAATATGTGTATTTAAAGTGTAGGTATACATCTGTGTGCCTCTTTTCTTTCTCTAAAATACAGAAGTAGCATTAATATTGCTGCTGCTGCTGGCCGTCTGTGAAGCACAGCAATCCTGGCGTGATAGGGAAGTTGTTGTGCGACTGCATTATGGGGGTGTCTCTAGGTAAAGCCACTCTTGTGAAGTGACATTCTTAGGCAGTCGGTCAAGGCCCCCCTGAAGCTCTGTAGGTAGCGGTGGGGTTTCTCAGGTGTTTTGCAAGGGTTTGACTGGCAGCTTTGCAAGATAGGTGGTGGAATGCAACTCTTTGGGCCAATGCTGGTACTGCTTTAGGCTTGCAATGCTCACAGAGGGCACACAAGAAATGGAACTTAAAATCCTTGGTTTTGTTTGGCCGGCAGCTTGAGGAGGGGAAAAGGAGAGGAAGGTGAAAGAGTGAAGAGCAAGAAAATGCTCTTTTGTAGTAGATTCAAACAAAACAGTATCCAAGAAACTGCGGTTTGAAAGCTGTTTGGAGAGTTTGTGTGTTAGAAGTAGTCCCAGCTGAGAGACATTGCTGAGCAGAGTTCAAGCAAAGAGGCCAAAGGTGCAGCATAAATATAGTTTGTCAGATTGTTGCTGAAATAAATGAGCATTATTCATGGAATAATCATAACTACGTACATGGCATAAATACAGTCATCGGCTGGTGCCACAAAATATTTAATGGCTTGTAGTCATTTTGCCTTTTGGCCTGGAAGGAAAAGGGTGTGATCCTGCTCCCAGTATAATCAGTGATTTTGCTGTTGATCTGTGTGAGACTTTGAGTGCAGAGAGTGGGGATGGATGATGTGAAGTAATGGCTGGAGGAATAAGTTGTCAATGGACTGTTCTGTTTATTTAGCTTTGATGGTAGTAAAGCACTTGGTACTCACCTGCTTTGTGATTTTTGTAATGTATTGTCTTAGGTACAAATGAATGTTTAACAAGGTCGCGCCTAGTAATTTTACAAGAAGCCTTAGGAATTCCTTCATTGTGTAAAAGCATTTTGCACAAGAGCTGAACTGCCAGGAGAGGTGGAGGTATGACAGCCTGTCCAGGAGGACACCTTGCTTGGCAGAGGGAGAGGGATGACGTTCCTTGTGTGCAGTCTGACTTGCTTTTTAATGTGTTTTTATTGGCTAATCGATGTACAATAGGAATCTACTCCCCGGTCAACTTAAACACCACTTAATTGAGAAATAAATGATAAACCCATTATGCTTTGCTGGTAGAGAACATTTCAGGGTGATTATGGATGCTCTGCTAAATTTTTTGGCATCCCTTGAGTGAAACTAATTGCCTTCCCTCAGGGCGGCTCTACAGGCTTGGGTCACATCCTGGCCTTGATGAAGCCAATGGGAGTTTTCCTATGGATTTTTTTTAATTACTATTTTAAAGAGGGCCATTGTGTGCTGGCCTTTGTCTCTGGTGTTCTGCTTTCCCGTGAAAGCAGGACCTGCTTTGACCACTGTGTTTGGTCGGCTCTTGGCCAAGTGTCTTTGCGTGGGGATATGGATGGTCTCCATGTGTCTGAATCAAGTCCCTCTGTACTGGGAGGCTGGTTTGTTGGGGACTTTGCTGAGGATGGCTGTACCAGCAAACCTTCAAAGCTGTGATGGCCCTTTGGCTGATCTAGTGCCCTCTGCTCTTTTAAAGTGTCCTGACCTCAGCTGCACTCCCATTGCTGGCTGCCTGAGCTTGCTTGCCACGGGAGAGTGGTTCCAGTGCAGTGATCCACACGGCTCTGGGACAGGGCTCTGACCACTTGGAAGACCTGGATTTTTTTCAGATCTGGCCTCTTGCCAGCATGGTGCATGCCCTTCAACAGCCAGAGGAGTTAGCAGTCATAGAGGATATCCATGAGCCCGTTAATGAGGAGCTGGACCAGGGAGCGCTGTGTCAGAGAGGAGTGGAGCAAGCTTTGTTTAATCGGCTTCTCAAGTCCAGTCTCTAGCTACGACAACTGATTTGCAACAGAAGCTGTCAGGACAAGTTGGGATACAAAAGCCTGAGGACGTATTATTCTGCTTGGCTTTGAGGCTTTGCACTGGCAGCCAGTGACAGCAGAGACTTATTAAATTAAAGGGGGAAAAAAAAAAAATCACTTATTAGGTGCTTTGTTCAGTTCGTACTTGCTGTGTGGACTTTCGGCTGTGCTGTACCCAGTGCTGCATCCAAGGAATGTCAGCACCGATCTGCTTTTATGCCAGGACATCAACCCAGCACCTGTGCTCCGTGGTTGGAGCTGAGCCTGCTTGGTGATAGAGTAGGAAGTCTCCTCTTTTGAGGGATTATGACCTGGGAAAGGTCTCCCTGTTTTGGAAGAGAGAATAGATGTAAAGCGCTGAAAAACTTTCCAGTTGTCTTCATAATTAGTTAGAGGCCATTGATGCTTCCTAGTAGTATTTGAGGTTGTGGGACTTTGTGGGGCCTGTGGTCTCTGTTTGCACTGGCAGCTATTCTCATGATAAGGGGCTCGCATTGCTCTTATTTCTGCTCTGCTTAGCCCTGTGCTGGGGGAACAGGTTGTGTGCAATTTATAAATAAATATTTATTATTTTGAGTGATGACTGAGAGAAGAGGGTATTTCCTGGCTGTGAGTGACTGCCTGGAAGAGTTGGAATCCACTGGCTCTGGGATGCCAGGCAATGCCCAAACCTAGAAGTCATCGTTACTCTTTTTTCTGATGTGACCCCTGCCCTTCTCTCCAGTGCAAACCTGTGCCTTGTTCCCGTGCCAGCTTGACAAAAATAAACAAGCTGTTAAGATCCCTCCCTGCTCCCCACCATTCATTTAAGTGACTGATTTGCACAAGGATACAAATAGCTTTGTTGCCTTATTGCAGATAAGGGTGATAAGGGCCTGGCCTGAGGACATTGCCCCATACCCACAGCCTTCAGTGGGACAGGAGTAATGGTTGCAAAATTTGGTCCCAGTTCTTGCCACAGCTCTATCTGCTGCCACCTCTTCCCTGCCCAGCCTGCCTGGGTCAGGCACTGGAATTGTGGTGGAGTTGCTGTGTTCTCTTTCTGCTTGCTAATCTGCTGAGTGTTTGGGGCATTGGGATTTCTTTCTTCAGAGCTTGACAGGCACAGATCACCAGATGGACTTGCCTGGGAATTGATGTCTTTGAGTGGTTTTGGAATTTTTGATTGGGTGCTCCTGAGAACTTGGGAAGCCCTCCAAGGGAATGACCTGTGGGATTGATGCCAACTGTACTTTCAGAAGTGACCCAAGACACTTGGAGCCATTCCCAGTGTTCAGAATTACACTGAAATACAAGCATGATGAAAAAACAAATGTTGAATTGCTAAATGTATGTTGTCCAAAGATTGTGCGAGCTGTCGTAATTCTGCTTAAAAAAAAAAACCTCAACAAAAAGCCCCTGGTGACTCTCTCATTATATACTTCAACAGAGCATCAGGCCGTGATGAGGCTGATTTGTCTCTGTATTTAAGCCGTGAATCAGAATAAATTTTTTTAAAAAAAGCTAAAAATGAAAGATGGACTTTCAATTTTTTTTGGGGGGGGGAACATACAGAATACAGTAGTATTACAATAGGAAATGTGAATGAGAGACAGCACACAGAATGCTGTTTTTTTTTTCCATGGTATTGATTTTTACATGGTATAAATTTTACTGTGGAGAAACAGAACACTGCCTTCCTGTAAGGTTTTGGTGTATCTGCTTTCTGACTCTATAGAAATTTCCTGTGCCACCTGCAGAAGGAGACTATTTTATATAGCATTACTTTCACTACTTTTTGATACGAACTTCATCATTCGATTTCACAATGTTTAGGTTAAAGAGGTTTTTTTGGTGTCCTGGTATTTGCTTTGAAAATCTTCAGTCGTGTATCTTTTTTGCTCATTATAGTATCTGTCTAATGTTGGCTTCTTTTGATGGAGATATTTTTATAATTACAGAAAGATTTTTCAGACAGCTAGCTGGATTTTTCAGTTTGATTATGTACAGCAGGTAGTATTTTGTGTGTTAGTATATAATATTAGGATAAAATGATAGTGTAGAAAATCTGTTATAAAACGATTTTTTTTCTTTTCCTCTAAAGCAGAAAGAACAAGAGAAAAAGCAGCCAAGGGCTTGATTGTGCTCACAGTTAGCAGCATAGAAACTGATGCACATGGCAGTTTGAAATTATCAGTGCTGTGTCCCAGATAACCCCTTTTTCATGAAGGGACCTGAAAAACATGAATGTTACATTAGATTTACTTGGTCCTACTAAATTAATGTTTCTTTTGATTTGAAGCAAGCTTTCTTGAACAGACTTTTCTGGAGAGAAAAATGATGTCTCGTCTAATTGGCAAAATCAGCCCTTCAAGAAATGCCTGGTATTTTCTGACTTGGAATGCATGACTTTGCTTGCAGATATCTAGAGTCTTATTATGTGAGCTAGAAGCCAAAGCATTTAACTGAAAATTTGGGCTTGTGGATGTTCTTCCCTGTCTCTTCTAATATACAAAAATCTGGTGCTAGAGCTCTCTAGTGCTGGCTGCCCAAGTGGGGAAGCTTAGGCCTTTATTATGTTCAGCTTTTTTGTAATTGCTTCTGCAAATGCTGTTGGGTTTGTGGCTGTGGCACCCATCAGGAAGTAGTCTCATTTTACTATCCGTCTAAAGTTGTCTCTGCTGGAGTTTGTGGCTAAAGAACCAGGGTGTTCTTTAGCCACATTGAAAGGCCCTGGCCTTTCAATGGTTTCCCATTAGCAGTGGTGTAGCTGGAGGGCAGAGGAGCTTTTGCTGCCCGGCTATGCCCCAGAGATTCTCTTCCCAGGGCACTCGCTGGGTGATGGGATGGTTTTGTGTCAGTTGAGTTACAGCTTTTTTCTGGTAGGTATTTGTCGATTGAAATTGAAGAATTGTAAGCACAATTCATCTTAGCATACAGAGAGCAGCGGGTGTGAGCAGCACTGACTGGGACCAGACATTGACATACGGGCCGTCATCAAACTAATTGTTGTTTGAATTACCTGTTATGATCCGATGACAAATCTGCTTCGCTCCTGCCACTGGAGCAGAAAATGTAGCTTGAATTGGCGTGATGTTAGCAAGTGTAAACTGTACTTCAACAAGATGGATAAACCCAATTATGGGGCAGACCTGTAGAGAGAAAATCCATTTAAATCTCGTAATGTTAAGCAGAGCTGTGTTTAATTCATTTGGACCAATTTGGGAATGATGTATGAGTGTTGGTGAACATTAGTCAAAGGGAGAAGGGCCAGGAAGAGAGATGCAGTGCTGAGGCAGAATGGCAGAGGAGAGCTGCACCGTCTCAGCGGTTAGCACTAATGGCTGGGGAAGGCTAAAATGACAAAAAGATGTACTAACTGCTCGTGTGAGAACAGCCCAGTGCAAATGATCCAATAAGAGAAACATATGGAGTGGAAAGAAGGCTGTAGTATTTTTCTTAAAACTATTGATCTTTCCAATTGAGAAGGAAATGCATATAAATGGAAAGCAGCATTTTGTTGTCTTTTTTTTTTTTTAAATGGCTGCTGTAGGAAATGTAGAGGGTTTTCTAAATTATTTTTCCCCGAACTACTTGGCTTTTGTTTCTCTTCATTTTAAAAAGCTTGTCCAAATGCAAAGGAGGGAGGGGATTTTTTTTCTTTATTATTATTTTTCCCTGAACAAAGAGTAGGGACTGATCGCTTCCTTGCGGTTGTTCTTAGTGCTGGGATTGCTTTGTGGGATGTGTATAATGTGCGCTTATTCAGAGGTTTTTCCAGCTACGGCTTTCCCTACTTTAAAAGAAAACTCAGCATCGTGATGTGCCAGCAGATTGATTGACATCTTCCAGAGGATATGGATGTTGTACAATAATGACCTAAGAAGCTGTCACTGCTTATTTACTGGTGTAACACTTAAAATGTGTGCACCAGGCAGTTGTCAAATGCTGAAGAAGGTACAAGCGAGCAATCTCATGAAGGAATTGCTTTGGCAAGACAGAGGGCTCAAACAATGAATGTACTTGACTCTTGTTTGTGGTCTTCAGTGGATTCCAGAAAAGCTAACCCACATGCACATGTTCCGTCTCATTGGAGACAAAAACACCTCTCCCATCTTTGCTTGCGGTACTCATTTAAGACTGTTTCCACAAAACTTGAAGTAGTGAATAAAGAAGCTGCGTTCTTATTTGCATCCTTCTTTGCCTGTGCATGCCTTGCTGTGTATCCCTCCCCTCATAGTCACACCGCTGTACTCTACACTTTCAACTCCTTGGTCCACATAATGTGGAGAAGGGAACCTGTCCCAAGGTGACTAGAGTTGGCTGTTGCGGTCAGATAGTCATTTTGTGACATTTGTAGAGGCTGCTAAAGTTGGAGTGAAATAACCAGTTGCTGATACGTAGAATTGAGAAAATGCCCTAGTAATTCCATGTTTCTGGTTCACCTGAAAGCTCCCTGCAATAAGAGCAGTGGTTCTGCAGTACTTCAGTTAAAGTACAGGGGAAAAAAGAGGTGTTTTCATTTCCAATCATCTGTACTTGGAAGCTTATTGATTTTGGAAGTAATGATTTAATTTTAATACCTGATAAATTTACGCTATTAAAAATCTTTTCAAATGTTTTTTGTTCTGTACGTGGACTTTGAATGAATAGCTCTTCATCATAATAAAGAGAGATCCATCAGGGTTTTTAGGAAGGTGGGTACACCTTGTTTCTGTCTTCTCCTCAAAGTCCATTTGGTCTTGGTGAGAACAATTTGCGAAAGGCTTGCTTTAAGGGGATCAAAGAGCTCCAAGTTGTTTGAAAGGCTTTACTTAGGTCTAATCTGTGTGTCTGTTGCCACACAAGGATGTAGTGGTATTGGCAAAAAGGTGTTTGACTTCTTTGCTTGGAAGTAGCTGTATGGTAGTGGTACCAGGAGCAGTGTTACTCAGTTTGAGCTCTGGTATTCTGTATTACTTAACAGGGTAAATGTGTAGGTAGGTCCTTCTGGAGAGCCTGAAATAATCTGTATTAAAATGATAATGTATAACATGCTGAGAGTGTCACTCGAGCTCGTTTCTGGCACTGTCACTGTGGGCCCTGTCACTCAGCCCTCCTCTCGCTGTGGGATCAGCAGGGACAACTAAAAAGCTCTGGAGACTTCATGGTAGCTACTCTTACATTGTCAACACTTCCTCTTCTAATCCCTGCTCTGAGAATAACCAAATATTCAGACTTAGCAACTGTTTTTCCTGCCTAGTAACTTCATCTCCCACAGTGTCTGCCTCTGAGAATGTGCCTGGATTGCCCAGTGAACACTGTGTGTGTGCGTGGTTTCTTTTTCCCCCCCTTGTGGGTCATTCTTTTTTAAGTCCCAAAAACTAGCCTCCAGCTGTTGTGCTTTAGAATTGTTTAATACTTTTATTTAATTATGAAATGGTTTTTGGGTGTTTTTTTGAACTTGAAGTGCAAATAAGGAACCAAAGGCCTTTTAGTGCCGGGAGATGCATGTGTATTACAGGGATAAAATACATCCTGCAACTGTCCCTTAAGAAACATCACTCAGCTGGTGGATGTCTTGGTGCTGGTTAAAATGGTAGGAAGGATGCAGAAGCTGTTGAACCCTGCTCTGGCAAGGGGATTTGACTAGATGATCTCTCGAGGTCCCTTCCAATCCCTAATGTACTGTGAACCCAAAGGGATGCCAGAGATAACTCACAAGCATTACAGTCCAGCTTGTCCTTCAGACTGTGTCTGCCTCGCTTTGCCCATGTATGAAGCAGCAGCAACGCTGCTTACTCAACATTTAGCCTAAGGCAGAAGGTCATATTCTCTATATTTTGGAAAATGTGTTGTCTTGAGGTAGAAAGGACCTGGGAAGAAGGGATTAAAGTAAGTTAGCTGTATAAAATAAAAAAAACCCCAGGTTTGTGTTTTTTGTTTTTTATTTTTACCATTCCATTATTGCTTCCCTTGAAGGATCTCTTTTCCTTTTGACTCTAACAAAATCATATTATAAAAACCTAAGCTGCTGATTGATTATGCCAGCTGACAGTTTGTCAGGGTGGGAGCTGTCTGTTTGGTGGTCTTTTTTATTCTCTCCTACCAGATGCTGCTTGTATTCCATGATTATGTATATGACCGAGTTTTCTTTATGGTATTGTGGCTTCATGCTCTCGGAAGCGTTTGGAATGGGGTAGCCATGAGAAGCCGGATTGCGTGGCACATTTCAGGCTTTGTTTCTCCCTGACCACATGCACATTTTATGATTTATTTTTCCTTCCCTCTTAAAATGTGAGCAACAATTGTACTGATTCTAACAGTCTTGTGTAGAGTCCCTCCGTAAGTCAGCAGGACTGTAACCTAGGGGCTATTCAGAGTTTTAAAATGCAGTTTTACCAACTAGTTTCTTTTTAACCTGTTATAGTTTATTTTGCTGCAATACTGTATGGTCCAATCACAAATGACAAGAAAATTTGGATGTAAGGCTTGGGCCACATACAGCACTGGAAAGCCTGTTTGTTGCACTTAACAATCCTGTAAGACACTGCTCACTGACCTTGAGATTGGTCTTGGTGCTTGAACAGATTCTGCCATCCTACCAGAGCTTTTTTCAGAGCAGATTGAAGATCTTGCTGTGTTGGCCAACCTATTTGAATTTTTTGTCGTTAAACACATTTTTATAGCAATACGTTTATTTTTAAAGGTATTACCCCAGCAATTCAGCTCTTAGAGAGCTGCCTGCAACCAGATCTCAGCAACGTGGCTGTGAATTTTACCTCAATGTGTGAACTTCAAAGTCTATCTGGAAATATGTGATGCTATAGTTATTTGTTGTTTGGATTTCTTTCCCCTAACAAGGAACAAACAGAAATGTGAAAGAAAAACAACATCTTAATATCATAACTTGCTAGGGAATGGAATGGTGAATAGTTCTAACAGCATCAACTTGCATTTACTGCTCAACCTCGGTGTTTTCCCATCTTCTGGCTTTTCTGGTAAATGGTATATTTTGAAGTGTAAAATTAAAGCGCAGTGTGGGCAGTGCTGCTGGGGCAGGCTTCTTGGAAACCTTTTCTTGGGAAAAGTTCAAGCTGGATAGCATGGATATTATAAGGCAACCTTTTCAAAGTCATGTTTGAAGTGACTTACAAACACCATGTAATACTGCTTTTTGTCTGCTATTCTGCAGTTAGACCAAGTGATTGCAGTCTGTTATCGGTTGGTTTTTAAATTTCGTTTGTTTTGATTGGCATGCAAAATATGGGTTGCATTGGTGTGTGAATGGAGGGGGGAAACAAATGAATTGGTTTGCTGTCAGAAACCACATGCAAAGTAGATAGGGTTTTGATTTCTGCTTTAGTGGTTCTGTTATCATTGTTCTTCACCGGGAGAGTGGCTTTTTATCTGTGAGTTTGTGCTCTTTAGCCTACTTCACAGTTGAGTTCTCGGTTTTGTGGTTTTTATCAGCAAGGTTCAGCCTAGCTTCTGGAGTTCTTAATTTTGCTGTTTGCAGGACCCATTGCTAACTGATCTTTAAGCTAGATAAGTAGGAAAAAATGCTGAAGGATTACTGTAAAGTAAAATTTCTCCCTTTGACCATCACCCAAACTGAATGGAGAACAGATACATCCCTGCAGGGAAAACTTTCTAACAACAGGTCTCACTTGAAGACACTGAAAGAGCTGAAATTGGTGGAAGACCTGTTTCTCTCAGAATTCTGTACATGTCCAATACCAAATGAGGACCTAATGAAATTTTGAAAAGAATTCAAATCATTAAATCATTAACTTTTTATGAAGAGTTACTTGAATGTTACTTTCAGTAATACTTTTGCTTCATAATACCTGTACAAAATACAGATTGAAGAAAACAAACACAAACCTTGAATTTTCCAGCCGAAGGTTGGTGAATGAAGGTTTGGAAGTGAAGAATTGCTGCTTTTTTAATTTACCAAGCCAGAAAACACTTCTGTTTTCCTATGTTCAAGAGCAGTGGGAACCTCTTCTTGAAGGTGAAAGCTGATTGTCTTTTCCTAGCATCATGCTCCCAAGAGTTTGTGTTGCTTAAGAAACATTGAATGCTGTCAGACACGTGATAAAATAGAGAAATGGCATTTTTGATTTTTTCTGTTAATAACCTTTGGAAAGTCAGCAGTGATGAAATAGTTTTACATCCAAAAGAAAGCAGAAGCAGGATCTAAGGCACTTGATTCAGTCACTGCTTCCCTCTACCACATCACAGATTGCAGGATCCTTCCTAATGACAGATTAACTTTTGAGGGATGCTGTAAATCTGTCTAATTTCAGCAGACTCTTTGCTGTCAATTAATTGTTGGTGATGGCTTATGAAGAACTAATGGTGCTTTCTAGTTTGACCTGTGGTGTGACCATAAACACTTCATAGCAGGCTTTGTCTTCTGCTTGATGTCTTCCATGGAAAGTAGAGGAGACTTTTTGTATTGAGTGCACAACTGAATTAGGTCCAGCAAAGCATGCATGATTGCAGAAGGGATAGTGATTTCCATATGAAAAGATGCTGGAGTGATCAAGGTGGCCCATGTCTAGTTGGGGCACATGGATTTGAGATGGTAGAGGCTACACTGTGACATAATTCATCTCCTGGGGGTTGAAAAACAAAAGATTACACAGAAAATGAGCACTGGAACAATTCCTTTTGATAGGCATGAGAAGAAGAAATTTGTTGCCCATTTTACACTATTTTCCTCCATTCCCATTTCTTCTGATTGAGCAAGAGAGAATTCCTGGCAAAGATTTCATTTTTGTTTTACAGCTTGCTGTGCATTGTAGGCATCAGAACTGTAGTGAGTTGATGACATAGCACCACTTTCATGAGAGTGGGGGCACAGATTATAGGAACACTAAATGCATTCTGGTGGCTCATTCCAATTAATAAGTATCTAAACCCCTGTGTGCTGTAGAAGGTGATTTTACTTGATCTTTTGTGATTAGTGGTGAGAAATGCAGCTTTATATATACAAACCCATTTTATAAATTACAGACTATATTTAATTAGCATTATGCACCCATGGCCACCTCATCTACACTTACACCGCTAATCTGTCTCCTTGGGACTCCACTGCTCCAACAGCTCAGTGTCTTCATCCAGCATTTACAGATTAATAAATCTGCCAGGAAAGCATTCTCTCCTTATCTGTTTGTCTGTGGAAATGCCCCTAAATGTTAGCTGACCATAAGCCCAAGATGAGTAATTTTTATGTCTTGGCAGCTGGCGGCTCTTTCCGTAGCTAAAAGTGCCATGATTTCTGAAACCTGATGCTTTATCCTCCAGTACTAGAAACAGGAGTTCATTTCCCCCCTGGTGAGGGGAGGGATCATCCAGCTTTCCAGCAGAGCAGAGTCAGCTCGTTTGTTTTTCTTGTTATTTCACAGTCACCAGACTTGAGAAAGCTGGAGGTTTGATGTATGGAAGTACTTGGTCGAGTTGTAGGAAGCTCTTGGGTCACTCTCTTAGGGACACTTGTTTTGCCTGGGATGTGGATCGGTCTTTGGGGAGGAGATCCCGGAAACTGGTGTTTTGTGTTGTCAGTTTGTTACCCACTCAGAGACAACATGTTCTGGAGCATCTCTGTGGCATTTCACAGATCTCCTATTTAACCAGTTTCCCTTTTTGGTGCCTCCCTTTTTCATTCCCATCTGTTTTTTGGGTAGGGTCAGTCTTTCTCACTCTCTTATTTGTACAGTACCCGGCACAAAAGGACTCTGTTCTCCAGTGGTGCCTTTGGGCACTGCTGTTAGACAAATAAACGGGTATAAAGTTTGCATCAAACTTTTTTGCAACCTGTCTTGCACAACGAGCTGCCTGTGCCAATCTCTATAATGCAGCGATGTCTCAAATGCTGGATGGTATGGTGTGAAGGGTTCATTAGGACTTTGTGATCTGTAACTCCAATGTTGCCAGCCACTCTGGATTGCAGATTTAAACACAGTTATAACCCTTGCCGCTAAACTCTCACTTTGTGAGCAGCTGTGGTTCTTGCAAAGGCAACAGAGGCAGTCTTATTACTTAGGTTAATTAAACCAACACAAAATAATAGTTTATGAAGTAATATCTTAGTTTTCCAGTTGCTCTGGGATTAGAGAAAATACATTACCCCCTTTTTTTGTTTTATTGCTTTGAAATTGCTTCCTGGAGCAGCAGGCAAGGTCCTGTTTAGAATACATATTTCTGGATAGAAGGTCGGATACTCTAGAAATAACGTAAAATACCTCTGTGTGGATGTGCCTTTGTCCCCACAGGAGGTAGTGGAGTCATTGTTTTGGGCTTTTTTTCCTCTGTGAGCCCCAGAATCTCAGGGAAATAAGGCTTGAATCAAGAAGGCTTATGTTAATTTTGGAGTACAGCCATGGAGAGTTGTGTCCTACCTGATTGAAGGTGGACATTGATCTGTTTAGTCCAAGGCCTGAGGGCTTTAATGAAGGTACCCCAAGGTTTGGGCTTTATGTGTTGTTCTGCGTGCTATGAATGGGTGTAGAGAGGATCCACTGGCTAGTCCTGCAGCTGTACTGCAAGCTGTTGGCTTCGCTGCAGTAGATGCATGACTGTGTCAGAGATGGTCAAAGGAATATTTTTATGGATTGACAGAGAAAAACAATAGAGAAGGAGGTATGTGGAGACATCTCTCTCCGACTCTACTGGATATTTATTATTTTTCCATTGAGTGTTTGCTGGATCTTACTTGAGTTATGCAGGAAGTTACACAAAACAGCGAGTGGAGCCAAGTTATGCGTTGTGTCTGCCTCAGCTGTCCTCCTTACCCCTTCATGTTTGGTGACTGTTTAATATACATGGAAAAGTGAGCTAAGATTTTAAAATGAACTGCTGGGGCTTGACAATACTCAGAGCTTGATTAAACTGAGAAAAATGAAGCAGGTAAAAGATGACATGGAGGACCATGCATCTCCTCATGTTCATCTGTTTGAAGCCCTACAAGCTTGCCAACTTTCCCAGGGAACAGCCTGAGGTGTTGCTGGTGATATTTTACAGATGGGGAAAGTGGGACATAAAGACATTGGGTTTATTTAATTCTTGAAAGGAGCTGATGTGGACAGACGTAGATGTTAAAGACAACAAGCTGAATATAGGCTCTCCCATCTATCATGTAGAAATTTATGGTTGTCAGAGGTGGGACCTCCTTGTTGTCCATCTAGTGTGTTGCCATACCCTGTCTGGTAGCATTGCTTCCTTCCAATGGTGAGGGATGGGGCAGGGGGCTGGGGAAGCCTGAAGCCACCACACAGCTGGAGTCTGTTAGTGGTGAGAAGCTGACGGAGTACTTGCATGTTTGAAGTACGCAGTGCCTCTGGGACATGTGTGAGGCAATGCTGTTTACTTGTATCTACTTGTTTTCCTGGATAAAACTGCACAGTGTAAGCTTGTATCCGAGGCCACTTCTGTTATTCCTGGGTAGTCTCCAAAAATATCTGAAGGCATTTAATGTCTCCTCTCCCTTGCCCATGATTTTCTTGGTGGAGCACTGCTGACCAGACTGCTGGTGTGACTCAGTTTCTGGTGTGTGTTTGAACAGGGCTGCTGGGGCTGGTCAGTAAGCACTAGAAAGATGTTTTGTTGTATTCAGTTATACTGTTAACCAAGAAAAGTCTGTCCAGGTACTGTGTTTTGCTGGTACGTAGCATCAGC
This sequence comes from Rhinopomastus cyanomelas, assembly GCA_013400115.1. Lineage (NCBI taxonomy): Eukaryota > Metazoa > Chordata > Aves > Bucerotiformes > Rhinopomastidae > Rhinopomastus > Rhinopomastus cyanomelas. The sequence continues at coordinate 280,984 of VXBP01008117.1, forward strand.
TTGATACTTCTGCACAGCGTTGTCACCTTGAGGAGCAGCATTACGGCTCAAGGAATGTAAAACTTTACAGTTCTTACGATGAACCTGGTAATTAATTGTCTTAATCAATGAACTCCAGCTTGAAGTCCACTAAAAAGAATTTGATTTAACTGGAGTAAACCAAAGCTTACGGAAACTGGTGTTTGACTGGGTGTTTTCTCTCAGATGATATTTTAGCTGATGTGATTTGCTCAAGCCCCAAGATACTTGCAGTGCTTTTCCTTTTTCTTTCTTCCCCTTCCAACCCTCTACAAAGCTGCCTTAAGAGTAGTCCTCTTAGAACAGAGCCTACAAATACTACTGTGGGCACCTAGAGTAATCTTCAGCTTCATCTCCTGCAGAGTTGAGCAGTGGATGTTGCCTGCCTTGACTTCAGCAAGGCCTTTGGCACAATCTCCCGTAACATCTCACTAGGAGAATCATGCAGCGCAGTTCGGAGGAGTGGATAGTGAGGTGGTTTGAGAATTGTAGGTTTCTCTGGGAGAAGAGGTTTCACATGTTTGACACAGATTGCATTGTGCCCCCTCCCAGAAGTACCGGGCTGGGGCACTCTGTCATGGGAGTAAGTCGTGTCCTTGGTGGTGGTGTTACTGCCAAGGGTTTAGTGAGTGTCTGGCATAATTCAAACTTAAATTAGAGTTGTCTCAATGTTTTCCCTTCAGGTAGGGTTTGTGACTAAAAGTCATATTTTTTCTTAAGCTGATCTTTTTAATCCTTTGAATTGTGTTAGGCTCCTTCTACGAATGATTTTAGAGTGATGATCCTGCCTGTTGCCTGTCCCTTTCTATACCACATGAATATATTGTATTGATGTTACTGTAAGGACCAGTTTCTGTTGACTTCACCTGAGAAACCTCACCGCTGTCTTTTCCTTTTGTAGACAAAACCAGTTTGAAAGTACTGCAATTCCTTGAATGGGATTTCCAGTGTGATCCCCTTGGGTTCAGCAAACAGCGTTCCAGGAAGGAACATTTTTTGCAGACTAATTCTTGAATGTAAGGATGAGATAAATGTAAAAGTCTTAAAACCCAACAAAATACACCTGCACTTAGCCCCCTCCAACAGGAATCTCATTGAGCAGCAATGTTACAGAACAATTTTACAGACATATTGTTGGATTGGAACAGCAGAAAAAAAGCCACCTTTTATTTTGGTCATTCTGTTGTTTCATATAATGCTGTAACTGACTCCTGATCTGTCTGTCCCTGTCTGGTTCCTCAAATGGTTGAGTGCTCCTCTTCTCTCCACTCCTCCTCCTAAGTTGTGAATGTTGATTTGGGCAGCTCATTCCCGACTGAGATCCAGCAATTGTTTGAATAGAAATGGTTATTGTAAGTGGGCTGGTGTGGTTTTTATTTCTCTCATTGTCGGGACAGCCTGTGCAATGTGTTTCATGAAGTCAACAGCTGAATCTTTTAAATTACACCCTCTTGTCCCTTGCTTTTTCCTTCTTCCTCCTACTTGGCTGCAGAGTCCGCTGGAGGGGTGGAAAACAAGTTTGGCACCCACATGTTACAGAGCGCTGATTAGTTCCTAAAAGAAGCAGCAAGTTGATTGCTTGCAGAGATGATGTAAGCCGTTGCTCTGGGGTACATCAGGTTGGATTTCTCATGCTTTATCTTATAAAGCCTAAATTAACAGCTGGTTTGGTTTGAGTTCTCTGGGATCTGACTAAAGGATTACAGTTTGTTCTCAAGTGAGTCAATCTAGTTTAATTTATTTCAAGTCTATCAGAAAAGATCAATCAAAGCTCTTTTGAAAGTAAAGCTGTAATCGGCCTGTGTACTTAGATGTTCCTATTGTTATATTTGCTTCTCTGGTGGAAAAAAGTTCTGGTGGCAGCTAAGGCTGGACTGAAGTGATTTTATTTATTTTTTTTTTAAACCAACTAGATTTTTTAGAACATCGCTTGAGCTTTGAGAACTTTGCAGCCGGCATATGTGTCTCACCAAGCCTGCTCATGCTTGCTTTTTTTTTTTTGTTTTGGGTAAATCCTTGAACTTGAAACTGTATTTGAACTTGGAAGGATGGTGGTTTAGTGGTTAAAAAAATACAAGTTGGAGTTGGGAATCCAGATTCCTCTGCTGATTGCTAGACCTAAGACATGACCTCAGGCATCTCCTTTAATTGCTGTTTGTCTCAGTTCCCCATCTGTACAATAGGAACAGCAGCTTCCAAATGTTGTAGGGATCTAGACACAAAGTAGCTTGTGTTCACATAAAGGTTTGATTTAGAAATACTCAGCTGAGTGCAACTCTCTGTACACCTTCCTAAATCAGTGCTCTGTACTGTTGTCTTAATGTGTGTAGAGCTGGAAATGGCAGTACAGCTAATGCTAACCTGAATTTTTGGCTCTGCAGGCTAGCTAATCAGATTTTGGAGAGCCAGGTTGCTGCAGCCTCAGGAAGCAAAGCGTTGAACTAGTATAATAGTATAAAACTACTCTACCAGTTTCTGGTTTTTAAGATCTCTTGGAGTCTAAGTGTCCCAGCAGACTTCATGCCAGATCAGGTATCAGCTGGCCTTCTGCCACGGACATGAACTCCATACCATGGTCTCTTGTTAACGTGACAGGAACATAATTGAGTGCCCACACCCTGACTGGATTGATGCTGGATGATCTGGTACTGCAGACGTGTGATAAACATCGTGGAAACATGGGCTGCTTTTAGCAATTGCACAAGAGTTTGAGTGTGGTTTAATTCCAGAACTGATTTTTAAGGTGCTTATGCAGTCATGGTAGAAGTATGGCGTAAAAAAATAGCACAATATACTACTGAGGCTTCAGCCAGAGGTTGGTCATCTCAGTTCTGTGCTTCTTTAATTGTGTAGACTGAGTGTGAAGCTGTTCATTTAGTTGCATGTCGCTTGGTCTCTCTGAATCCTGGTCAGGTACTTGCAGGACCTTTGGGAAGGAAAAGTGGTTCTGTTGGCCAGTCTCATGTTGTGCAGCGTTAGATGTGCTTCACCACTGGAGAAACCCCATTACAGAATAACAAGCTGGTCTTGTCACCAGTCTCTCAGTACCTCCCACTGGCTTCGGCTAGCCTCTCTCAGACTTTCATGGAAGAGAGGCATTAAGAAGCAATATTTTGTAAAACAAAATGAGTGTCTTGCAAATGCCTTCAATGTGTCTTTGCACAGTAGTGTTTGGTTTAATACTTGGTGCATCCTCTTGCAAGCAGGGATTATCTCAAACTTCTTTTGCGATTGAGTAGAGCATTTTGTCTCCATTGCTTCAAATTTAAAAAAGATAGTTTGTTAAAGGGTCAAATTCCTTATTAATTTGGTAGGTTCACAAACACACTTTAAATTCGGCTCCCTCATGATTTTCTTATCTGCAGTATTTTTCACGTGACCATGAATTTGAGAGTTGTGACTATTTTCAGCTGCTGTAAGCTGAGCTTTTAGTGGCAGTTTTGGTGGGCACCTCTGTGGAAGGAGTGTCTCAGAAGGCCCTGCCTGTTCCTGGTCCATGAGACAAATCTCTATTATAACTGGTCAGGTTCTTGCTTAAGAAAAGCTTTCGTATATGTATTTTAAATGGCAGGAAAAAAATTTATTTCAGTTCCTCTTATGTACCATGTGGCTGTTAGGGGTCTTTTTGTTCTAATCCACTTCCCAGTCACCAGGCAGTTCTCGTCAGTCTCCTACCTGAACAAGCGAAATGACTGCCACTCCTCTTACAGATAAAGAGTCATTTTAAGATCTTTCCTCCACTTCTTCTAAAAGCAGCTGTTCTTTGGGCAGCTACTCTTCCATGTAGGCACTTGAAAAGAAGTAGCAGCAGACAGGCGTTTGTGGACTGAATATGGGATTCTTAAAGCGGCTTAGTGTTAAATTTTTAAAATAGCATTCATCATACCGAGAGATCAGTCAGGATGCCATTTCTGTTACTAGATGGTAGAACTCAGTGGTGATCAGGCTGAGTCCTCCTGTATGAGTTGTGGCAGTTTTTGGAGGGTTTTTGCTCCTTTTGGAAATAAGTGCAGACATGTCCATGTACCTGAGTGTTAGCCTTGGAAAAACACTTATTAGTCTGATAATAATTTCAAGAAACCAGTTGTTTTTGTCTGGTTTACTTGGTGTTTGAGCTATGAAGACTGTATGCAGTCTCTGTTGGTAGGTGAAGGGCTGGACCAGTAGTTGACGATGTGTGTTTTCTACTCCATTTACAAGCAAACTAATTAGTAACTTCTATTCCCATCCTAGTTAGCAACCTCCTTCTATAAAGCCTCTTGGTGAAGCCTCCCTTTTTAGAAGGCAAGTCGCTGGGATTGCCTCCTTTTGATCCTCCCCTGCACCTCGACCTTTTGTAATGCCACCCCCCTCTCCATGTTACTCTTACCTGGGTAAAAAAAAGGATCCAAGAAAGGAGGTTCAGAGTAAATGCTAATAATTGTGCATGTAATGTAATTGGAAGCATTTCATTGACATGCTTATGTGAGCTGCTTCTTCATCTTAGTGCTTGAATGCACCACTAGACTTGCATTTAGCTTCTTGTGGCTGCTCTTTGATGCAGGTAGGCCATATTATAAATAGGCTTGTTGCTATGGTGAAAATAGGAGTCCTTGTCTGCCGAGTGTAACCTTTCCTACTGTCCTGGTCATTGTAATATTTTTTCCCCCTTCCTCTTTTTGAATATGCCAGAGTGGAACAGAACTGTGTTGTCTTTAGTAGCAGGAGTTTCACACGGTGAGTTGGGCTGGAGGACAGGACTTTAAAGGTGTCCTCAAGAAGTTGAGAGTGGTTTTAGAGGGGTGGGGGGAGACACTGACAATCTCTTTTATGATGACTCAGCACTGATAAAAGATCCATGATCTTCTTCCCCACCCCCCCATCTTTAGGGAGAGAGAGATTAAAAAGCTTTCCCCTGCTCTTTCCATTACCTGGCATCTCTCAGTTATTTTTACAAGGTTAATGCATTGTGTTCGGGTTTGCATTGTCGTGTCAATAAAACTTTAATAATGATAAGATTGACATGTGCGTGGCCAAAAGATGAGTCTTCGGGATTTAGTTGAGAAGGGAAGGTGTGTGTTTGTCAGCTGCCTGCAAGGTCCAAGGACTGCTGAGGCTCATTTCAAAGGCTCCAGTGAAGGGAGTGCTCTTCAGGGCTGATGGCTATAGAAGCTGAAGATGGCTGTGCCTGTCCATTAATCTGTTGAACTCATTGTTCTCTCTATCCCCATTTTATTTTGTTATTATGCTGTGTTTTGTGCAAAAGGAACTGTAAAAATCAAGTGTGACTAAGGGCTTTGTGAGACAGCAAGCTCTTAAGGAGAAATTAGAAAAAGGGTGAAAGTCTTATGCTGCTTTCCTGTCAAGGACAGCAGTGGCTGCAGCCAGCCTCCCCCAACATCTTATGTGCATGTACCCCATGGCAGGATCTCAGGGGCACATGGCTGCTTAAGCTCCAAGGGTTTACTCTGTCTTGGCCCTGATGCTGGCTGTGGTGGTCACACTGTGCCCCCTCACCCATCTCCTGTCCTTGGCTTTGCTGGGACTTGGCTCCAGAGACCACAGCTCAGCCAGAAACTCATAGCTGCAAAGCCACAGCTCTTGGCTCTGGACTTTCTGCTGAGGGTTTCCTTAGAGGTTTGAAATAACCTACTCTCCATGCTGTCCGCCTTCTCTTCAGCTTCTCAAGAATGAATCTTTCTTGTTTAAAGTGTATTTTTCATAACTGCTCATAAGTCGGGGTAGAAAGAAAACTCACTGAGCTTAATTGAAGTTTAGTTCTTTCCTCCTTGTGACCTCTGTTAGTGTTTTTCAATTAAGATGATTAATTTTATGACAGAAAATAATGTGAAGCTATGTCATCCATGAGCTGTTCTGGAGAAGTTTAGTTGTATTTGAAAATGAAACCAAGGGGCAGGATACAGTAAAACTAATTTTAGGAGATTTAAATTGGAGAAGTTTGCACTTCTGTCCTCTGAAATGCTTTTTTAAGATCATTCACTTATGCTTTGGCCTTGTGCATAAGGGGCTTAATTCCCTTTTCTTTGTGGTGACCTGAAAAATTCTGAGGTCGCTACAAGTGTAGAGTGCTATCGGAGGAGTGAGAGGGCTATGAGTGTTCTGTTTGCCGCTCTTGAATGAAGCAACCCACAGAAAAATAAACCCTGTGTGGGGGAGAAAGGCCTTTCCTTTCACCATGAACTAGTCTCTGGTGATGTGGACTTGGGAATTTGTCTGCTTTCCTTTTTCCTACACCCGTTATTATCAAAGTGTATGGGCAAACATACCTTCAGCAGGCTGTTGGCTTCTTTCCTTTTTGTTTTCTAAGCCATGCAGAAATATTTGTGTAGAAGAATATGTTTAGAGAATAGCCCCTCTCTGAGTAAGGACTCTGTTGTCCCAACATGGCTCTCCCTATCCCCAGTGGTCCAGATACCATGATGAGGGATATGAAGGAGTTGTGCCTGGGATCTGTGGATGCTGCTTGGCATGGCAAGTCCCCCCGGGTCCCTTGTGTCCCTGTGAAACAGCTCTATCCAGCATGTGAACTCTCCACTCCAAAATGCTAGAGAGGAAGGGCAGTTACATGCTGGAAAGAGGATGTGGGCTGGAGAGTGACGTGATGCATGAAAAGGTGTCATGTTTGCTGCTCCTCCCTGCCAGCATCCCGCTTTTCTGTGCTGGGGATACACTGCTGTGGGTCGTTTCAATAGCTAAAAAAAGGAGTAATCCAATGGATAACTTTTGTGAATGACCTGCCTGTCCTAGCAAGTGTAGTTTAATTTAGCAGTTTAAAAGTGGCCCTGTTATCCGCTAATATTAGCGTTTTGTGTGATCTGACCTGTTACGTTCATGACCCAAGTTGAGAGGAGAGGGGAAGCAGTGCTGAATGGGGCTGCTGTATTTGAGGCTATTTTGTCCCAGCCTTAAAAGCAGGACAGTGTTCCAGAATAGCAGGTTGTGGGGAAGTCACATTGGAGCGGGGGCAACCTGCCGTACGCAGAAAGGCTGCAGCGCTGCCTTCTCTGCAGGATATAGACTCGAGACCCTGCTCATTTGCCGTCACTGATCTTGTGGCTGCTGAGTGTCACCATCAGTGCTGGGTGCTGCCTGCCCTTGGGAGTCCCCAATTCTGCCTGATGTCTGGACCCTTACTGCTGCCTGAAGGGGTAATGGGGTGGCCTTTACAGCTCTGCAAAGCATGACCCTACTGTAGGAGACAGTCAGGGGTAGTATGGGGTCACACATGTGATGGAGAGCTGTGATGTGGACTCTATTTCCAGCTCTGCCACAAACTTCCCATTTTCAGTTTTTGAGCAAATCGCTCAAACTCTCCCCTGTCCTGCCTGTGTGCAAAATCAGGCTGAGTAAGCTTTCCTCATGGGAACAGTCTTTAAATAGGTCTTTGCTTAGAGAGTCTGTGGAGGGCAAGTTGCTGGATGGGTGCAAGAGAGTATCAGATACAGTGTGACTAGAGAAGGAGACTGTGCAGGAAGGCATGTTTTCAATAATTAAATTTAAATACTATATAGGGTTTCTTAGAAGTTAAAAAAATCTTGCAAGTCTTCCATGCTTAGCTTTTCATCCTGAGATTAAAAATGAGCATAAGAGGAGGACTGGCAATGAAAAGTTACTGCAGCTGTCTTTTGAGTATGGACATGTTGAGAGGATGAGGAGGAAAGGCTTTGGCAAATCAGCTTTGGCTGATCTTCCTGGCCAGGTTTGACTGCTTTCTCCATCTGGGTGAAGAGCTTTAAACTTTCTCAGCTTCCAGCAGCCCAGGTGACATTGGGAGTTCAGCTGAATCCATGCCTTGGTCAAAGAGGAAGCTTTCACTGACTGGTTAAACGCTCTGCATTTCCAGAATCCCATCTGCTCACTCATTAGGTGGTGTTGACTCCAACTGCACAGGCCACAGATTGATCATCGGGTACCTCACTTCTCCCTGCACACATGCTGGGTAGCGTTTGGTTTTGGGGATGGCAACTGAGTTGTTGTCAAGTGTGTGATAAGGACTTTCTTTACAGTAGTCACCAAATCAGTAGCCTTTTTGTCTGAAATGCTTGCGATTTCATACTAAGAAGAGGAGACACTTGGATCCAGTAAAATTTCTTTATTAGGTCTAATGTTGACTGTGCTGACAGAGGGCCCCCAAAATGTTTGTTCTTAACCCGGCTACCAGCAATGTGAGTCTTTGTTGAGTTAGTTGTAACTTGCTTATAGGATGGTTCTTCACGTCTTTGGGGTTACAGTTGTGATGCTGCAGAGACCCAGGAAGTGTTTTCAGGACAGATGACTTTGGCTTATTTGCTGCCAGTGTTGTGTCTGACACTGCCCAGGTATATTTGCAAGCGTTTCCAGTACTTGTGAATCACTTCTGTGTTCACCATCTGCCTGAATGATGTTAAATAACTGTGAGATCTCTATCAACGTGCAGCGTTGGAGTAAATAAGATTAGATTTTTGGGTGATGGTTTGTTTTATCACTGGCATTGCTTCTGTGAGGAGGAATTAAAATCATAGAATCAAACCAGAATTGAATGGATCCAGTTGATGGGAGCTATGGGCAACCATATCATTTGAGGAAATGGGCTTAAAGCTGATGAGGCAGTCACAGCACAAAGAAAGCTTTTTCTTTATCAGCTTTTTTGTTCCACAATAGTTAACTTCTATGTTGTAACTTTTATGTTGCTTTCCAAAGTGCCGGCTGCCAATTGATTTATCCCCTGATAATAGTCTTAAGTTGTTTAGTTTGTCTTCTGTAAATATATGCACAAGTTGTAACAACAAACAAACAGTGTTCCTGCCATGTCTGTTAAGACCTGCTGTATGTTGTGGGGAAGCAGGAATGAAAGGTCTGTGCTTTGTTGCTCTGGGACTCTTGAGTGTCTGCCTGGGAAGTGGTAGGAAGAGTTTGCCCCTTCACAAGAGGCTGCGGGGCAGGCTGGCTGAGAATATTTAGTGAGTGTTAGCAGAGCTGATTTTAAGCTGCCAGGGATATAGTGTGTGTTTTCTTGTCTTCCCACAAGCCTCGCTTTCACTGGGAGTTTTGCCTGTAAAATGTGTGAGAAATCCCACCTGAGCAGAAATGAAATGGCCTCATGTTTGTAATAAGGGATGTGGAGAATATCTGTTTGATTTTTGAGATTGGCATCCTTCCCTTTTCCCTTTATGAAATCTATATGTTTCTTGGTATATCGACATCTCTTTCATGAGGCAAAACATTTTCCTGTATCAAGAAGACACCCATTGCCTTTGGTAGTGTCTGTGCCTGTTTCTCACTGTTGTCCGTAGTGACAGTGGTGATGGTGAGCATTGCACGGTGCTTCACTCACTGCAGGGCTTCTGAACTTGAGTTCGTGTTTGCCCGAGGAGGTTCAGACATGGTGAGGCTGTGGAAGGTGCCCCAAAATAGTAAGTCTGAGAAAAGCCAGAGTAAAACAGCCTGGGTACCCATAAGTTATATGTTTGTTCAGTGTTACTGACCAAGAACAGAACAAAGTTTACCATCCCCTGGGACCCACAGCTGAGTGAAGAGCAGTGGCTCAGGGCTCAGAGAGGCAGCAGTGAGAATGCTCTGCTAATGAAGGGGTTTCAGGGATGGGAATTTTAATCCTAGCGTATGGGTGGAAAACAGAAAGGATTAGAAAATTTGGGATCATCTTCAGGGTCTCCTTACATTAATGTCAGTATACTTTAAATGGATCAATGTATTCATTTCATTCATGCAACTGGCCACTGCTTAATTTATCGTGGCTGTAGACCAGACAGTACCTAAAATGCTCTCACCTTAACATCTGATGTGGGGGCTGACACAGCAAGCTGTATTAGCAGAAAGCAGGATTGATGGTTCTTTTGCCAGATGAACTTTATAGAAAGAGTTAATTGCTGATGTTTCATGAAAGCCATGACCTGAGCCTCTCTAGTAAGTTCTTAAGCAGAATCTGCTGCTAGATACTTCTTCACAATGAGTTTCATTTACGTGTGGAAAACACTGGGGAACTAAAAAAGGAAGAAAAAAAATAAACTCAACTGTAGGTGTGTTGAATCCACATATCTGATTTTTACCACATTTCATCATGTAAAGTTAGTGCTGGGGTGCTAAAAAGAGGTAAAGAACCAGCTCTGACTGGATATGCTGATGTGACACCATGGAGGATGGGTCAGTTTTGCACTCATCCATTTTTTAGTGGCTTGATCTTTGTTGGTAAAGCAGCAAACTCTCTGGTCACTCTTCGGAGAGTTTCCCACCTTGCAGGCACAGCCTGTCTGTAGTCAGGTCTGTGCCTTACAGAGCAAACAGGGGCAGAGGTTTAGTCCACAGCATTAGCTTTGAAGCAAACCTTTATTTTTCTGCTTCAGGGTTTCAGATCAAGTCACACTCCCTCCTCCCACATTTTCTTCCTTGCCATTTCCCTCTCCTCTTCCAGGCTTCTTATCATCGCTGTACAGGCTAGCAGCTTCTTTCAGCCTTGCAGCTAAAGAGGGCCCAAAAAAAACCAGAGAGGAGAAAACCAAGTCCCAGCACACCCAACCCAAACCCCAGGTCCTGTCCTGATGCTTGTCTCGATGTAACCAAGGCAGCTCAGTGGCCAGGAGATTGCTGAATGGCTGGAAATCGCAGCTATCTTAAGTCTGTGGAGGGGCCATGTGTGCGGCTGCATCTAAAATTTTTATCACCACCACTGCAGGTGAAAGGCTTTCATTCGGCTGTGCTGGTCCAGCAAAGTCTGTTTTATTTATGTGCTTCCAAGCCTTTAAAACTTCTTTTAGGGTACATCAGTAGGGAGTTAATAGAAACTTTGAAATAGGAAAAATGCCTGTGGGTTAAGCAAAAACCTAGCTGACCAACTTGAGCATACAGCTGGTACTTAGTTGGCAGGTCATTTGCTGTGGTGGGAGAAGGGAAGGTGGACGGCTGGACCACAGATAGTATTTCCCAGTGGGACAGAAGTTGTAAACACAATTAGCAGCTCTTAATTTGGGAAGCAACGTAGGTTTTATTTTGCTTGTGTTTGTATATTCTTGCAGAAAATGCTTCTAAGTCTTAACTGCAGTCGGTTGTTGTTTTAATATTAGCTCAGCACATTGTTTGTACATGTGAACTGGAGTATATGGGCTGCTATAAAAATAATCACGTTTGGGAAGAGTGAAATTATTCAAGGGTTTATTCTCTGTGACTTCCTTGAAAAAGCCCAGCTAACAAAAAGTGCCTTCACAGAGAGGTTTGTCTCAGCTTTTAACATTGCTTTAATTCAAGTTCTTTTCAAGGGAAGCAGTTTTTTTTTTTTAAACAAATTGTACTTTCTTAAAGACTAAAACGTCTTAAGCACCAGCATACTGCTCTACCTTGTTTCTGCTAAATGGGATTATAAGGGATTTAATTCTGTGAGAGTTTCTAGGTGTTGCGGGAGGTGACTTTACAGCATGTTAGAGCGAGCTGTACGTGACACTCTCCTCTGGTTCCTGTCACATCCTTCTGCTCTGACCTGGGTTTTCCTTTGGTGCCAGTGTTCGAGCATCTGGGATATCTTGGATCAGGTGGGATGGAGGAGTGAGGAGGTAGGTCGGGAATAAACACCCGACTTGAATACTGTGTAGTTAGAAGCAAATTGTATTGATTTCTCTTTGCGGGTCTGATGGGTTTGAAAGCCACTTGCTGTGCAGCTTTAAAGCTCTTCCTGCCATATGTGCTGTCAATAAAAGCTAGTGACAGCCAGCAGCTCGGGCACGGATCTGGCCATGCCTGGGAGCACCTGTGTGACTTGAAGTACACTGCAGCCCGCAGGGCTGCTTTGGCTTAAAAGTTAAGCAGGTGCTTAAGTGCTCGGGTGGATCGGAGACTGTAGGCACTGTGTTAGCTCCTGGCTGAACACAAATGTTGTCTTTTACTTTTTTTAGCAAAAGATTTTCCCTGCCTTCTTTTGTATTCCTGGTTTCATCGGGCTCTGTCTGGCTTTTTCCAAGCTAAGTGATATTGTCTGGTGTGGTGAATGCACGGCACATAGTAAGAACCACGGCTTGAGTAGCTGTTCTGATTGCCATGGAGAGCAGGGAGCAAAACAGACCTCAGGAATTTTGGAGAACCAGCTAGACTGTTACATGTTTACTTATTTTAATATTTTTAGAGGGCTTTTGAATTCTTGATACTAAAGAAGTATAGGTCCAGAATTTGAACAGTGGGACTGTCCCTTTGTAAGCTACTTTTCATTTATTGCAAGGAGAAACAGTTCTGCCAAGATGTTTAATTCTTGAATAGCACCTCCCCAGGTAGGAGACGTGTAAGGTTTGTGTCAGTATCTCATTTTCTTTTTTCCCTGTCCCAGCTTTGGCAGTTGCTTCTTTGCATACTTGTTTTATATAGTGTTTTGGCCAATACACAGATAATTCTGCTTCTCCTTCCCTCCTCAACTTCCTTGGCATCCCTTGTAGCTCTAGAGAACTGGCTTGTTTATTGCTGATAGTGTGGTTGATGCCAAGAAATCCTGACTCCTGGTTCATTATCATGGGGCTGTGACGCAGGGCAGGATCACGCTCCAGATCTAGGTCTTGTTTATTTTGGATCCTTCTTGTGCTGTGGATCAGCAACTAGTTCTCGACTTCTCATACTGCTTCATCTGCTCCATCTTCTGCAGCCCATGATCCTGCCATCACCTTGCGTGTGCCTGCCTGTTCTGCTTGCCTTGTGCTCCAAACCCCCGAGGAGAGGACTGGGAAGGGAGCTGAGGGATTCCTCACGATGAGAAAGCTATACTGAGAGGCTGCGTGGTCCTTTTATATTAGAAACTGTGACTGGAGGGTTGCTTTTTGTTGTGGTTTGTTTGGTGGTTTGTTTTTTCTCTAGTTGTTTCAATTGCCTTTTTAAGAAAAGAGAAATTAGTTTAGGAATTGATGACGTTACCTGGGGTTTGCAGATTCAGCGCTGCCCCACATCTGTTACTTGCAGTGCTGATACAAGCTCGTTTAGCATTTCATGATTCAGTGTTGAGATTTTTCTTCTTTCTTCATGGGTTTTTTTTTCTTCTCTCCACCTTTTTTTTTCATCTCTGCGTACTCCTTGCCCTGTGCAACAGATGTGAGGATCTGATCCCACTTTCATTGAAGTCAATAGCCAAATTCCTATCGACTTTGCTGACAGCAAGAGCTAGCCTGTCCAGGGAGTGAGGATTAGAGCTAAGTAGGAGTAAGTAAAGTACAATAAAATCAGAATATCCTACTTACTGCTTAATGCCATGAATTCTGTTTTGAAGAATTTCTGTTTTGAATCCCATGGCTTTTTATGCTGGTGAATGCCAAGAACTGAATTCATGGGGGTGGGGAAGAGGAGGAGCTGACAAGCGTAAGGGTTTAGGTTTCTAGAGTTAGGAGGGATATTGGTAGAAAGGAATGAAAAACAGTCTGTGATTCCTTCATGACCCTGCAGCAAAAGGACTTCAGCTGATGGATGAGGGGCTTGGTTTGGCAGACAGGGTGTGCTGGATCCACGTTTTACCATGTCAACCAAGTGTCACTGTCTAAATCTGGAATGCTCTCGTGTATTATGGGAATATAAATAAACCCGAAAAAGGCTCAGGAAGGGGAAAATGGTTGGACACAATCTTAAAATAAAAAAAAAATACATAAAGTAATAAGATCGCCGCCTTCCTGTCCTCTTCCAAACACGTTGCTAAAATAACAATAGTACAAAACCAAAAGAACCCCCCCAACAGAAATAAGAAACCAAATTGATTACTTTCTAGACGTTTTTCCAAAAGACTTCCAGATCTGCTCCAGGGAGACAGTGGCCAGATGTGGCAGAAGCCACTTTGTCCCACGCAGCCCCTTCTTCAGCAGCCCCGGTGCCCTCTTGGGCATGTGAGAGCTGCTTGTCCCCATGGGCTTCCTGTCCTGCCTGGCTGGGGTGACACGTGAAAGGGGTGTGTGGACTTGGACCCCTGCAGATAGCAGCACGGCCTTTAGCACTGCTCCTCTCAGGGCCCCACAAGGAAGAATGGGCTGTTATCCTGGCAGGGCAATATTATCCGCCTTTTACAAGCAGGAAGGCTGAGGCGAAGGGTTTATTTTTGTGTGACTCACTCAGGATGGCCCGAGATCCTGTGGCGGACGTGGAAATTCAGTGTCTCGCAGAGCCCTGGTTCCGTGTCGCCCCTCCCCGTCTGTGGGTGTGCGTGGTGTACCCACTGGGGGTGCTTTCCTCCTTACCCTTAGCTGCTGGCACACGTCTGCTATGCTTTTAGGCAGCCTGCAAAGTGTGGCTTTTGGTCAGAGGGGGGTGATGGGGGGAGGGGTTACTGATTTTAGGAAATGATCTGGTATAGTGAGAAAATGGAGTGCCAGGGAAAGAAGCCCCATTTCTGGGGTCATGAACCCAGTAGGTGCAGCGTGTGGATTTTGTTGTGCTGCTTCCTTGTGTCACCAGAGTGCGAGGATGCTTTCTTTGCTGGCTTTTCCTTTCTTTTTCCCTTCGCTCTCTCTTTTGGCCAGGATTTTAACATATATCACAGGCTGGTAGGCTAAGAGCCTGGGACTTCCCCTCACCACACTCAAAGTCTTTGATCTTTTGCTTTGGAGGTAACATCAAAAGAATGGCTGAGAAAGACAGCCAGCGCTGTGAAGTTCAACGTTCAAGTTAATAGCTTGACTGAAGGTTGTGCTGCATTGCTGGAGCCGGAGTAAACAGAGGCGAGCGCACGCATTTCCCTGGAAATGGACCCCCGTGCTGCAGAAGGGCTTCATTTGCATTTGCAATTAATCGAGGGCCCTACTGGAGGGCAAGCTTGTAGGGCTGGGGCTTTTTATTTTATTTAGTTTTTAAAAAAATAATTCTTTCTGCATGGGAGAAATAAGTAAGGTGGTTGGTGCCTTCACTGCCAGACATTGGGACCACCAAGTCGCCATGTATGCACCTTCGCGAGCCTTGTCCTGCAGCTTTCTTGCACTTTTGTCATTTCTGGGTTATCTCCATTTTTAAAGAAATTAAGCTACTCTGTTGGAAAATAATTATCTTTCTTCTTTTAATAGTAATATAATAACAGGAAACAAAAAAGCCCCTGTGATTATTCTCTACTCAAGCATCCAGTAGGTAGTATGAACTCATCTATGTCAGATACTTTTTAACATGTCATTCCCTCTTCTGTTTGAAATGCTTCTGACGTGTCCGGGTAGATGGATGCTCCCTCCACTTTTTCTTGCCATCTTCTGCTATTTCAGTGGCCTCTATTGTCAAGCTCTGTGTAGATTTCTTTGATTAACTGTCTATCTAATTTATTTATTTAATTGCAAATAAAGTGGAAAAATTTGTGTGATAGTGTACAGCCAGGCCCTTTTCTGCATGGCTTGGGGTATGAGGTGGAAGCACAGGATAGTCATAAGTAGCTAATAATTTGGCATTTGTAGGTGATGATGTTGGAATTGCAGCTTCTGAGGAGCAAAACACTGAAGACTCCAGCAGCTTTACTGTGATGCTTGACACTCGGGGATTAATTGACCTGATAGATATTTACAAGCTTAAAGCATCGTTATGCAGGACGAATAGGATATGGGTTTGTCTGCCTGGTATTTGGGTGCGGAATGATTGATCTGAGTGTTGAACTCTATAGGAAATAAAACTGAAAGCATTCAGGTTGTTTCTGGTCACATCTGTATGAGGGAGATGCACCAAGGACTTCTTAATCCCCAGACAGAGGAGTATTCTTCATCTTGGAACAAAATAGAAGACTCAGATGAGGAGCAAAGTTAATGGCCCTAAACTCAGAGAGGAAAAATTATTTTGAGAGTGAAAGCACTGTGTCCAGTACAACTCCAACTTCCATGAATTTACTTACAGTGACTAATAATTTTTATTTTATATTTTTGCTAATTTTTGACCTTAGGAGCAGAGCTGTATTGTGGCTCTGAAATCACTCACAAATGTAAGGGGTGGGATTCAAACCTGACCTGAATACTTTGCCCCCTTGAGTGAATTAACTGCTCTGAAGTGTGTGGGAGTTCAGGACATTCATGCCCTCTCAAGGAAATGCGAAGTGCTCCAGTGGGTAATGACCCCACTGCATGAGACCACAGGGCTCTTTCTATGGGGACAGTGAGGCGTGTTAATTTTTGAGCCAATATCGTTCAGAAGCCATGGCAAAACATCCAGCTCTGCAGAAGGACAGCCTGAAGCAGGTCTTGCAGGAGCTGCCGATGTTTTCCTGAAATGATGGAGGAGATGGTGCGTGCTTGCGCAGGGTTCTTGCATTTTTCCTTGGCTGTTGTGCTCCCGCTCCCTGGATAAACAGTTATTTCTCCTTTGTTTGCCCTTTTTTTTTTTTTAACTAATTATTCTAATTAAAGCCATCCACAGTCAAAGGAGTTTTTCTAAAATATTGGGGTAGTCATCACTGGAAAGGGATCACTTGGGGAACGGGAAAGGCAGGGTGCTTTGAGTTTCCTTTGCCCTCCAGGTAACACCCTACAAACTGTACATTGCAAATCCCGGTGATGCTCGTAGTGAGGCATGAGGAAAAGAAGAATAATTTTCCGTAGCTATTAGCAGCTGTTGTATCATGGCGCGTTGCTTAATAAGCCTGATGTTACATGTGAGAGGTAAGCTCCTTAGTGGGAGCAGGGTGCACAGTAATGACCTTCTGTGTGGAGATGAAAGGTCCCTCCTGAGGTTATCGGGTTAGGCGTGCGGCATGCAGAAACGCTGGCTTCAACGGAGCGTCCTGCGCAGATGCTCCTCAGTCGATTAATGCTCGCAAGGATCTGTTTAGGAACCTGGTTTTTTTTTCTTCCTCTGATTCCACCCAGGACAAATTTGACTTGGAAATAGAATAGAAATGCTGTGTCATGATTTTTAAAATAAATAAGCTATTGCTATGAGAGGGAGCTCATTGATCCTCACTGGCTTCGTTTATAATTACCCTTGTATGCAGTCATCCTACCTCATCGTTAAAAAACAAAAATGCTTCTCAAAACCCCACCAGACAGCAGCTAATGTGGCTTATAGTGTCCCTCTCCACGTCAGTCTCTTCAACCTCAAGAACTTATAAAATATAAGTGTCCACAATAAGATTATAAAATGTTGGAAGATTGGAGCCTTTGCTTTCCCAGCTGTTCAGTAAATACTTGACGTCTCTTGGATGTGCCCTGAGGCTCTGAAACCTGAGGCCTGCCCACATCTTGAGTTCTACTTTCCTCCTTGCAAAGTGCCTCTGGCTAGTGGGGCTGTCAATGGAGAGCCTTCCACCCCCTGCCCTGCTAAGAAAAAAATCTTTGGTGTTTTTTTTTTTTCATGAAAAACCCCCCCAAACAACTGTAGAGCTGTTACCAACTCCAATACTTTTCTTTTTTTTTTTGATCAGTTGCAAGACAGACCGAAACCTGAAATTTTCGTTTGACTCCTGTGGGTTCAGATCACTTAGGGTAGGCATGTGAAAAGCTCTACTGCCACTGGTTTGTCCATGGCTCTCCCACCAGGTCTGTGGGGAGCCCTTGTGTGCACCTGTCCTCACCCTG
The DNA here is from genome assembly GCA_013400115.1 of Rhinopomastus cyanomelas. Taxonomy (NCBI): domain Eukaryota; kingdom Metazoa; phylum Chordata; class Aves; order Bucerotiformes; family Rhinopomastidae; genus Rhinopomastus; species Rhinopomastus cyanomelas. The sequence continues at coordinate 298,479 of VXBP01008117.1, forward strand.
AGCCTCTGCAGGGACCACTGTGTCCCCTCAGAGTGCTGCTGGGATGGGCCTTGGTTTCAGAGAGCAGCCCAGAAGTGAGTGCTCTTTTGCAGGCTGCCTCCTGGGTGGTCCAGGGCTGGGCTGTCATCTCCCAGAGCCCTTCCCTGGAGATTGCAGCCCTCATCTCCTGCATGGGCTTGTCGCACCCTCAGCTCAATGTGAGCTGGTGCCCAGCTCCCAGGATGTAGTAGCAAACGGGCTGACCTGTGCCACCTTCGAGAGGGTGAGCTGCTGCCCCACCCCAGTTTGGTCTTTTGCTCAGGATCATGGTGCATTGCACGTGCTTTCCAACTTGGGGTGGTGCTGTGGAGGCCCTCTCCTCTTGGGCAGCCCTGGCCTCCCCATCCCTCCTTCAGATGGCTGAGCAGGATTGTGCCTAATCCTGGGGACAATTGACATAGGGAATGAGGCATTTGCTGATTGTATCAGAGTGCTGGGGTTGAAGCTGTTTGGCATTTAACACTGTGTGAAGCTGATTTGCCATCCTGGGAGGATGTCTCGCTCCTGTTCCCAAACCAAAAATGCCTTTCTGCTCTGCTTTCTGGCTCTTAGAAGCTGCTTTCCTAGTACCTGCGCAGTTGCTTTGATTTAGTTTTGTTTTTTCTTGTATATTCATCCTGAGAGAGAAGGAACGTAACATACACAAGTAGGCTTAAAAAAACACTCCCTGTTCCCAAACCACTGGCCTTTAAATAAATAAATATTAAAGTTGTCTCGCAGGCCAGCCAGTTCAAAATGCCTCCCCTATATTTAGCAATAAAAGTGACATTTTGGTCTATTTACAGATTTACACGCTCAGGGCTGCTCTGATGACTCCTTTGTTTTAACGCCGGGGCTGTGGCGTTACGGTGTGACCGATGCAAGCGCAGGGCACGCGGGCGTGTTGTGTCTGCGGAGCCTGGGCTCTGCTCCCTGGGGCCATGAGTTAGGTGTTCACTGCAGAAAAGCAACCCTCGCCTTTCCAAAACAAACCTCTTCCACAACCACAAGAATTTCGTCTGTGGGGCAGAGTCCCTCCAGGACATGAGCTGTTGCGGAGCTGCCGATGCCCTTCTCCCCAGGACAGAGGCCCCCTCCCAGCCAGCATTTCTACACGGCTTCTTTAATTTTTTTGAAGTAATGATTTAAGTGCAGGTTCATGCATGTTGCATTTTTCCCTATGCAGAAGAAAACCTGTTTTTTCTTAGGCATACATGGAGAAGTGATTGAGTTTGACTTGCTGCTTTAAAAAGTAAATGAAACTTTTTTTTACAATTCATTAAAACAAAAAGTTGCGTATTGTGCTGATTTTTTGAGTCTAGTCAGTTCAGTTCAGGGAGTGGTTGTATAGCCAGTATAGTTCTTTTAACTCCAGGAAAAATTCTCTCTCTGAAAAAACAAAAAAATCTGAATTCCTCCATAATTTCTGATAGTGATTTTGTACATCTTTGTCTCTAAAATATGCTAATTCAGCAAAAGCTGATTGCATTTAGGGTCTAACCTATCACTGCATGAGGACTCGAAAGGCCCCTTGGGAGGCATGTCGCACCTTTTGTTTGGAATTTACAGGACCTGGATGTATCTTCATCGGGGTGCCTTTTGAACTGGGAAATGTAATTCATAGTGGTATCAATTCTGGGCCATATTTGTTTCAACATCTTTTCTCTCTGGTTCTAAAAACCCATCATTTTATTTGTTCTTGAGGAAGAGTTTGTGTGGCTGATGATTCAACAAAGAATATTTTTAAAACACCTCATTTAAATACCATAAATGCATATTGCATTGTTTTGGTGGTGCTGGAGGAAACCAGAAAATGAATACATGGGGTGGATGCCCAGTGACAAGAAGTGACAGCACAGATTTAGTGAATGCTTCATTTGTTTGGTTCTGCTTTCAACCCAAATGATTCACTTAGTCCTCTGCCCAAATATGATTCTTCCTACTTAACCAGGAGTCAGCTTTGCCTCTGGCCGGACGGGACGTCTTTTCTGCTGGTATCTGAAGGCAAGGCTTCGTCTTTTCCTCTTCTGATGGACAATTGAGACGTCCAGCTTGCTTCTGGAACGAAAATAGGTGCAAGTGGTCTTGCTGGCCCCGTGGACTAATGCAGTCACACAAGCGAATAGGAGGATTATTGATAGGGGAAACAACTGGTGCTGAATCCTGGGAGGTAATGTTTCTTTGCCGGCTCTCTAGGAGGGATTTGGAAAGAGACATAATCCTGGGTTAGGAGTAATTTGTTACAGCAAGATGATACTTGAGTGGCAGGAGGATTCTGGCGGAGGCAGCGTGAAGATTTTATTCAGAAGAGTAGCTGGTCTTACAGAAGGTCAGCCTGACACAAATCCGACTCCGGCCCACAAGTTTTGTTTCTCAGCCAGTGCAATTAGCTGAGGGGGCTCTGGACCTCTTTTACATCTTTCAAAGACATCTCCACGAATCTGAATGAGCTAAAAGATTAGGGCGAGGAATGTGGACCAGGATGTGATGCAGTCTTTTTTTTTTTTCCTGAAGCAGGCTCTCTGAAAACAAAATAACCTCGACATCAACCTTCCCAGCCTCTCTTAGGTCAGAATATTGCTGGTTTTAGTGTTGTCTACAGGACTTCTTCTTGAGGTTGCCTTTAGGTTACAGTTTTGAGTTAACTGCTTGGTGTTTAAAAAAAAAGAAGACAAAAGTTACCAAGTTACCAACCCTGGAGAAAGAGAATTTTGCAAGGTCTTGGTTTTCACAAGGACCTGAAACCCTTGGAGCCATCCATTCTGCAGTAACCCCCTGTTGCATTGAAGACCCAATCGTGCGTGGAAACCACAAGGGAGGCGACAGGAAATTCAGTATGAAATTTGCTGGGTTTACTAGAGAGTGGCTCCCGGCAGTTCACCCAGAATTGCTACATCGACAGGAATTTTTGTGGTAGTGATTAGAGTCATGAGTTTCACTTACCCAACAGTGGGAGAAAATAGGACTTTCAGTAAAACCCCGTTAGGCAATGTTACAGGCAAAGGGCTAAACTCGCCTGTAGCACCTTTCTGCAGGATCCCGCCCACCCCTGTCTCTCATTTGCAGGTATTTTACAGAACCCCAGATGAGAATTTGCATCAAAGAGTGAAAAAAGAAAACAAACCCAACTAAGATAGTCTGAGAGGCCCTTGTTATGCATCTGCTGGCTTCTGATAGCTGGAGGTGCCAAGTGCTTTATCAATCAACCCTTTCTAGGCTCAGATTTTGTGAGCCAAGGTTTCTGAAGTCATGCAGCTTCTCACAGAAAATCTCTGACAAACTACTTGCCTGTATCCAGTCTTGGGGAAGCTTGGTGCTGCAGCTGACCCCACCCCTTCTTGTTCCTTCTTCACCATCTCTCTACACCGTAAGAAACCAAACGACACTTTATTTTGCCCCCACACATGGAAGCACCTAGGAGAACAAATCAGACCCCTGTCAAACCCGCCTGGATATGTTCCTGTGCAGCTTGGTCTAGGTGATCCTGCTGTGGCGGGGGGATTGGACTGGATGATCTTTCAAGGTCCCTTCCAATCCCTAATGATTCTATGATTCTGTGGTAATATCTGATGGCACTTGAGACTCTTGAGTGATGGAAGAGAGGAGAAGGTGGGGGTGTGTTATGGAGAACCCTTTTACTCCCTTACATCACCATGCTGTCCTGTCCAAAGATCTGTGTGGCAAGATGAGAAGGGATCAGGAAAGAGCAGATGGGTTTTGCAAAATTAAAGCAGAGCCAGGCTGGTTGACTGTTGAGCTCTGTTGGTTTTTGGTTTTTCCTTAAAAGAAATTAAAAAAAGAAGATAATTGCAAATCTTAAAGCTGTAGTACCTCCTTTACAGATGGAGTTGGGCTCTTAACAGAGTTGGAATGTTTCAAGGGAGGCAAGGTTCCCCTGGAGCAGCTTTTCTGTTACAGTGGAGGTAGTTCAGGGCCATGATCTCTGTCTCTAACGTGCTGTCTGATATTTTTGCTGTCAGATATTTTTACTGTCTTTATTTAATTGCGAGGAAAGGAATTATACTTTACAGACCATAAAATGCATTCTTGGACTTCATGCAAACACTGGTTCCCAATTGTTCTCTCACTGTCTGGGAGATTGCTGGGAAGAGAAATTAAATGTGGGTCTGTACATCAAATTGTTCAGTGAGTGTTGGAGGCTGGTTTAGCTTTGCTGAGTCTAAACAAACCATATCTACAGAAAGACTTTGTTGGATTTTCATGACTGTCCCATTCTTCCTCTAATGGAAACTCTATGCTTGAGTGGAACAGAACAGGTTGCAGAGAAAATCTGGGGAAGTAGTTTAAAGGTGAATAAGTTGGGGGTTTTTGTGGCGTAAAGTAAGTAGAGACAAAGTTTGTTCTTGTTCTTTGACTGAAATTACACTTTTATTTGTGCCTGTCTTTTGGAACAGTACTTTGTAGGCATCCAAATAGTACTTGGCTAACCTGCTGATTTGTGCAGTGAGGGCTGTGGGGGCTTTCAAATTAAATGTGAAAAAAAAAGTCGTGGTGCTTTCCCAAGCTCCACCCAGCATCGAGAAATAACTGCCTGCAGTTATTTTGCTGAGATACCATGTGAACTGCAGAACGTAGTGCTGTACTTCTGTGTCACATGAACATTCTTCCTCTTGTAAAACTAAAAGAAAACTGAAAAAAAGATTTCATTTTATGCAGTGGCTGATTAGCCTTTACTTAGCTTCTTCATACCCAGTATCAATATCCTAGAAGTCAGCTGCAGCTGAGACTGCCAACCTTGCATTCATTAGAAGCAAAAAACCCTGTTTTAGTTAAGTAGAACTGATGGCAGGGATGGCTTTAATCGGAGCCAGAATGAGTGAATCATTATTTGAATTTGCTTAAACAGGCAATAATTTTTAGGGAAGCTTCTGGTTCTCTTTAGTTCTTTCCCATGTCAGTCTCCTGTCTGCCCTTATCGCTGTGTATAGAAAATTTGATGTGAGCTGGGCTGATGTGCAGAGGTGGTAACGATATGTAGTGTTTGTACCACATCTTGTCTGGGATGCGGACAAGAGCTGTGTGTGCTGTGAAGGCCTGTAGCTGGTGATCAAGTCAGGAGAAGGCAACTGAACTGGTGCTTGTGGGATTTTCCTGCACCTCCATTCTGACTGGTTACCCAGGATGAAACTGGAATTATTGAGGTGTCTGTGGGGCCCGTGCTATTTGTGCCTAGTTGCACCCCAGAATGGGCTTTCTTTTGCCCATTGCCTTAGATTATTCTGCTGGTTCCTTGAGGCATTTCCAGATGGCAGGACTTCTGCTTTCAGGGGTCCCACCATTGAGATGATCCTGAACTGTTCTATCACTATCACATTTCTTTAACTTCCAGCCTGTAGGGCCTCTGCCTTCTCTTTATTTCGTGTCCTAGCAGCGCTTCACCAACGTGACAAAGGCCCCGGCAAAACTTTAACGTGGCCAACTCAAGGCCTCCATTTCAGGGACTCGTGTATTTCTGGAAGAGGAGACGGAAGCTCAATAACAGGGAAATTCAAGGCACTTGAAGTGTCTTGTTCAGGAGTATATCACAAGATGGTTTGGCTGATACCAGTGCTGGTGAGTGAGTGGCATTTTAAATTGGGAAGAGGTCTCTCTCAGAGCCCTGTGTGTGTGTGTCTGTGCAGGTACACGACGCTAAGCAGCTCCTTTTGTTTTTTTGGTGCCACTTTGTCCCTATTTCTCTTTTTAAATCCATGGAACAG
>VXBP01008118.1:0-151032 GCA_013400115.1 Rhinopomastus cyanomelas
CAGAGTTAGCAGCACGTTTATTAGAGACTTGGCACTGCTACAGCGGCTACCGGGGCCGGCAGAGGTAGCAACGATTCGACCCCAGTCCCCCCCTCCCCTCCGGTAAGGCAATCCCGGGGAGCAGCTGCCCGGGGCTTCTCCTCGCAGCGCCGGGGCGAGCAGCCGGGTTCTCCCCGGGACCGGCCCCGGTGCGGCAGCCGCCAGGCCGCCTGCTTTGGTAATGATGCGTCGGGTAAGCTCCTGCCCAGTCACTGAAGAGGTAGCTAATGCTCAGTCTGTCGGTTATACAATCTCGAAGGAAAAAACGTCCAGTCTGCCTTCTCAAACGAGTCCAGAGGGCGACAACTCTTCTTCCCTGCCTGTTTTCATTTTAAATCAACATGTTACAGGACATTAGAATTCTCTCAGCAGTTTGTTTGCATCGAGGTTGGCTTCTCACCTTCAGTCCTCCTCCCAATGCCTCCACAACCAAAACCAGCCCCACACAATTCAGTTTTAAGTTACTTCCACAAAGTTGCAGTGGCAGCTATCTAGGTTTTGCCATAAAAAAAAATGGAATGGGAGAAAACTACGTCAATTTTCTCAGTTACTAACTTGCAAAACAGGCCTAAAAGAAAAATAAATAAGGAAAGACACATCCCTGACCTAACAGGAGGCTGTGCAGCTGCACCGACTGCTGCAGGAGCACTTGCTACGTAAGCTACCACCACTCTGGGAAGTGGTGAGCCTAAAACTTCTAGTAAACCTAAAAGTTCTAAGATTCTTCTTCTAGAGAAAATAAATAAATAAGATGCAAACTTAAAAAAACCACCCTATTATATTCAAGGAGTTATTAAAATACTTTTGTAATAGACTGCAGTTACTTCTGTAGGCTACGCAGGAGGTTGTACAGCACGTGAAGGTGTGAGACTATCCACTTACCGGCAAATAGAATTCTACACATTAACACACAGATTACGGTAACTCCCGAGTCCTCATCTGAATATGCAGCATCAGTAGCAACAACCAATAATGGATCTAGTCTTTCGCTAATCGGGACATTGCAATGAAGACAACATTTTACATACATGGACAATTAAGTTCTGTAATCAAGCTGCCTCTGTATCATTTATAATCGTCTTCTATTTTAATCTGCTAATTCAGAGAAGCATTAGCCACACTTTCTAACCCCTCTTCTATACTCTGTCCTGTATCGGGGCAGATCTTAGATGAATTCCACCACCAGCACACTTTGCACCGTGCCACTGGTGTTCTGCCCTTAGATCACCAGGGTTTCTGGGGTCACGCAGCCCCCTCCTGCATAAATCTTTTGGTCTGCACCCATTTGCCAAGCGAGATGTGCAGACATCAGTAAGAAGTCACTTTTCATCCAACAGGTGATGCTGTTTTCATTGGAGAAGGAGTCTTCTGCATTTCCTGTTCTGCCACGGTCTCAGCAAATGACCACAAGCAGCCTTTTAACTGAACAGCCAGCAGTCTCAGCCTTCTCAGACGTGGGCATCACCACAGAACAGTGTGGACTGCAGACCTAAGTGTCTTGACCAGACGGGGTGTTTTGGGTTTCTTTGTTAGGAAACAAACATTGTATCTTCATATCAGCATTAGGGCACCCGCAGCTACTTCAGCAAGCTGCATTCTCCTTACAGCAAAGTTACAGCTTCATAATTCCTCAACAAACCCCTTCCCAGACAGACAAAGCTTTCCATCATGTCCATTTCACTGCCACATTGTCTAGTGTTGAGCGGTTTTATTCCTCTCTCTGGCAGAAAACTGTTTTCTTTATTGTGTCCGCTTTCCGATCTGGTTGGGCTGTTCACTAGTCCCTTGCAGCACACTGACCTGGCTCTGCAAACTCGCACTCTCCACGTCGATCTTCGTTTTGACGTGAGCACCACAACTCATTTCCATAGAGTGAATAATATATTATCAACATCTTTGAACAAACAGAAGACACATGCAAGTGTCACCATCAGTGTTAGGTCAAAAGGATTCTCAAAGAGGGTGGAGTTAGAGAAAATAATGGTTTTTCTTCCCATGCAAAATTCTTTTCTGCCCCAGGAACCTGAACAATCCTTTTGAAAAGTTCCAGATAGTTAGATTTTAGGACTAAATAGATTTGCTACAACTTGAAAGACATAATGCCCTGACTCCCATTGCTTACTTCATAGCTGTCCGCGTAACAGTCCATGTAACAGTCGAGTACAGCAGTTTAAGAACTCAATTGCAAACGTGGATTCACAGAATCACCTTTGCTCTTCCACTTGAAACTCTGTGGATTTCTGGAAACGCTCTGCAACATTAACGCCTCAGTATCGCGCATCGGTGTCACGTCTGCGGAAGGAAATCCTGGCTTCTACACGCACAGATCTGGAGATCAACGTTTGATCATTACACACACAATACGTTTCTGCTCGAACACACCTTTGGTCATACCTGTTCAGCATCTGTAACCACACGATAGCAGCCTTTCAGCCCCACCCCTCACTCAAACACACACACAACTACTTGTTCGTAGGAAGCATAATCTCAGCCTCGCGGCAAACCTTGTGGAAAAGAGCTGCATTGGAAGAAACGCTTATCCCAAACACAAACAGCGGTTCTCTGCGGAGGATCAGCCGTTTGATTATTGGTCTGTGCTACACTTCAGCGTAGTAAGAGTGCTCTTCTGCTGGGAATGGTGTTCCTCAGATCAACTCCTTTCAGCCTGACTGGGATGCGGATAATTCCACGGCACTTTTGCGAAGCAATGCGGGACGATCCTGGGATCCCAAGTAACACGCCATTCCCGCTACGTCGGATGTTTAAGGCGGTATACAAGAGGTATTGCTGAGTACAGTCAATCGCTGATACATTAACCCATGAAAATTGTGCTGCCTACACCTCATCCTGGGCTCTGTAAAACACTAACGGCAGTGAACGACGCAGGTCACTTCAAATAAACCAAAGTAGTCTTTAAACGTCCAAGAACTCAAAAACCTTCACGTTGTTAACGCTCCTGTGGCAGGAAGTTTGGTTTCTTTCTTCAAGTTAACTGACACGTGGCCCTTACTAGACACCGGGGTGAGATACACAAGAACGAAATGGGGGATAGAAAATGCTGAACAAAAAGCAGCAAAGCGTGGAGTGGTTACTCATTGCAGCTTTTGAAACAGGTTCTTTTCACAGTGTCAGAAAGCAGTTACTCCTCCACTCCAGCTTTGCTCCGAAACCCAACAACTGTCCTGGCTTGCAGAATCGAGGGAGGATGGGTGATCATTTTTAGTTTGGATGTGTTGAGCTCATCTCGGTACCTGCTCTGCTAAGTGCCCTCTACAGACCCCAGGTATGACGGGTGAGAAATGGTCACACTGGCACGCCGGGTCATACCGGCACTCGGGGCACCAGCCTCTCACATTCCAGAGCTGCAAATCATTCTCGTTTTGAACAGTTCCATGCACTGATCAGCTAACCCTGCCAAATCACTTAGGGTTTTATCTTTCCATAATGCATGCTGAGGTTAAAAACCCTGAGAGCTTTTCAGATAGCGTTGACTGGCAGCAGAAGTGTCTTGAAATAGTTTAGAAAGGGCAAAAAAGTGACACAAAAATACTTCATTTCCACTGCAGGGGTCTAGGGGTACGATCAGAGATAGGTAACTTCAAGAGGTAAGTTTAAAGTTAACTACATGGAGTGCTTTCAGTTATCCAGTGCTTTAGAGAAAAAATAAGTGGGTTATCTCAACAGACTCGTCCTCTGTGCTCTTTCCTCCATCTGCCCAGACACAGAGGCCTCTAACTGTACAGCAGATGGTTTACTTGCAGCTCACAGCCACAGTCTTTCAAAAGGTGTTAGTCGTGAGTCTCCTAATCAGAGAGAAATGAAACGATTAACCCCATAATCCACAGTAGAGACACAGACAGAAACCTGAAGGAAGATTGCTATTCACAGAAAAAAGGAATCAAGTAAAACTACGAACGACGGCTGAAGAGCTGCCGGGTTTTGCAATCCAACCCGCCAGCCACGCGTAGCCTTTGAGGGCACAGCGCTCGCGTGGGCGAGAGCCCAGACCAACTGTCGGCTCCTCTCAGTCACGATCCCTACAGAGGGCTGCTTAATTCACGCAGGTACCATCATTTCTTAAACTGAGCACAGCCTGAGGCAGCTTCCCTGCATCCAGTACCTGGCTTGCATCAGGTTGCTGACAGACCTTACTGTCTGTGGCAGCGCTACACGTGAACGAATCGAAGTCCACCGTTATGTCTTGAACGTTTCTTTCATTGGCATTGTCAAAGCTGTTTTTACCGTGTAGCTGCTTCAGGTGTTTCCTCAGAACGGGTTTATGCGCAAAAACCATGTCACAGTAGTTACACTTATGGGGCTTGTCCCCACTGTGCAGGTTGAGATGGTCCTGTAGGGAGCACTTCTGAGAGAACGTCTTCCCACAGATCTTACACTGGAAGGGTTTGATGCCTGCGTGCACTCTCATGTGCCGGTGGAGGTTGCCTTTCTGAGTGAACGTCTTGCCACAGAGGAGACACATGAAGAGTTTATGCATCTTTAAGTGATTAGCATAGTTCTCCAGGTGCCGAAATACTCTGGTGCACTTGGGACACTGATGGTGCCACTGGAGGCCTTTGTCTATCCCGCGGTTGTTAGGGCCAAACATATCTTTAGAGGCCAGAATGATGTTGTCGCTGCCAGCGTACGAGAGGGCGTAGTTGTGGAGGTGGTTTTGCTCCATCTCATTTGTTCTGTTCTCAACAGTGGAGTTGATCAGGAAGTGCTGAGGCTCTGAGGAGTGCAGTGCAGTTTGCTCAGAAGAAATAAACTGGTTCTGATCCTTCTTGTTCCTAACCTCTGTCACCTCCCCTATGGACTCCACCTTGATGATCTGAATATCGCTATCCTCCATGTCCATGCTGTCTTCGGACGGTTGAATACAAGGGGAGTCTTGCTGCAGAGAGTCATCGTCTTCTTGATGTTCCTTCAGCTCGGATGAGTCGCTTTGCTGTTCACACTCCTTGCCTTCCAGCGGTTGCTTCGGCTTTATAAACTTCCAGAGGGCCTGCGTGCAGCGCTCAACAATGTGGCTCATCTGCAGGAAGCTTGCGGCTGTCAAGTAGTTTACCAGCTCCATCTCGGGAAACTCCAGGACGCCGCTGTAACAGGACAGAAGCAGCTGCCTCCCCACTTCTGAGCTCTGCATGATGGAGATTTTCACGTCTCTGGAGTCATTCAGGAGGAACTGATCTCTTAGAAAGGGAGAGCCAGCAGCAAACACGATTTTATGCCCGTGAACTTCAACGTCATCTATATGGACCACGACATCACAGAACTTGTTCTCTTCCCTCAGTTTGTTCATTTTCTGTAACATCGAGTCTCCATAATTGTCAAACTTGAAGTGAAGGATGTCGGACCTCTCTGACATTTTTGCAGCCCTACAAAAAAGCAGCGAGAAGAAAAAACACAGTGAGAACTTCCTTGTTTTCTAAACCGCAACTCGGAAGGGTCTGGTGTTGTAACAGAAAGGGTTTTGTTGGATGTTACAGTCTGCTACAAGATAAAATCTAATCAAGTTTGCAGCTCAGTATCTTGTACAGTATCGTTAAACATCGTTTCATTGTTTGCAAATCTTATCTGATTTTGTCTCTAATCTTATCTTGTCTTATCTAATGACAGGACAAAGGGCAGCCGGTGTGAGCTGGAACAGAGGAGGTTCCACATCAGTCTGAGAAGGACCTTGTTCCCAGTGAGGGTGACAGAGCCCTGGAATGGGCTGCCCAGGGGGTTTGTGGAGTCTCCTTCTCTGGAGACGTTTCTAACCCACCTGGGCCATGTTCTTGTTTTGATTTGATCTTGTCTTGATTTGATCTAGATGATTCAGCTCTGGCAGGGGGATTGGACTGATTGATCTTTGGAGGTCCCTTCCAATCCCTAATGTTCTGTGAGCCTGTGATTCTTTTTTAATTGAATACAGCTTGAATAGGAAGTACAGCAATGCCAAAGCAGTGTGCTAAGGAGGTGTTTTCCACACTGCTTGTCTTTTTAAGGGCTCTTTTTCAGGGTTTTGTGTGGCTTTCTGGGTTTTTCTACACAGATCATGGAGAAAAGTCTTCTCTATGGCCCCTCATCACATCAGTCGCACTTTCCAGGCTCCTGGGGAACCCAGGAAACCTTGTTCCTTGCCTGCTCCTTTGGAAGATCACTCCTCTAGAGGGTTTGTTCTTGCCTAACAGTGTTTGGAATGAAGGATGAGGGAATCTTCCATAAACAACTACTAATCTTTTGCCTTTCAACAGTGCTTTTAAGGATTTGTAGGACGACCCTGATTCTCTGTGAAACACTGCTCTAGCAATCCTGCCAGAGATTGCAGGAAGTGAAGAAATCACAGGAGATGAAATGATGCAAGATTTGGTCAGATAAAGTAAGAAACCAAAGCAAACCTTACACATCACAACCACTGCAAACACCACAAAAAGCCTGAAAGGAAGCTTTGAGGTGTAGAGATTCTAACTCGTGTTCTCTTGGGGCAAGAACTATCAGCGCAGGGTACACAACAGCGATCAGAGCCACGAACCACGCACCAGACAGTGACCTGGAGAACATCAGATTTAGAGGTAATTGCTGTTAACTGTCTCGATTTGCTGATGGCACATCATCTGGGGACGTGCCCTTCTCTCTACTCAAACTCACCAAGTCTATCTGCCAGTGTATGAAAACAGAAAAGGATTTCAGAACCTTCAGAAACAAGGAACCACTGGAAGGTTGGAAACAGGCATCCCCTCATCCTGCAGTACAGATGATCCCCACTTGTAGAGCCAAGTTTGATTTTCCAAGGCGACACAACCTACAGCCACAGGTCATCTTCGGGCAATTTCAGGCCTTATCGACTGTCCCTTTTTGCTTCTGAACCCCCGTGTTCCTCAGGCTGATGGCAAGAATCCCACCAAAACAGAAGCGTGCTGCCCTCACACACGATCCACTCCCACAACTGCTGATCTCCGGGGAATACCCAGTCACCCCACAGATCCCAAACCCGACTATTCAGCTGGACCCTCCGGACAGCAACTCCCCCCTGCAGACAGGGCCGATGCCGAACGTGGACGGGAGACCGATGCCCTCTGACCGCGAGTGCAGACCCCGCGCGGCTCTTCCGAGCGAATCCCTGTCTCCTCCGTCGGGCGCCGGAAGCGCCGCGCGCGCTCCGCCCCGCACCCGGAAGCGCCCGGCGGGGCCCCGCCCTCTCCGCTGGTCACGTGCTGGTGGGCGGCAGCAGCAGCGGCGGCGGCGGCGGCCCAGGCCCGGCACCGGGAGGAGGAGGAGCAGGCAGCGGAGGCGGCGGCCGGGGTAGGTGGGGGTCTTGTCCGCCCTGTCCGTCCCCTAACACTCTCGGGCCGCCCCTCTGCTCCTCATGCCACCGTCGCCGCTGCCGGGCGGACTCGGCCCTGCCAGGTGCGTGCGGGCGCTGCCCCGCCGCTGCACCCTGGGGCTTCCCCGGTGAGAAGCTGGTGGGAGCTGGGACTCTGCTGCGGCCTGGTACCGGCGTGTTCCCGCTCCTCCTCCAGGCCGTGTTCCCCTCCCGGTGCGGTGCCCCCTCTCTGTCCTCTGTGTTCCGTGCGGCCTCGGCGCGGTGGTAGCGGGGCCGCGAGTCGGGTACCCGGGCCGGGGTCTCTGCTCCAGCTGCCCTGGGGAAGGGGACAGCGGGCACTCACCTCACTCCTCCAGCCCAGGAGCCCTTTAGTGCTCTGGGGCCCTCCCATGGCCGGGCCGGGCTGACCCCGACTTACCGGCACGGTGCTCGCTTTCCTTCTGGCCGGGCCTTGTCGGTAGTTGCCGGTTGTTTCCAGCTTGAGCCTAAGATGTGGCCTTGGATTGCGTGTAGGCAGCCAGGCTCTGCTCGGGTACTGTCACCGCGGGATTTCGCTGGGGTCTTTCCCCTTCCCGTTGGCAAGGATGCAATAGCTTTGCTCAAAACATCCCCAGAAGAGAGTTTTTAAAGGCCTGAAGTTGTCAGGGATGAAAATTCAGTATCTACACACTGTGCTAGACCTGTTTCAAACTGCATCAGCAAAAACTGTGTGCAAATTGAACCGGTAGAAGCAGACTTTGTGGTTTCGATCTAGTAGCTTTGTCTGCTGTAGGTATTTTGGAGGACAGGCGAAAAATTCTTCAGGAGGGGTTTGAAGAGAGGGAGAAGACTCTGTCTGTCTCTTAAATACAAGTTGGAGATGAAGTCATGTGCATCCGTGGCATTGTACTGGTGTTGATTGAGCTGCACTCTCAGTTTTGCTCTACTTAGAGGTTTTGCTAAAGCACAAGCTTGAGGGGATCCTAGAGATTTGTTGGTTACTTAGAAAGCGAGTGACTGCGTGGACTTGCCCGCTGCTGGTTAAGTTACAGAAACATTCTTCGTTTGAAAAGCCTCTACTTAGCGCTGAAAGGTCAAGGACCTGAGCAAATTTACTGCTGTGTACACAGCAAACACATTAACAAATGGAGCTTGGCTGGAGGTTTCCTCTCCAAATCCCACTGCAGGCAGCTTTTATCAGCCTGCGCCGCATGCAACTTTCTCTTTTCCAGTTCTTTCACAGCTTTTGAAGTGGTGTTTGTCTGGTCAGCGTAGCTCAGTGTTTCCCTTGGAATCCTAATGAAGGAGGAACTCCAGAGAGCATCATTTTCAGAGTTTGTTTAGCCTCTGGCCTCACGGCCTTTATTGCAGCCTCCGTCCAGCCTGTGCCGTGTCCTCGCTCCCCCCTGCACGCAGCGCAGAGAGGTGCCAGGTGCCGGTGGAGCATCAGCTGCAGAGCGAGGCTGAACCGGCCGTTGATAGTTAATTTGCTCCGGTGACATTCTTGTGATGGGCTAAGCTCGGGCACTGTCAGCAGTTCTTTTATAAACCACAGATTCCCAGGACCTGCCGCGTGTTTCTGGGGCTGGGGAATTTGCTTATTACAAAAGCCTAGCGCTAAGAATTGTGTCCTCCGAGCAGATAGCTCAAAGTGAAGGTTCGAAGCAAACCGATGTCGGCAGTAACGGAATCAGTTAAAGCTGGTTATCGAAGTTTGCACGGGCTTAACTCTTGTGTTGTGTCTGACTTCTGGTTTTGCATACAGTGGCTAATGACTCACTTGGTTTCCTGTGATCTGCCAGAGGAGATGGGGGGTGGCATTTGAGGCAGCATTATCTCCGAGCACTGATATCTTTATTTCTGTCTGGCTCTTGAGGTTAGTGGGAACATCTGTGGCTGTCACAAATGAGCAGCAAAGTGAGGGTTGGAGTCGCTATTTCCTACTAATTACTGTCTTTACTCATCCTGAGTGTTTTCACTGGCAGTGTTCGCTGCCTTTGTTGCTTCACTTGGAGTGAGTGTGTTGCACAGGGAAAGTGGGTAGAGATCAAACAGATGGTGATGCAGACTAATCATGTGATGTGTGAGACGGTGACGATCTTGTATGTTGTTGGGTTTTTCCTTGCCCAAAGCTGCAATAAAATACAGGTGTGGGGATTGGACTAGATGATCTTTCGAGGTCCCTTCCGATCCCTAATGTTCTGTGATTCTGTGTGGATGTGCTCATAAAAGTCAAACCGCAGCTCCTTTCCCACGTGTCCGTCACGTGTGGAATCGATTTTGCTCTTAAATTTCTTGTGCTGCTCAGACTGAAACACCTGGCACAAACACCTGTCGTGACAGCATTGTGCTGCAGTGTTTGCCAGGCTGTTTTCAGGGCATGCTGTGTGTCTGTGAAAAAATAAGTGTGTGCTGAATAGTGAAGGTGAAAAAATCACCTGTGGCAAAGACAGTCGAGAGCTGAGGGTCAGAACGAGTGCTGGTTTATTTGTCGTAACTCCACAAATTCCACCCTTCATCCACACTAAGATGCTGTTGATGACAACTAAGCAAGCAGAGCTTTACTGGTTTGCATGGAACCCTGCTGGATGTTACTAAACTGTGTGTAAAGTCAGAGCAAGAAACAGAAAACTCAGTTGGCATGGAATGGGTCCCCTCAGTGTCCTGGCTGCACGCTCCCTCCTTGTTTTGAATTTGTACTCAGTGGGTTCATATTTATTAAGGCTCTAAGCTCATTTTACTTGCCAGACTTTCTGGTTTTGCAGTTCAAGGTAGCTTCTTGAATCACTGTTCTTCTTCAGTGATTTAGTTAATATTATTCTTCTCTCTGTGGTGTGTTCTGCATCAGCTATGCTGTAGCTTCTGTGGAATTGCTCTAGGGATTGAGGCTGAACTGCAGAAGCTGAGAAGGATGTGAGTGGGGGGGAGGAAAGAGTAAATCCTATTTGCCTGTCTAGCTTGCTTGCCTGTTGTCATGATTATTCTCCTTCCTGCCCTGAAACCCCCATGCTGCAGTGTACTTTGTGTTGTATTCCCTTCCACATTCAGTGCTACAGCTGCTGCATCTACTGTTGACTTCAGGGTTGCTGCTGTTTTAAACAGTCTGAGAAGTTCATGGCTGAAAGGGTGATTGTTCTGCTCCACCTCTGGGTTTTTGGTTCTAAACACCAGCCAACAGGCGCCCCCTCAGAAATGCAGCGAGGCCAGACGTCCAGTGTCTTGGCTTCACTTGTTGCTGGTGGCCCAGGGTGGCATTGGAGCCTCGGCTCTTAGCAGTCTGCAGCGGAAGGATTTCTGGCTGTCTTTAAACAGGGCTGAAGGCAGTGACCCGGAGGCCAGCTGTGTTGACTTTGTCGTTTTGCAGCCTCTCGTGGTGTGAGGAGGGCAGGATACCCATGTCATTACACCAAGGAGCAAAGAAACATGTTGTTAGGAGTTTGCCTCTCACTAAGTGTTTTGCCTAGACACTCCAACTCCTGTGTGGGTGTATGGACACCTTCAGGCAGATACTGTCTGATGGGGGTGTCATTTTCTGTCAGGAGCTAAACAGCTCAACTCAGAAGCTCTGATTTCATTGATGTTGAAGCAAACTGAAGTCTCTTGTAAGATATGTTAGTTTCATCTGGAGAGCTTTAGAACTTGAGATCTGCTCTTGGCTCCCTCTCCCTCAGCTGTGAAAAGTGAAAGCTTCAGCTCCTGGGCGAGTTACAGGTGCCACTGAAGAGCTCTTTCAGCACTGTGGTTTGTTCTTGCTTTCGGGTTCCAGAGGAGTCCCAGCCTGCCACGCTGCACTGCTCTGCCGGTCTTTGCTGTGTGGCTGGCCCACGTCCTTGCGTGCTCGTGGCCTTTCTGTTGTTAGTTCTGCTGCTGTGAGCTCTCCAACTCAGGTAAAGCATCTGTGTGGAGCAAAGCTTAGCAAGGAAGAGAGCAAACAAAATGCATGCAGAGTATGGGCCTGTGGACGTCTTGGTTCACTTCAAGCACAGTTTTTTTGGTGTTTTTAGTATTTTAAGGCCATGCTTTTGCACCTGGGCTATCTGAGCATTAACCCAGTGAACCTCTGTGGCTGGATAATGGAGCTTTGCTTGCTGGTGCTTCACTAACGAACCAAAGCTTCATCGATGACTCTGCGACTGTTGTGTAACTTCAGTGAGACTTTTGCTCGCCGTGAGGTTGGCGAAGTTGGGCTTGTCGTGACTTTCTGCTGTTGCAATGCCACGTTGTGAAACTGCTGCTGGGGTTCAGCTGAGCCCCGGGGTCTCCTGCGTGCTGGCTGTTTGCAGCACACTTCTGGAAGCAGGAGCAGCCCCGGCACAGCCAGCGTGTGTTTGATTGCGGTGAGTGATGGTGAGGGGTGTCAGACTGAGAGGCTTTCGCGTTAGGGGGAATTACCACTTCAAGACAGACGGGCTTCACCAAAATAAATGGCTCGATTGATCCTCGCCCAGCTGATCTTTACAGCTGCCTGTGATCAAAGCCCACCCTCCTCCTCACACCATCCTAGCGTGGCAGATGAGTTTGTGCTGTCTGAGTGAAAACAGCGAAGCCAAAGGGGATGTGAAGTGTTTGAAGCTTATTTTTATTCTGCATCTCATTCTGTTTGATTTGGTTCTTTTCAGATGGGTCTGTGCACTGTATAGAGGGTGCAAAAGGGGGCTGCTAGAGACGTGTGTTAATGCTTCTCAAAAGAAGCATCGAGGTGATCCTGCTGTGCAGGGGATTGGACTAGATGATCTTTCAAGGTCCCTTCCAACCCCTAACATCCCGTGATTCTGTGAAGCATCTTCAAGAACAAGAACTCTGCCCTACCCATTAGACACCCAGGAGTAATGCCAGGCAGACCCATGCAGGGCTTAAGCCTTTGAAAATATCTTGATTTCACAGCCACTAGTTCTTGACAATCAATGGATCTTAAAATGCTTTTGAAAGGGGATATCTGAACACCTCAGGTGCTTTTGTAAGTGACACCCTGTAATCATAGGCACGTTGTTAATTTGTGAACACCCCACATCTGTTCTTCCTCTTGTGCACGGCTTCAGTTGCCCAGTGAAACCTGTTTCAGGACCGTGAAGCATCTTGACTGGTAAAGTAATCAGGTTAAAAATAACCCGGGGAAGAAGAAATAATTGTTGTCCTTCCTGGCAGATTCATGTCATGGTGGTGGCTGTGGAGAGCAGGGTATTGATAGAAATAAAAGCAGGCTTTGCTATTTCTGGTGCATTGTTCTTGGTTCAGCGGGGAATGTGATGAGCTGTGCGTGTGCACATGCCAGGTCTCTCTTGCTTGGAAGCCAGCTGGGGACAGTGCTCCACCAAATGGAAGGCAGAACTTGAGACTGAAAAAGCACTTGGGTTGAGTCATGCTTGAGAGTAAGCAAAGCCCTGAGCCGTTGTGATAAGGGTGTGTTTGGGTTTCTGGCAGATATAATGCCCCATTTTTATCAAGGCAGTCTGTTTTGAGCCGTGGATTCAGAGAATCTGTGCTGTAGAGTCCAAGGTGGGCAGCTGAACTTCACCTTTTGTTCCTTTCTTCAAATGCCTCTTGGTGCCAGCGTTTGAAAAGCCTCCGTTGGCTCCGACTCTCCGTACCGATCCAGCCTACGCTGTTCTTCCTGCTTCTTGGAAGTCTTTTCTTTGTGGCTCCGTGCAGCGCAGGAGATTCAGCACAGAGTCACACAGTGCTGTGTCCCCCGAGGATTTAGAGCATCCTCAGCACAGAGCACCGCGAGTTAGATCTGACTCTTGTTTTGGGGGAAAGGATGCGATGGCAGCACACAGGGAGCTCTGGTAGCTGCAAGGCACGGGCACAGTGAGGGCAGCAAGTGGACTGTGTGGTCCTGGCCTCAGGACAAGCTGGTTGTCAGCTGGCGTAGGGACCATCCCAAGGACTTGCGTTGTTCTGTGTGCAGAAAGTGGTGCCTGACATAATAATTAAAGACATATTCATTAACTCCCGTCGCTGAGCTGTGGGAACCAGCGCTCTAACCGGAGCACCCTGCTCAGCAAACCCGAAGCAGGGCCCTGGGCGAGCGCCGGCAGAGGAGCTGGAGCTCGGTCGTGCTGTCAGCTGGGTTAGCTTTTATATCTAGTCAGCAGCTTTCTGGCTAGAGACATGTGAGCATTCTAGCATGAAGTTTGACACAAGTATTTCTATGGTTTTTGTTTTTCAGGAGTTTATAACATATTTAATCTCATTCATGAATCGAACTTCCTTTTTAAGTCATGGATGACAAGGCTTCTGTTGGAAAAATCAGTGTCTCCTCAGACTCGGTATCCACTCTTAACAGTGAAGATTTTGTCTTGGTTTCCAGGCAAGGGGATGAAACACCATCTACAAATAATGGTAGTGATGATGAAAAAACAGGACTGAAGGTAAGAATCAATAACCTGAGTTTGTTCCCTGTTCTTCTAAACCCAACTAACCGTAGAGAGCTTAAAGAGGGACTTCTTTGTTGTGGAAAACTTGACAGAAGGGAGAACTTTTTTCAAGAATCGATTTTGCCAGTAATTTGCTGCGCTGCTGCCGCTGGTGTCAGAGGTGATAATTAGGTTCCCAGTAAGAGCTCTCTCCATCACTACCTGTGGGGTTTTTCCCACCTTGCAGAATCCTTCATGAAGCGCGTGGAAGGAAACAGGCTGTCGAGAACTCGGAGCTGTGATTTTTCTCACAGCTTTCAGATAGAGGGCAAGATGAACACGCACTTGATTTGGCCACTTCTGTTAATCCAAACACAAAGTTTTCCCCAATGCAAAAAGTTCTCTTTAAGAAATGTAGAAGTGTAGTTGTAACTAACAATTTGGCGTGAAGCTGAGAACACAAGCCCTTGCCCGTACGTAGGCTTGTGTGAATTGGAAGGGCATTGACGACTTCTCACTCCTGAAAGTGCTGTTCTGAAAAGACTCTCTTGTCACTTGTTTGCCCTCCTTTTCTTCTCTTTTTTTTTTGGCTACTTAGTCTTTCATCCTGCTTGGTGTTTCAGTAGTCTTTAAGGGACACGTGCAAGGTGATCGCTCCAAATTCCATCCCTTTAATGTGTTAAAAACTGCCTCTGAGAAAGACTGAGTCAAGCTGGTGTGTCCTTTGTGGGAGATGGGAAGAGATCCTGCACCATCACATCTGTGCCTTCAAAAACCATGTCTGCAGAGATAAGAAGTCACGTGCTCTGCCAGTCGGACTGGCTAGTCCTCTTCTCAAGCAGCACTTGTAGCACACACCTTATTGAACGTTTCTTGATGCTTTTGCTCCTCCTGCTACTTTAACCTCCCAACTGCTCTGCTTGTTTTTCTTGCACTCCTTTAAATCTTGGACAAGCATCAGAGTGACTGTTTCTTTTACTTCAAGCTCATTCTGTTAGTGAAGAGTCTCGAGGTCTTGCTTTTACTTTATCTGGCCAAAATGTCCGCTTGTTTCTTGCTGTTGCAGACGATTGCCGCTTCGTGTCGTAGGGCAGTGCAAAAAGCTTGAGGGTTTCCTTGAACCACCGGCCTGGTGGTCTGTGAGGCCCACTGCAAGGCCACAACCTCATGCTTGGCCTTCTAGATGCTGCAGGTCCCAGCAGCTGTGGATTCAGTGGTGGTGCTCACCTCGAGAGAGCTTGTTGGGGGGGGTGTGTGATGAGCTCCAAAGCTGTGATGCAGCCTTGGACACCCCAGGAGTTGGACGTGGTCAACAGGATTTCCCCTTCAACTCTTAGTTATTCCCAAAGAACATTTGGAAACGTTCAGTGCCGTCGTCTGCAGCGATTCTTGCTCCGCACGGGGGCTGTTCGTGTTGCTGGGCTAACGATTGCCTCGTAGCCGTCCCTGACACACTCAGTCTTGTCCAATACAAAGACTCTGAAGAGCTGTGTGTGTGGAGTCCCCTTCACAGAGCTCAGGAGTAGTTCAAGGAAGAACCTCCTTCATCGATTCCAAACCTGCTCCTGCACCTTGCTGCTTACGTTCCCCGCGTGCGTTTCCCTCCGAGGCGGTTTGTAAGTGCTGGCTGCAGCTTTGCTGCCCCTTTCGATGAGGCAGAAGCGCACGAGCACCGCTGCCTCCCCGTCGGCAGCGCTTGTACAGTAAACTTTTGCTGCAGCTCCGTTTGGCCCTGGATGGCCCAGTGCTCTGCGGGTCTTAAAGATAAGCTGCTTAGTGCATTTGGTGCCAAGACTGAGCACAATCCTCCAACAAAGACATTCACCTTGAGCCTGTCAGGGTTCTGGCTCTGAGAGCATCCGCTGTTTGGTGACTGGCTGCCACCTGAGCAGCTGCTGGAATCGCTGCACCCTAGGTAAGCGAGCGGTGCAGTCTGAGGTCTCCCCTGCGGGGATCCTCCTGTGAACCCCCTTCGTCCTGCCGGAGGAGGTGTAACAGAGCACGTGGGAGACTTCTTAGCTGCTCTCAGGGACAGGAACTGTGGGGTATTTGGTGTTGCTCCACGAGAGGAGAGACACAGTGCCCTAGGACACGGCTTCTCTTGGGGCCTTTCTGACTCTTTCAGCCAAACCGCTTTTTGAGCGCGTGGAGAAGTGACCTCGTGAGGGTTGTCAGAGGTGTGTTCAAAGAGCTGTCGCTGTGGTACCTAGAAGTGTTTTGTTGGGATACGGAGAACGAGCGTTAGCAGCACAATGTGAGAACCGAGGTTGTTGATTCCGTAGGAACAAGCGAGATGAGGTTTGTTTGTTCGTTCAGGGGGAAGCAATCGCTTTGGTTTTGATACCCACGGTGATTTGTTTGTACTTGTCAAAACCCGTTTGCTTTGGTGTGCCCATGAAGGAAAGCAGGAGGTACCTTCCGGTTCACGTGTGAGCGGGTGGCTTTCTCTCGTGCTCTGTTTCATTAGAGGAGCAGTTTGAGGATCTTCCTCTTGGAAGCCAAGGCTTGCGTTTGCCGAGCGCGCTGGGCTGTGAGGTTTGTCCGTCAGACCATAGGAGCTCGTTTCAGATGCAGGCCAGGGTTTTAGTAGTGGTGCTGTGCACTGAGTTGGCACCTGTGAGTCCAGAGAGAGGAATCTTCCTTCTGAATACAAGCAGGACCGGTGTTTTCCTTCAGGTGGTCAGGATTCATGAGCGTGGGTTTGCTCTTTTGTCTGTGCTGAAGCCATAGGATTGCAGAATGCTCTGGGCTGGAAGGGACCTTCACGGATGGTTATGTTTAAGAAGTGATTCTGGAGCCCTTATTACAGGAGGGATGTGGAGATGCTGNCTGTGCTTTGGGGGTTGGAACTGGGTGATGGTTCCTTCCAACCCTGAGTGACTCTGATTCCATGGCTTCTCCAGTGAGGTGAGCCTGCTGTGGCAGGGGGATTGGACTGGATGATCTTTCGAGGTCCCTTCCAATCCCTGATGATTCTATGACTCTCCTCCAGAAGTGCAGCTTGCTGGCTGTCTCTGCCTTCCAGTACCGCTTCTGTGTCTGCTTTTGCCCGCTGCCCGTGGAATGAAGTGGATGGACCAAAGCCTTGCTCCTTGGTCACGCTGTAGTGTAGTTCTTCACCTGCACAGCAACACGTGTATCAGGAGACGGGGAACAAACCACAGTTGGACAACAGCGTGGACTCGTGTTTCACCTCTCCCTGCTGGTCTGAGGGAAGTTCATGTCTTACAGGGCAGCAGGGGGATGCGTGAGTGAGAGGGATCACTCCAGCAGACTCGGTAGGTCGCTGTTCAGGCTTTTCTGGCGTCTAATCTCCATCGAACGCGACAGTTTTCATGTGCAGTGTGTGCTACAGCATGTAATTCTCACTGAGTAAATTCCTCACCTTCCTTTTCTGAAGCCTAACTGCAGCCTGCTTAATCATTGTGAGCAAGAGCACAGGAGATGTGGGTTCTTGGCAGGATTCATTTTAACTTCAAGTTTCACAGCAGACAGCTCCTGTGAATGAGGGGTGCTTTGGTTTCTGTCATACACGGGCTGTCACGGGCTGGCAGGACCTTCTGATGGATTCATTCTGTTGTTGCAAAACACAGGGACAGTAAGGTAGCGCAGCGCATCTTCCATCCTCATCATCTTCCTGGTGAAGGCCTGCAAAGACCTGAGCAAAGAACCTGATGCTGAAAAGGACTTTGCCTCTGACAGCCCCACGCCTGTGCGAGGCTTGTTTCCCTGATGAATCATGTGGGTGCAAAGCTGTGGGTTCCCACAGCTGGTTACAGGTTGCTGATCCTTCTGTGGGTGCACAGCTGAGGGTGGCAGCTACTCTGTCCTGCTCCTGGCAGGTGATCTGGAGAACAACTGGGTCCTTTTTAATCCATATTAAAAAGTTCCTTCCTGTTGCACTGTGAGCTCTAAGAGCAGAAACAGCTCAGAGAGTGTGTTCTTGCTGTTTAGATTCTGTAGTAAAACTACTACTAGGTTATTACTTCTCTTACTGTCCCTCCTGCTCTGAAGATCTTGTGTCCTTATTTGTTACAACAAGCTTTGGGTTTTGCCTACTTTCTCCTGAAGATCAGGGATCTCGGACCTTTCTTCTCTTGAAGTGATTGTGTTCTGCTCTGTTCTAGACTGATGCCAGGTCAGAAGCTTCTCTCCTTTGTTCATACTCTTGTGCATTAAGCAGATGTCTCTTCACCAGAGGACTAGTGTGCAATTTACACCTTCAGTGCAGTGTAGAGAGACCACAGCTACAGGTAATTATGTGGAGACTGAGGGTCTGAGTGTAAAAAAGGAAGGCAGTAATCTCCGTGCTTCTTCCCTTTCCCTCTGAACGGAGACCTTCGTGTCTGGGGGTGCGATGGAAAGGGCCCCATGCCAGAATCCTGCCTTTGCAGAGAGACCTCTAATCTCTCTGTAATTATTCCTGAGACACGCCTGGTGGGAACGCACGTACAGCCGCTTCAGTGACTTTGGTGTTTTCCTCCTGCTCTCTAATCCATCGCAAGGCTCGTCCGTGCGCACGGAGGCGTTCTGTTATCCGTCCCAGCGTTACTCCAGCAGCCGTCTCTGGACCTCAGGTGGATCTTATTGACCATTAAAATGGGAGAAGCTTGGCCATTGCTTCAGGTACTTTGAAGAGGATTTGTTTTTCTGATTCGAGATTCTAGTTGTGAGGCAGAGAGTTTCCTTCTGCGCTGAGACTGTGCTGCAGGCAGATCTCTGCCAGCTCCGTGTTCTTCCTCCTGTGTTCAGCCGGTTCCTCTGTGCTCTTTCTTGACAGATTTATAAGGGAGATTTCTTCTGAGATGCTGTTCACACTCTTTTTAGGAGCTTGTGGCAGTTGCAGGTTGGATTTTATTTGCTTGTGTGTGGCATCTTCAATCAATAAACTTAGAGATAGAAGGGTTTAGAAATGTCTGTCTGCTCCCAGGGTTGAGGTCTGGTGCCAGCAGTCACAACCAGCAGCAGCTGAAGTGCTGGACTCAAGTACCTTGCTGTGACTGCCATCAGGTAAAATCCTTCTGTGCTCCATTTCCTGCTGGATTGCTGAACTGTGTGAAGCACCAGTCACTTCCCTATGAATTGCAGAAGGATGGGCAGAGGGCCTCCTTTGGTCCAGTAAAAGATTCCTGAAATTAGCATCTGCATTCTCTTTCTAGCTTTAGGACCTAATCTGATGCCATTTAGGTGGCTTCACGCTTTCACGTTGACTTCAGTGAGTGCAAAGTCAGGCTGTGGAGGAGCGTCTGGAAATAAAACGGCGCTAGCAGCTCCTCACTTTTCCTTGTGCTAGGAAGTTCCTGCTCTGAGCTTGCTGATTCTTCGGCGCAGGGCAGACGTAGCCCGTTCGGTGAGCGTGTGCACGCTGCTGTTTGGGTTCGTGGTCGTAACTAGGTTGAGCTTGTTGGCTGCCGCTGTGGTTGGCAGAAGCAGCCCCATGAGTGACCCTGTGCCTGAGGGTGTGTTGGTTGCTTGGGTTTTTTTCCATTTGAACAGTCTCTTTTTGTGTCCCAACTCTGCTTGTTGCTCGTAGATCGTGGGGAATGGAAGCGAACAGCAGCTGCAGCGGGAACTTGAAGACGTGCTGATGGACCCCCTCATGGAAGATCACTCAAGTGACCGGGACCTTGGAGAAGAAGTTAGAACTGATGGAGATGGGGAAGAACCTGTTGTCCTTGAAGCTTCAGCATCCTCTACCATTAACCCGGTGTCGGTGGCAGGACTCCAGAAACCAGAAATGAGTTTGCCGGTGAAAGCATCGCAGGGAGGTTAGAAAAAACCTGGAGAATGCCTAGTAGGGTCCCGCGAGGGAGCGTTCTGTGGGGCAAGAAAGGAGGGTGCAGGTACAAGTCTGTCTACCAGCCTTTCCCCCACCACGATCTCCGAAATGCCAGGTTGTGTGACGACAGCGATGCTGGCCTGTGCGCTCTGGAAACGCCTGCTGTGCTCCCAGTGGGATGTGTGCAGGAGGGTTGTGCTTGTCTGGCTGCATAATGTCAGTGTCTTCCTGCTGTGACAGGAACCAGTGCCCTCCTACGTTTAAAAGAGGCCCCTGAAGGAGGTGGCTGTGGGGGTGGGAGGGTTGCGTTGCTCCCTGCCGTCAGTACCTCGCCGTAAGGCAAGGCTTTTGGCCTGACCTGGCTTTCTGCGTTGCATTTCTTAGTCGCTTTTGTTGTTTAGCTACTGAGGTTCGTCTGTGATAATTTACTGCACGAGCCTTGTCCTGCTGCTGACCTTCAGCTTTGTGTCTGGCCCCAGACTGCGAGGATTTGAGCCCTTTCACACCTGTGACAGACGAGGACAGCGTGGTGTTCAGCAAGCTCACCTACTTGGGCTGTGCCTCCGTGAACGCGCCCCGCAGCGAGGTGGAAGCCCTCAGGATGATGTCCATCTTGCGAAGCCAGTGCCAGATTTCGCTCGATGTCACTCTGTCAGTGCCTAATGTCTCTGAAGGGACAGTGAGGTACGGAGTTCGCTCTGGGACTGGGGGTCTAATCCTGTTTCCAGTGAGCAAAGGAAACAGGCTGCTGGTGTACCTGGGAGGAGACTGGAGCAGAATCACGTTAGGGGTTGGAAGAGACCTCGGAAGATCGTCCAGTCCAACCCCCCAGCAGCCTGGCATTTGGGTTAATGGGAAGGATGGGTTTTATAGCCCTGGACCCTGGGGGGAATTACGGGTGGAAATGTCTTTAGCTGTAGTTACTTTGGCCAGGGTTGCAGCGCGTGACAGTCAGGAGCTCCTCTTTGGGATCTGTTTTCCCCGGTAGCTATGAAGTCGTTGAAGGCTGCAGGTTAATAGCTGGCGGAAATAATTCTTGTGAAGACCCAGGATGCAAGTTTTTCTCTCCTCTCTCTCCACAGACTTTTGGATCCTCAGACAAACACGGAAATAGAAAACTACCCAATCTATAAAATCTTGTTCTGTGTACGAGGGCATGATGGGACCCCTGAAAGTGACTGCTTTGCTTTCACCGAAAGCCACTACAACGCAGAACTCTTCAGGATTCATGTCTTCCGGTGCGAAATCCAAGAGGCTGTAAGTTGAATCTTCTTTGTGGAATGCTAAAGATGCACGTGTGTTATTGCAGGAGTGAGACTGAAGGATTTCAACAACGTCATAACTACCGTAATTCATCACTTCAGGCTTTTTCCTGCCCCAAGTGAATGTATTTCAGATCTGAGGTGTCTAAATAACAACACGTATTTAATAGCTTATCTTCTTAAGAAGTTTAGAAAACCAGTTACTTAAAATAACTCAGCTTTAGCATCTCATAGAATTACTTCCCATTCTGTTCTGTAGTGGAAGTCTAGGTGGGTTTCAGGATGTCTGTAGCTTTCTGATCCTCCTCTGGTGCTGTCTGAACGCAGGTGAGTCGGATCCTGTACAGCTTTGCCACTGCCTTCCGTCGTTCTGCCAAACAAACTCCCCTCTCAGCCATTGCCACCCCACAGACTCCAGACAGTGATATTTTCACCTTCTCCGTGTCCCTGGAAATCAAGGAAGACGATGGGAAAGGTTATTTCAGGTACAGAGTCTTCATTCTTGTGCGTACAGCATCCAGTTCTGTTGGAAAGTGAGTGAGTGGGGAGTGGGAGTCTGAGGTGGTTCCTCATGTCTCTTTGTGAAAGTTCCTACTCTAATGTAAATGAATCCCCGACAGATATTTCTGGGAAGTAAAACAGTGGTGACCCTCTGGACGACTGAATTTTGATTGTTGAACTGAGCCTGGTGCTGCCTGCAAAGGGCCTTTTCCATGTTGTCTCTGGCCTCCTCGTGCTCAGCTGAGCTGAAGCTGAAGAGGCAGCGCTGTGCCTGCGCTCTCGTGCCCAGAGCTGGGCATTTCCACTCATGTTTTCCAGGGCGCTGAGGCTGCGTGAGCGCTGCGGAGCTGGTTTCTAGAAAGACCTTTCTCAGTTGATGCTAACAAGGGTTTTTTCTGCCTGGCCTGTGCACGGTGCCCTCGGATGTTTTGGGCACCCATTTATAGTGCTCCCTGAGCACTGAAGTGCCTTCATTTCAGTACTGCACGGCTGCCAAACGCTGCGACTTGCTGAGCGCGCTGGCTCCTAGCCACAGCTTCAGAGATGTTTCTCTTGGATTCACATCCAGCCCAAGTTTTTATCAATTAAATAAATCACATTTAATAACCCAGTGTTTGTTCGATAGCAGAGGACTGCCCAAGTGTCAAAACTGGAAAATGCTTTTGCTCAGGGCCTGAGCCTGAAAGACAAGAACAGTTCTGGGGCTTGGAGACAGCAGCAGGTCCAGCGTAGGTGGAAGCCTGGCTGCACACACAGTGCTACACCAGGTGTAGGTGCAGAGTACAGGCTCTAGTTCAAATAGGCAGCTTTGACACTAATCCTGCTGTGACCCTTTGTGTGTCTCCCCTGGAAGTTGAGAGAACACTTTCCACATCCTCAGTCTCTGATCTCTGACCTTGCCTGGGCTCACCTTCCTTCCTGTGTTGCCCTGGGTCACCCAGTGCGTTTCTGTCGTGCCAGGGAAGTGAGGTCTGAGTGCATGTCTTGGCTCCAAGCACTTGAATCCACCAGCCTGGCCCTGGAGACAAAGCTCTGCTGACAGAGACGCTCTGCCATTCCCTGCCCTGGGTGAGCACCTGCGGTCACAAAATAAACCTGGTTTTTACTGGGAGTGTTGAACTCCAGAGGGCAGGACCTCACAGTCCATTTTGCAACTCCAGGGGATAACAGTCCGCAGTTCTCAAGTCTGAAATAACATCAGAACTATTTTTACATCCCAGGAAAAGTGACCTTGTGGTTGATTTAGAAAGCAAAACCTGACTGCCTCAGATTGCCCAGAGGTGACCCCAGCTGTGTTGCTCAGCGGGAAGTACTGATGCTAAAATACCAGTGTCCCCTGGCATTGAGGTGTAAGTTTGGGTTTATGTGCCACAGCACACAGTCCCCTCCTTTGGTAGCACTTGGGAGAAGCTGCTCCCTACAGAAACAGCCTTTATGGTGCCCTGCCTTGTCTTGGTGGCTCATCCTGTGCTCCAGCAGTCCCCTCCTTCGAGAAAGCAAGCTGTATGCAGTTTCCTCCCGCTGACTGCTTGACAGACAGCACTTGGTGTCACAGGGGGAGTCAACGTGAAGCAGCTCTTGCTGCCGGAAGCCTCTTGGCGCTGGGCCACGCAGCATAGACGTTTGTTTTGAGAGCCAAGCGTCCTTGGTTTTCACCTACTGATGATAAAATAACATCTTCGATTGCGTTGTGGTTGCTGGTTGCAGCACGTGAGGAAGAAGGGTCTTGGGCGCTTTTGCGTAGGAAGCTGCTTCCCCGGGTGCCTGATGCTGGGTTTGGTGCGTGCGGTGAGCGCAGGTAAATGACGCTGGCTTGTCTTTCCCTTCCCGGTCAATCACAGCGCGGTTCCCAAAGACAAGGACAGGCAGTGCTTCAAGCTGCGCCAAGGGATTGATAAGAAGATAGTGATCTACGTCCAACAGACGACCAACAAAGAACTCGCTATCGAGAGGTAATTCCATCCATTCTGAAAAGTTCAGTGTCTGTCTGATGTTGCATGTTGTCTCCTGTGAGCTTGGCGGTTGCTCTGTGAGCGCTCCTCTCGTGCGAGTGAACACCACAGCTCTCTGGACTGTGCGGAGCTCGGAGGGCTGGGCTCAGCGTGTGTGTGGCAGGGGACTCGGCCAGAGACGCAGATCTCGCACAGAGCTGCTCGTGCAGTCAGTGGGCACGGCCCCTTGAAATCCCCTCTTCAAACTCTTTGTGGTAGAACACTGCTCTTGCTTCCAGTGCCCAGCCTGTCTCCAATGCTGGGGCTGTGGTCAGCGACGGAGTGACTTCAGTTTGCTTCCATCTCCGTCGTGTCTGCTCGCGCTCTTGTACCTCCTCTTTGAACCTGGCACAGTCTGCCATTGCAGAGTATGAAGTGTGTGTGCAGGGAGAGCTCAGGCCTCTCTCTGATGAGAAATACACCGGTGGGTACTCACTGCAGTCAGAATCTAGTGCAGCTCACAGAACACAGGGGAGAGGCAGCTGCTGCCAGCCTTTGCAGCGAGCTGCCGCCCAGTGCGGTAACCCAGAGGGTGAAGTGGAACAGCCTCAGTGTTTGTGAAATCAAACTGTAAATCATAGAATCATAGAATCATTACAGATCGGAAGGGACCTCGAAAGATCATCCAGTCCAATCCGCCTGCAACAGCAGGATCACCTAAACCAAGTCACACAGGAACCTGTCCAGTCGGGTCTTGAACATCTCCAGAGAAGGAGACTCCACAACCCCCCTGGGCAGCCTGTTCCAGTGCTCCGTCACCCTCACTGTGAAGAAGTTCCTTCTCAGGTTGATGCGGAACCTCCTATGTTCCAGCTTACAACCATTGCCCCTTGTCCTATCACTACATGACACCGAGAACAGCCCAGTGCCATCCTCCTGACACCCACCCCTCAAATATTTGTAGACATTAATGAGGTCACCCCTCAGTCTCCTCCTATCCAAGCTAAAGAGACCCAGCTCCCTCAACCTCTCCTCATAAGGGAGGTGTTCCACCTCTCTTATCATCTTTGTTGCCCTACGCTGAACTCTCTCCAGCAGCTCCACATCCCTCTTGTACTGAGGAGCCCAGAACTGGACACAATACTCCAGGTGTGGTCTCACCAGGGCAGAGTAGAGGGGGAGAAGAACCTCTCTTGATCTGCTAACCACCCCTCTTCTAATCCACCCCAGGATGCTGTTGGCCTTCTTGGCCACAAGAGCACATTGCTGGCTCATAGTCATCTTGTTGTCCACCAGGACCCCCAAGTCCCTTTCCCCTACACTACACTCCAACCGGTCAGTCCCCAGCCTATACTGGTACCTGGGGTTGTTCTTGCCCAGATGCAAGACTCTGCACTTACTCTTGTTATAGCTCATTAGATTCTTCTCTGCCCAGTTCTCCAGCCTGTCCAGATCTCGCTGAATGGCAGCACAGTCTGCGGGGGTGTCGGCGACACCACCCAGCTTAGTGTCATCAGCAAACTTGCTGACAGTGCATGCCAATCCCTCATCCAAGTCATCAATGAATAGATTGAACAGGACCGGTCCCAGCACCGATCCCTGGGGCACTCCACTAGACACA
Organism: Rhinopomastus cyanomelas; assembly: GCA_013400115.1. Classification (NCBI taxonomy): domain Eukaryota; kingdom Metazoa; phylum Chordata; class Aves; order Bucerotiformes; family Rhinopomastidae; genus Rhinopomastus; species Rhinopomastus cyanomelas. Next base: position 24,778 of record VXBP01008118.1, read on the forward strand.
GGCCTCCAACTAGACTCTGTCCCATTGACCACCACTCTCTGACTTCTACCCTGTAGCCAGTTTACAATCCACCTCACTACCCGAAAATCTAGGCCACACTGCCTCAGTTTGTCTGCAAGGATGCTGTGAGAGACCGTGTCAAATGCCTTTCTTAAGTCAAGATAGATGACATCCACGGCTCTGCCCTCATCCATCCACCTGGTTACACCCTCATAAAAGGCTATAAGGTTGGTCAAGCATGACTTTCCCTTTGTGAAGCCATGCTGACTGTCCCTAATGACCCTCCTGTCCCTGATGTGCCCGGAAACAGCCTCCAGTACAAACTGTTCCATCACCTTTCCTGGGATGGAGGTGAGGCTGACCGGTCTATAGTTACCTGGGTCTTCCTTCTTTCCCTTTTTAAAGATTGGGGCAACATTTGCTATTTTCCAATGACAGGTCCTTGCACTTCACCTGCAATTTCCTGGTTCTCCTCTGTATCAAAGGTTCCATGCAAATAGATCTGAAAAAAAAGAACAGAAGGGCAGAAGAATGCAGGCCAGGCTGTCCTGCAGGGTGGGGAACCCTTGCTGGTGTCTGTTTTACGCTGCTCTTGCACACAAAGAGAATGAAACGACTCTGCAGGCTGCTGCAGGCAGGGTTAAACCTCATTGTAAATCTGCTTACGAAACCTTGCTCGACAGATTTAATATCAGCTTGACATTGTTCTGCCTGACGTGCTTGATGCCACTTCCAAATGTCAAGGTTTGTTGACATTCGTTGCTGGATTCATGGGCTGCTGGAGATGCCTGACAGGGAGTATTTAGATAAGGAACGTTTATGGGTTGGTTATGAGTTGGTTTGATCTTTGTGGCTGAGTTTGTTTTGCCTGGCTTCGCAGATGCTTTGGCCTTCTCCTGAGCCGTGGGAAGGACGTGCGGAGCGGCGACATGCACCTCCTGGATTTGGTGAGGCTCCTTGATGAACGCGTCCGCTCAGCGTCCCGGTTGCGGCTGCGCGTGATCTCGGGGTGGAACGCGGCGCTTACGCGCGTCTGCTGACGGGGATCGATGCTGCGGAGCTGGCTTGCTGCTCCGTCGCGGGGCTTGCCCAGTTTTGCAGTCAGTCACGACTGCTCTCAGTTAGGGGCCTCAAATAAGAAACATGGAGCCTTATTTTTGGAAGTGCTGAATATTAAAGAGCTGTGTTTGAGCAGACGCGGCGTGCTTAGCGCTGTGAAAGTGAGGCCTGGGGTGCCATCAGGTGACACTGACAGTCAGTGGGCGCCGGCTTCTTACGACTTGCTTTGTCATCTTTAAAAGTGGTGACAGAGATCACCTGCCTTCAGGAGGCTGTTGTGAAAACAAGCCTAGTAGTGTCTGTGAAAGGCAGGCTTGTGCTGGGGGACCAGAGGACCCAGAAAGGTCCTGAGGGCAAGTGTAGAGTCTGGCATCTGGGCAAGAGCGACCTCAGGTACCAGTGCAGGTTGGGGACTGACCTGTTGGATTGCAACATAGGAGACAGGGACCTGGGGGTCCCGGTGGCCCACAGGGTGGCTAGGAGCCAGCAATGGGCCCTTGCGGTCAAGAAGGCTGATGGCATCCTGAAGTGGATTAGAAGGGGGATCATTAGCAGATCAAGAGAGCTTCTCTTCCCCCTCTACTCTGCCCTGATAAAACCACATCTGGAGTATTGTGTCCAGTTGTGGCCCCTCAGTTCCAGAAGCAGACACAGCTGCTGGAGAGAGCCCAGCGCAGAGCCCCAGAGAGGATGAAGGGAGGGGAGCATCTCTCTGATGAGGAAAGGCTGAGGGAGCTGGGGCTCTTGATCTTGGAAAAAAGAGCCTGTGGAGTGGCCCCATGAGTGTTTATAAATATATGAAGGCTGGGTGTCAGGAGGATGGAGCCAGGCTCTGCTCAGTGTCATCTAACAGCACTGGGTGTGAGCTGGAACAGAGGAGGTTCCCCATCAATCTGAGAAGGACCTTCTTCCCAGTGAGGGTGACAGAGCCTTGGCAGGGGCTGCCCAGGGGGGTTGTGGAGTCTCCTTCTCTGGAGACATTTCAAACTCCACCTGGATGTTCCTGTGAGACTGGATCTAGGGGATCCTGCTGTGGCAGGAGAGTTGGACTGGATGACCTTTCGAGGTCCCTTCCAATCCCTAATGTTCTGTGGTTCTGTTCTAGCACGTGAATAATTTTGTGCTTCAGCAGGCTTTGGATCGCCCAGAAAATAGGGTTTGTGGGGGGACAGACACCCTGAACACTAAAGCTAAAACATAGCTAAACAACATGTGTTTCGTGTGCTGGATAAAGCTGGACCACAAGATGGTTTAGAGTCAAATTTATTTTATGAAATAGCCACTTAGGATCAAATAAAACACATCTGGTGTATTAAGACGTCATGGGGAAGGAGAAGGTATGTTAATGCGAAGCAGCTGCTGGCTTCACAAGTTCAGCAGTTCATAGGAGAATGTTCTGATTGAATTTGCTCTCGTGTTAGAGGCAATGAACTACAGCCCCCAGGTTCCTGATGGAAGCCTTGTATGTTTGAACCCGAGTGCTTTCCTGCTCCAGCAGGTGTTTGTTTCTTGTTCTGGTTGGGCTTTTGTGTTGGTTGGGTTGGTTTATTTTCCCAAATGGTGGTAAAAAAGCCAAATCTCAGCAGCTTGGAGCCCCAAATCCTTGGTGTGGTCTGAGCTGGAAGTTGTTGTCAAATGGCCACCTCCAAAATGGGTTGTTGGTCTTCAGGTCTCACTGGCCAGATGCTCACAGTAGACACACGTTTCATCGTGGAAGCATTGAGCAACCTTTTTGTGGTAGCAGAGAGGAGGCCAAAGACTGCAGGGGAGCTCTTGCTCTTTTCTTCAGAGATGGTCTGTGTTACACAACTGCGTCACGTGGGGTTGGGATGGCTGCCTGTCTCTTGCTGAGAAGGATGTCGTAATGCAGAGATGTCTTTAAATGAAAACCAACTCTCCCTGTTCCCAGGAGTCCATGGGTAAAAGTTCTGATGGGAAGTCCTACGTGATCACTGGGAGCTGGAATCAAAAGTCTCCGCACTTCCAGTTTGTAAACGAAGAAACACCCAAAGGTATGGACTTTGCTGGGTGTTACCCCAGCCAGGGCACCCCTTCAAGTCTCTCTGCAGATGAATCCCACAGAAGGGCTTTAACAGGAAGGGCTGTGTTGTCAGAAAGGAGGGTGCCAACTGTAACCTTACGGTGGGAGGCTAGAAGCAAACTCCTGTGTTCAGCAGCAATACCATGGCAGGCTGTGTAGGTGTGGGGACAGGACAGGTGCTTGGTGCCCACCGCTGGAGCTTCCTGAGGGTCCCACTGAGAGTCCCACCCAGTGACTATTGCAAATCCCTTCTCTGCCTGGTTTCTGAGGTCAGACTTTTCTGAATCTGAGTTTTCAATTAAAAAAGAAGGGGGTACCTGTACGTGGGAAAACAAAGTGAAGCTCTCAGCTATGGTGTTGTCCCAGTCGCATGGCAGAGGTGGGGGAAGCTAATGGGAATCGACTGGGCAAAGTCACAACAGTCAGCTGCTGGGCAAGTAGCTGCTGTGGATCAACTGCCACCCTACCTAAAGGACTCGATCTGTCATTTAGTGCCCAGGGAGGTCTCACAGGTCACAGAGTCCAGTTGCCTCCATTTGGAGCATCATCCTGGATAGTCAGGGGAGGAAGTGAGTTCTGCAGAAGGGCTGCCTCTGTGCTTTCCTGTTACTAGGAAAGGGACTGTGGGGTATTTTGATTGACATATTCCTTTCCAGACCGCTGCTTTGTTTGTTCTCTCTAGATAAAGTCTTGTTCATGACGACTGCTGTGGACCTGGTGATAACAGAGGTGCAGGAGCCCGTTCGATTCATTCTGGAGACGAAAGTCAGAGTTTGTTCACCCAACGAGAGGTTGTTCTGGCCCTTCAGCAAACGTAGCTCAACGGAGAATTTTTTCCTGAAGTTGAAACAGGTAAATGAAAGCTGCAGTCACTGGGGGATGTAGTGAAGTTGTTTGTCAAACGTGACGGTGGGACAGTCAGTTGCAGTGCTGGACAAATACAGCTGCGCTGGAGGTGGCGAGGAGTTGATGTTTGTGGTGCCTGCTGGCAGATCAGCTTCACCGTGGTAGCTTCTCCCTGTGAGTGGGGAAACCCTTTCTAATAGGGGGTTCATGTTCCAACCCTCTGCTCTTGTGTCAGAGGAACGGTAAATGCTCTTCACTTTTCCAAAGCTTCGCTACGCTAATTCTTGCTGCCTATCTGAAGTTCCCATGAAAGCTGGGTGTCCTCAATGCAAAGCAAACTTTGGTAGCTTTGAAGCTGCAGAGTTCCACGGAAGCTTGTGGATTTTCCGGCCAAACCACACGAGTAAAAGGAACAGGGGACTTATCTGTGGATGAGGCCTGTGCTGAGAGTTGCTTGCGGAAGGGTGTAGTAGGGTAAGTCTGTAAAACTTAAGGCTTAAGAGAATCAAAGGCTGGAATTATAAACCTGCTGACATGCTTTAAGGCTGGGCTGGATGGGGCTCTGGCCAGCCTGATCTAGGGTGGGGTGTCCCTGCCCATGGCAGGGGAGTTGGAACTGGGTGATCCTGTGGTCCCTTCTAACCCTGCCTGACTGTATGACTTGGTCTGGGTGATCCTGCTCTGGCAGGGGGATTGGACTGGATGATCTTTCGAGGTCCCTTCCAATCCCTCATGATTCTATGATTCTGTGCTGTCTGATGTGTCACTACGCATGGGGCAGCGGGTGTGACCTGGAGCAGAGGAGGTTCCGCATCAATCTGAGAAGGACCTTCTTCCCAGTGGCGGTGCCAGAGCCCTGGCAGGGGCTGCCCAGTGGTTGCTGTGGAGTCTCCTTCTCTGGAGACATTTCCAACCCTCCTGGCCCTGTTTCTGGGCAACTGGATCTAGGGGATCCTGCTGTGGCAGGGGGACTGGACTGGATGATCTTTCCAGGCCTCTTCCCATCCCCAGTGTTCTGTGATTCTGTGCAGTCCAAAGCTTTCTTTTCTTTTCTAGATGAACAACAATCCAAGCAACCACCCAAAAATCCCTGGAACTTGTTAAAAACTTCTACTGGCTTCTCCACCTTCCTTTTTGGCCCTGTCTGCTAACAAGGAAATGACTTGGTCTGTCCAGGATAGTCTCAATCAGCAGTGTGAGGTGGGAACAGAGCCTCAAAGCCGGAAAGTTGAGTTGTCCCAAGTCAAAGAGTTGAGGTTGTTGAAGTAGCTGCCGTTCTCCTGCTTTAGAAATGGTTGTTCTGAGACGAAAGTCCTGTTTAAAACATGGACTTACATACAGGAAATAACCGGGTTCCTGCGTGTTGAGATGTAGTAGCGTTGGGTGCAGCCTCAAAAAGCCTCCAGAGGCTTGATTTCTCTTTTTCCCCAAGAGGTTTAGAAGGAAGGAAGAGTCTTTTCTTAGTCCTTTTGGCACTTGTTGTAAAGTGCAAGAGGTGGCATCTCGGTAGTAACGAAGCTGAGGTTCCCTGAGGACGGTGTCGGCTGTGCCCTACTTCTTATGGAGATGCGGCTGAACCGTTGGGGAAACGTTCCAGACCTCCTTCAGGAAAGCATAAGGTGGAAGAATTCTTGGTGGGTGACATCAGCCTTCTTATTTCGGGGCTCTCTGAGGTGGAGCAGGGAGACGTGGAGCAGTGACTGCAGGGCTATAAATAATCCCACAACCTCCAGAAGGCGCCTTTTCCCAGTGGCAGCTTATCTCACCGGGCTAGTTCTGTGTCTTGTGTCTTGGCCAGCTCACAGCCATTGTGACTTCTCACAGCTAATGCCCCTTTCTGTCTTCCCCCAGCACGGTCAGGTTCTCCAGCTTCCAGTGTTTACTAGGGGAAGGCCATCAGAATTCCTGGTGGAAGCAGCAAGTGGAGACTGTGCTGCCTGATAAGCCTGCGAGGGGAAGCCTGTTTCTATGGAGGCATGATTAGCTCGTAAAAATCCGGCTGATCTGGCTGGGACAGAGTTTTCTTGGGAAGTGGGGAAAGCAGAGGCATTTTCTTTGCTCGGGCTGCGTTTCAGGAGTTAGTCATTTTTAGGCTCGATGCGTTCCTCTTCACGTTTAACGCTGCAAAGGGTGAAACTGAGCGCTGGGAGCTCAGTGCAGGGTGTCATTAGAAATCTTACTTCCCTTTTTTCCTCCCTTTTCAATTCTCTATTATTCATTTGTGGAAAAAAGCTCTAAATCCTTAGACTGTATTAAAATTTTAGAACCACTTCAGAAAGAAAAGAGAAGAAGTCGTCCTTTACAGGAAAGGAAGGTATCAGAGCGTTGAAAATGAAGGAGGAGGCAGAGCTGCATCACTGACTCTGTGTTCCTGCAGCAGCACAGACACAGATACCTGAGCTGGGAGCTAGGGACAGCTGCTGGTGGGAGAGGAAATGTGACCAGTTTGTATGAAAACTGTCCTTTTCACACCATCAGTAACCCCGGGTTGTTCAAGAAATCAACAGACTTTGAAAGGTTCTGCTTTTAATAGCTTTAAACAATTGTTGTGTTCTTTGCTCAGCTCTTTATTCCAAAAAGAGAGGGTAGACCCTTCAGAAGTGACCTGGATGTTGGAGCTTTTCTCAGTGAAATGGAACTTCTTGTCTCCTAGATAAAGCAGAAGGACAGGAAGAACAACTCGGACACGTTGTACGAGGTCGTGTGCCTTGAGAGTGAATCGGAGAGGGAGAGAAGGAAGACCACAGCAAGCCCCTCTCTTCGCCTGCCCCAGTCTGGGTCCCAGGGCTCTATGATTCCTTCTCCTCCAGAGGATGATGAAGAGGAAGGTAAGAAGAGGACTGTGCTTTGAAAGCCAGAGCATTGGTAAATGACAGTTATGAAACGTGTCAAACCCTTTCCAGTCAGAAGCTGGCCTGTTGATATGTTTTGTTTCCTGCTTCAGTGCTGTGACTGTTCAGTAACCAGTACCCCCACATTCCTCCTTCAGCCTCTCCCTGGCCTGACACTCGGTGTCTGCTTTTCTCAGGCCAGGCCTTGCGAAGCCTCCAGCCTGTGATATATTTGGAGCAGTGTGAAAAGAGGCTGCTAATGACTGGGGATTGTGGTGGAGCTTCTCCCCTCTCCGAGCAGCTGTGAGCAGATTTGAGAGTGAAAATGAGAGGCTGATATCATTTGGAAATGCAAGTGCAGACATCTGTACAGCGTAAAGCTACAGGAGGGCTGCCCAGCTTGAACCTTAATGCAGTTCCCAGAGCTGTTTTCTTTTTAAAAATTCTTTCAGTCAGAACGAGTCTGTGTTTTCGTTTGTGTAAACTCCTGGCCTTTACAGCTCTGCCCTGAGGTGTGGGTAACTCGAGTTTGTGCTGTTACGTCCCTTTCTCCTGGGCTTCTGTGTGGTGTCAGTTTGGCCGCCCTCGTGGGGTGGTTTTCCTGATTCTTAAGGAGAATGTCAGGCCTCTGTCTTCTGTGTCCCTTCCCATCGCCGGGTGCTGCTGAGAAGAGCTACTGCTGCCTTCTCTGCGTTGAGTGCACAAGCATCCGCAGATGAGGAGGAGTTCTTCCCTCAATCTGTAAGAGCAGAGTCGTGGCTGCTGTTCTCACAGCTTCTCCTCTGTTCTGCTGGCAGACAACGACGAGCCGCTCCTAAGTGGTTCTGGAGACGTTTCCAAAGAGTGCGCGGAGAAAATCCTGGAGACGTGGGGAGAGCTGCTGTCCAAATGGTAAGTGGCAGGGTCCCGGCCCGAGCGTGACAGGGCCGATTGTCCTCGTTCGGGCTGCTCCTGCTCGTGCTTTCCAGAAGCCACTTGGGATGTTAGTCCTCTGTCATCCCCACAAGGCCCCTTATTCTCCGCCTTGGTGACTTCCAGTCTCTTCCAAGGGCGTTGCAGGTATTGCTTTGAGCGTGCTGTGTGGGAACTCCCTTACGCCCCGGGTTCAGGAGGATTTCTCCTAAGTTAGCGAGTCGCTTCTGCGCGGTTCCCTCGAGTTTTATGAAAGAGAAGCCCGAACGAAGCAGTGCAGAGAAAACCCAGCCCTTCCTTTGTCTTTATTTTGCACGGATCACTTCCATTCCATTTTGTAATTCCGCTGCAGTTCACAGCCAGTGCTTCCTGCAGCTGTCATGTCTCAGGAGCTGTAGCTGAAGAGTATGGGAGCTCTGTGCTTGGGTAGCGAAGCTGCTTTCCTTCCTCTGTGTGCAGGAAGAAGGCTCCAGAGCCTGCCAAGAAGGAAGCACAGGAGCTCTCCTGTTTTTCTTCCTAGAAAATGCCAGTTTACAAGAGGAGTGTTTCTTGACAGTCAAGTTGCTAATGCAGCACCTGTCCTCCTTTCATGCAGGATCTTTTATTCATTCTGCAGTAGCCTGAGCAGATCTAGGAAAGCGGTGCTGATCACTGCAGAATCCAGGGTGGCTGGTTTTTCACAGAGGAGGATGACAGGCACAACATCAGAGCGAGCTCAAACGTGCCGCAGTTCAGCTTTAGTTGCCTTCTGCTTCCTCGGCTTACTGAGGAGATCACAGAATCACTCTGGTTGGAAAAGGATCATCGAGTCCAACCATCTCCCCTACCTGGCAAGTTCACCCCTAAACCACATCCCTCAGCACCTCATCCGAACGCTCTTTACACACACCCAGGGATGGCCACTCAGCCACCTCCCTGGGCAGCCCAGAAATCAAAGGTCTGCACAGACTAGGAGATCTGATGGCAGAGATGAAAGTCAGGCACTTTACAGGGTTCCCTTTACATTAAGGCTCTAACAATTCTGAAGTACTTTCATCTTTTGCAATTAGTGCTGCTTCCACTCAGCACTTTTACTTCCAGCTTGGTTTGTGCAAATGGGGTAGGGGAAGGGCCTTGAGAAATGGAAGCGTTCCTGAGAGGGGGAAGGCTGGGGTGAAGTGATCTGTGATCCCTTGTCTCTCCTTTTCCTGGGCTTGCAGAAACATCTCTAACAGATGAGCTCAGTGCATCTGCTGCTGTGAGAAAGTTTCTTTCAACTTGCATTTTGTTGCTAATTCTCAGAGATAATGAGGCCACCTGACTTCTATTGAAAAGGGTTTGGCAGCCCTAAGAGGATATGAAGTGCTTCTGTGCTAATGCTGGCAACAACTGCAGTGCGTGCTGAAGGGTTTTTCCTTCTTAACCCAAAACGAGTATTTGGAAGCAATGATCCTCGAGCTTTTGATGTAAGAGGATTGAAGAATCATAAAAATCAGAGCTAAGGTGGTTTCACGCTGCTTTTTTTATTCTCCTGTAATTCGATTTGTGCCGTGATTAAATATGCATCCGGATTTGGGGGTTCCGAGCTAATCTGCGGCTCCTAGCTGCCAGGTCACACAGGCTTCTTGATTTCAGTAGAGTCTGGGAAAAACGAGGCAGCAGTAAGGCCTTTACAGGCTCTGCAGAAGTGATATTTAAGGGATGTTCTAGAGAAGCAGATCACAGAATCGCAGAGTCATTCAGGTTGGGATCATCAAGTCCAACCATCAGCCCCACTCTACAAGGTCACCCCTAAGCCAGATCCCCCAGCACCACATCTAAGTGACTTTTAAACACATCCAGGGATGGAGACTCAGCTACCACCCTGGGCAGCCCATCCCGGTGCCTGACCACTCTGTCCAGGAAGAATTTCCTCCTGATGGCCAGTCTGACCCTCCCCTGTTGAAGCTTGAAGCCCTTCCCTCTGCTTCTGTTGCTAATGACCTGTGAGAAGAGCCCAGCACCAGCATCTCTGCAGGGTCCTTTCAGATGGCTGTAGAGGGAGTGAGGGAGGATGCAATGGTGGGGATGGGGGTCTGTGATAGTAACCACAGAAAATGGTAACTTTTGATTTCAAGCCTTTGTCTTTCAGGGGTTTTGTGCCTAACCATGACTGCACTGCTCAGCTTTGCTTCCTGTGATGCGTAAACTACGCGTAGGGTTAGCTCGTGTAATTTATGAGCTGTCACAGGTCTCACTTGAAAAAACCATTGAGATGGGAGTAGTTTGTACAGTAGAAGCTGCTTAATCGCATTGATCACAGAGCGTTAGGGATTGGAAGGGACCTTGAAAGGTCATTCAGTCCACTCCCCCTGCCACAGCAGGATCCCCTAGATCCAGTCACATAGCAACAGGCCCAGGTGGGTTTGAAACGTCTCCAGAGGAGGTCAGCCCCTTCCTCAGCTCTGTCACCTTCACTGGGAGGAAGTTCCTCCTTGTATTTATGTGAAACCTCCTCTGTTCCAGCTCACACCCACTGCCTCTTGCCCTGTCATTTGACAGCACTGAGCAGAGCCTGGCTCCATCCTCCTGACACCCACCTTTTGGATGTAGTCAGAGAACCCTGTGGGGTGTTTTTATAGCTCTCTTCACTTGTCTTCTTGCTCTCCCTCGCCCGGATCACCTGCCTGCTTGTGTGTGGGAAGTCTGGAGAGCAGTGTTTGCTAGTTGTTGTTTGAGCTTGGGACCTCGCACTGTGTGGTTGGCATCCATCCTCCCATTCTAGCTATTGCTGGCGTGCTTTGATTCATCACACCCTTTATGGATTTATGTTATGTTTAAAGCTAATGGCAATCAGGGAGGTAGACTGGAAAGTGCTTCTCCCAGGGTGGTTCAGGTTTTTGTTCCTCACTTGAATTTCACTCACTCTGGCACCGTCTTGAAGACTGTCTTGAAATGCCCGTCTCCTGACACGTTTGCTCTTGCGCATCGGTTGTTGCTCGTGTGGTTGTATTTGGGTGGCAGTAACACAGTGCCTTCACCTCCACCCAGGCACCTCAATCTGAGCGTGAGGCCAAAGACGCTGTCGGCGCTGGTGAGAAGTGGTGTCCCCGAGGCCCTCCGGGGAGAGGTGTGGCAGTTGCTGGCAGGGTGTCACAACAACGATCACCTGGTGGAGAAGTACCGCATCCTCATCACAAAGGTAGAAGGCTTTGTCTCATCTTTTTGCCCCCCCCTACTCATATCTTCCTGTCCGTTAGGGAAAAGGAAGTCAGAGCCACACAGCTGGGTTTGAGATTGAGGGATGGGTCACAAAGTGAAAGGTCGCTTCCCTTCCCAAAGCATCCAGCGTGACTGTTTGGACCTGAGCATTGCCCGAGCAGACAGCGCTGTACTGTGCTGCTTTCCTCAAACACACCAGCCTAGAAGGACTGTATTAGGAATTATTAATGATGCAACTTCAGTACAAATACAGCAAATTAATTATTCACCAGTTAAAAAAGCAAAACAACTGAATCAGCCTTTGTGCACCTCCGCTGCGACGGCCCAGATTCGCGAGGAGCAATTACAGACTTAATTCCGAGGGCAAGAGGGCTTCTCAAATTAAACTTGGTTTCTGCTGGAATCGTGCAGGAAGGATCCTACGTGATCTGAATGAATCACGTTAGATCAGCTAAAAATGTTCTGCCCCGAGTACTTTTGCAGGATTATGGAACATAAACTTGATCTGAATTCCTTCGTGTTGGTTCATGCCCTGTGCAGCTCTGACTTGTTTTTTGGGGGGAATGAATCCTGCAGGTCCCGTGGAGGTTGAGTGCTCTGGCAAGGCGGTGTCGCAGTTACCCTGTTGTGTGACTTTAATTGCCTGGCGAGTGGCTGCCAGCGTCGCTCGGGTCTCTGTTTCGCTGTTTTGGTATCAGCACGGAGGAGATGATCTCCTGGTGGCACAGTTGGTGACACTCTGCTACTATCTTTGTGAGCTCGAGAGCAGGGGTGTAACGTCTCGGTTGTAAGTCTGTGAAACCTTTCAGCTCGTTCCCAGTTGGCAGAGACAAAGGAAATAACCCGGGTCTGACGTGTCGGAGGGAAAGGGGGGGTAGGTAGATCCAGCGCTGTGTCCTGCGGCAGGAGGACAGGTCATACCTGCCGTGGTCATTCAGCTCCCTCATGCAGCCCAGCACAGGAGCGTCTGGGGACCAAACCAACCCCGTTAATGATGTGAAGGTCAGGCTCCCTTATATAATGCACTGCCCTGTCGTCCTTGCGGTGCTGCACCGCGCTTCGCGTATCGCTAGTGCAAGCCCTTGGTTGGCAAGCGTGCGGTTGTTTGCATGAGAGCGCAGTGAAAGTGGGTTATCTGAGCGTCGCTGCCGTGCCGCAAGGAGCTGGTGTAAACCCTCTGCTCTTCAGGAGAAGCAGGGAGCCTGTCGGAGAGCTCCTCATCCAGTGCCCCTTCCCTCTTCACGCTGACCTCCATTCCTGTAGCTGCGTTTGATTTCTGTCGGGCTTTTCACGGCCCCATGTGGCAGCACAGTCCCAAATTAATAAGGATCGGTGTTGACAGCTGCTTCAAAAGCTTCTGGCCTCTTTCAGAGATTTCTTTCCCCCTTGTGCACAGGGTGCTGGAGGCAGGCGCCCCAGTATTTCTTCTGGTGTTTGCTTTCCGGAGCAGCTCTGGCCCCTGTGCTCAGTGAATCTGGTTTTTGCCTCCTTTTGCAAATTAACTGCTGCAAGGATAGTTCTTTGTTTACCACTGACCAATGGTGGCTACCAGACGGTTGTGCTCTCGCAGTGAAGGCTGGGCCTGGGTCTCGTATCTGACTGGTCTGTGAACAGTGGCACTGACACGGGGCCACAAGGTGCTCGCTGCCTTCTGGTCGTCGGGACGGCGTTTGCTGATGATTGTATGAACGATTTGCTCCTTATTTCTTTGAGAGTCATGAGCCGGGCTCTTGCGGTCTCCGCTTTTGTCGGCGCGGTAGAGTCTGAGCTTCACCACTGTGGTTCTTCCACAAATGCCTTGAAGAATTTGCACGCCATCTGTGTGCAATAATCAAGCTTTTAGCGGCTCCAGATTGCGGTGCCGTGGTGGGGAGCGCGGATGGAAGCCAGCCCAGTGAATTAAGGTCATGTCCCTACTGGGGACAGAAAGCAAACTCTAGGTAAAACGATCTAGACAATCCCTTCGAGAGGCATCTGTGCTGGGTAGGACTTTGGCATCACGGTCACGGCTGTTAATCTTCAGGCTTCCAGCCACTGAAAGGTGGGAGAAGAGCCGCGGGGACCCGCTCCAGGTATTAACGAACACCCGCAGGAGAAACACTTGGTGTTTTTGAGAGTCAGGGGTGGGCGGAAAGGATCGTCGAGTGGGAACACCGTGGAACAAGCCACACAGGCTACAGCAAAACAAATCACGGTGCAAAGCAGGACGGACAATAGCTGCTCTTCAGACAGGGCTTTTAAGGAGGATGGATGCGGCTGTTGTAGGATTCTCCGGCTGCTGCATCTCTCGGTGGAGGAGTGCCTCATAATTCCGAAATTGAGGGAAGCTGACATTTACAATATTGAGGAGAAAAGAAAAGCTTTTGGATATAGGTCTGTGTGGGAGGAAATAACGTTGAAAGGCAAAAACCTGCGAACTGCTGTACCAGAGAAACGCTCTATATTAAGAAAATGATGACTTGAGAGGGACATCTTGTGGCACTAATAAAGCTAAAAAATAAAGGACAAATCAATCCAGTGGCAGGAGGAGTGTCCTGGAGTGTGACCCTGGGGTCACCATCTCTAGGCCTGGTAAGAGATGGGTTTGTTCCAGTTGTTCTTGCAGCAGGACTCTCACTACCCCCTTTCTCATGTCCCCTTTTTTCTGTCCCCATGAGCTGAGGGTTAGGGTGGAGAGAGAGTCCTCTGCCCTGGTGTGAGTGGTGCTGGTTTTTCATGAAGAAATGGATGAAAATGTCGCTGCCGGCCTTGGACCGAACGCGTTCCTTCGTCGGTGCCATCCAGTGTAGCAGTGCCTTAGCTGTGGGTGGTTAGCACTTACTTTCCACTTGTATCACAGTCCCATTTCCATATGTTCATCCAAAGGGAGATGAATACATTTAATTCTCAGGAGTACAAAGGGCCACGACCGTGTGCAATCAGCTGAAGCTAAAGCTGAGATGCATCCGTGAGTCAGGGCGCAGGGTTGTGACGTAGCCTCGCCGTTGGTTCGCCTGCGCCTCTGCTCCCCTTGTTTGAGTTTGGATCACGTGGCGATGAAAGTTTAATTACCTTTGACACGCAGGAGTTCTCCCAAGTGTTCTTCTTGGAACTTTGGTTTCTCAAGTACCTTTTAATAGCCTTAGGTGTTGCGCTGTGCCGCTCTACAGAGTAGGAGAAGCTTCTACAGCATGGAAATACCTTGAGTCTCGCAGACCTCGGCCACCTGGACCCAACGTTTCCATGTCTGTCGAAGCAGCTTTTCTCCGCAGCCTGGCTGTCGGCTTCACTGGAGAGCTGGGGCAGCAGGCAGGTCTGTCTCCAGCCCAGTTACCTTCCAGCTGCAGTTCACACCCTTTGTTAAAGAATCCCAGAAATACTGAGGCTGGAAAATCCCTCTGAGCTCATCCAGCCCAGCCTGTGACCTAACATCACCCCAGCGGCCAGACCAGGGCACTCAGGGCCACAGCCAGGCGGCCCTTCCAACACCTCTGGAGATGGGGGCTCCACCACTGCCCTGGGCAGCCCATTCCAGGCTCTGATCCCCCTTTCCATGAGGAAGGGCTTCCTGACATCCATCCTGACCCTCCCCTGGTGCAGCTTCAGGCCCTGCCCTCTCATCCTATCACTAGTGGCCTGGGTGAGGAGCCGCTTGGGTCTGGGTGCAGGGGGTACCTGAGAGAGTTGCTTCGAGAGACAGCAGGAGGAGTTCTGCTCGCGCTTGTCACGAGAACCTGAACGCGTTGCTTTGGTGAGGCGACTTGTGCTCAGAAATGCCAGATGTTCTGGCCGGTCTCGCCGCTGCCCTGTGGCTTACATTTGGGGTTCAGCGTGCGTCCCTTTCGTGGGGATGTTTGGAACGTGTCCTTTCACGCCCAAGGATCCAGAAATACAGTTGGAATCAATCGGTATGTAAATCATTCTCTGCTCTGCGAAGGCAGGAGAGCGTTTCTCCAGCAGTAATTCAATCACAGCTTGTTTTTTGTGTAACCACAATGCCTTTGCCTAAATTTAATTCAAAGTTTATGTTTCCTAGCTACAGTTCTAGTAATTCAGTGAGCAGGAATTTCATAAATTACAAGAAAAACGAAAGACAATAGTAGAGGGATCTTTTGGGGGTAAAGATAGGGTGGGATAAACAAGTTTTTTGTGTGAGGCCTTTGCACAAGACTTGCTCCAGATCTGCCAAGTCATGCCGTGGTCCAGCGCGGGTTTCTAAGCGGTACCAAGCGTGCTGTAAAATGCTTCTTGCTGCTGACAGGTCGGGTCAAGTGCCCCCAGCGTTGTGGCGCGACTGCTTTGGGGTCGGTCCCTTTGGCCGCGGCTCCTTTGCCATGAGGTGCTGCTCAAGTGCTCAGCTTGGGTTAACCGAAACCCTGGGCGTGTTGGTATCGGTTGGACAAAGGCTGGTGTGGAAGCCAGTTGCCTGTTTTCCTCTTGGACAAAAGGGCTGTAATTGCTGAAGAGCCCCACTCCAGGCTCTTACTGGTTTGATCAGTTCAGAGGCCAGTTCCTGCAGTGGTGGGCCTGGGACAGTGGAGCAGCCTGGCGTCGGGGTCAGGGAATGAGCTTCCACACTGGTTTTCCAGCATGTTGTGAGTAAAACACTCTTGACAAGCTAGATAGGAGTGTCCTGTGATGGCACCCTGCCTTGCACCCATCAAAGGGTTGCTGGTGACATCCGTGTGACGCTTACAGTGTTAAGTAGGGGTTGTAGTGCTGCGGCGCTGGTCCTGCGTGAGATTGTTCCTTGCCCTGCCGGTGGGTGCTGTAGTTTGTCAGTTGGGTGTCGGTCGTTTGGGGACTGTCGGGGTGGTGGTGCCTTCACCTTCTGTGTGTGGAGGGTGCCCAGTGCCTGGGTCAGCGCGGGATGAGGTTCTGCGGCTCCGAGCGTCTCCTCAGCCGCACAACCTGCCCCTGGGAAAGGCGCGTTGGTCCAGACCGAGCTGTTGCCCACAAGGGCGGGGAGGGAAAAGCCTTCAGTCGCCACTAAACGCTTCACGTCCTTGCTCCGACTGCGCTCACCTGCAGCGCAGGGCTGCTGGGCAGAGGCGTCCGTCCGTCTGTCTGTGGGTCCGGGGCGGGGGTGTCCGTCCGTCCGTCTGTCTGTGGGTCCGGGGAGCGGGGGTGGCCGTCTGCCTCTGGGGGTGCGGGGGTGCCTGTCCGTGGGTGGGTGCGGGCTGTGCAGGGACGGAGCCGCCGCTCTCCCGGATCCCGCGGGGTCGCGCCGGGTGAGAAACCTCCCGGCCGCTCCTCTGGGGTGAAAACCCGCGTTTCCGAGGCTGTGGCCGGCGCTGCCCGGTTCCCCCCGGCCCTGCCCTGCCCGGGGGGTTCCGAGGGCTCCGCTCCCCGCGGGTCNGGGAAGGGGAGGCGATGGAGGGGGCGGAGGGGCGGCTCTGTAAAACACTTTCCCCTTCTCTTCTGTCAGCCCCGGGGAGGACCCTCGTCCTGAGGCGGTGAAGGTTCCTTCTCCCTCTTCCCCCCAGCCACCCCTCGCCCCCTCCTCGGCCCCGCAGCCCATCCCGGCGGGCTCCATCCGCAGCAGCCCCCTCCCGTGCGCTGCCATGCCCGCCGCCGGCTCCCCCCGCACCGGCAGCCAGCCGGGGGGCCCGGGCAGTTGTGCTGCAGACAATGGGCAGCAGCAGCAGCAGCAGCTGGAGCAGCCCCGGGGACCCGAGCTCCGCTTGTGACATTGCTGCACACCCACCGCACCAGCCGCAATGACAGCAGCTGCCTGGAGTGGCTGCAGGCAGCAGGCAGGAGCATGAAGTGAAGAGCTCACCGCAGTGCTCAAGATGAACTCCTCCTTGGTTGGCAACCAGAGTGGCCGGCCCTTCTGTCTCCTGGCCATTAGCTACTTGGAGACCATCAATTTCTGCCTCCTGGAAGTGGTCGTTATTGTGTTCCTCATGGTGCTGATCATTTCGGGCAACATTATCGTGATATTTGTCTTTCACTGTGCACCTCTGCTGAACCACCACACCACCAGCTACTTCATCCAGACTATGGCGTATGCTGACCTCCTGGTGGGCGTGAGCTGTCTGGTGCCTTCTTTGTCTCTGCTGCACTACCCGATCGTTCTGAGCGAGTCCTTGGTTTGCCAAATCTTTGGTTACGTGGTGTCGGTGCTGAAGAGCGTCTCCATGGCCTCTTTGGCGTGCATCAGCATAGACAGATACATCGCCATCACGAAGCCGCTGACCTACAACACGCTCGTGACCCCGTGGAGACTTCGAATCTGCATCCTGATCATCTGGCTGTACTCCTGCCTGGTCTTCTTACCCTCCTTCCACTGGGGAAAGCCTGGATATCACGGGGATGTGTTCCAGTGGTGTGCCAGCTCCTGGAACACCGACCCCTATTTTACCCTCTTCATCGTGGTGATGCTCTACGCCCCAGCCGCGTTCATCGTCTGCTTCACGTACTTCAACATCTTCCGCATCTGCCAGCAGCACACCAAGGAGATCAACGAGAGGCGAGTGCGCTTCAGCTCTCAGGACGGGGAGGCTGGGGAGGCGCAGCCCTGCCCGGACAAGCGCTACGCTATGGTTCTCTTCCGCATCACCAGTGTCTTCTACATCCTCTGGTTGCCCTACATCATCTATTTCCTGCTGGAGAGCTCCAATGTCTACAGCAACCGCGTTGCGTCTTTCTTGACCACTTGGCTTGCCATTAGCAACAGTTTCTGCAACTGTGTCATTTACAGTCTCTCCAACAGTGTCTTTCAGAAGGGGCTTAAGCGTCTCTCGGGGGCTATTTGTGCCTCCTGCGCCAGACAGAGGGTGGCCAAGGACTCCTCTACCTCTAGGAGCAAAAGATCTTCCAATGGATGTCACGTCTAGACGCCGATCAGCTGGACTGGGAAGTGCGGGGACGATTCTGTAGACTGCAAACTAAGCTAAATCTGATTTTAAGCTGTCCAGATCTGCAAAAAGGTTTCTGAGAAATGCTGCTGACACCCGAGAATCAGGAGCACAGATCATTGTGATTTCACTTCAAACAGAAATTACTGCTGTGGAGGAGGCGGCTGCGGAGTTTCACCTCCGTGTTCGTTTTTAAGAATAAAGCTGTATCTTGACACTTACCTCTCCAGCTGGTGTGACTGAATGGAGTGGGTGTCTGAGAGCTCCGGCAAAATGTAGTCTTCTCTTACAGCTTCACTGGGTTCTTCTGGAGATTCGTGCTTCACATGTAAATGATAGTTCTGAAGTGGAAATGTCACGGTGCCTGTGGTGTGTTACAGGGATTTTTTAAGTCTATGCCAAAGCCTATCGACGCAGCGTGCCGGCGCCGTAGCGCGAGGGGCCGAGCGGTTTGGTTGTCAGTGCTGCCCAGACAGGACTTGGGAGCAGCGTGAACGTTTTAGCAGTGAGCTTAGAGTCCTGCTGAGCGGTGAGTGCGGCCCTGCGCCTCGGAGCAGCGGGCTGGCTTCCGCGGCCCGTGTCGCTGCTAGGGCGCGTGCGTGCCGTCAGCGTGGCATCTGCGCTTTCCTGTGCTGGGAAGGAGGAAGGGGAAAAGCCCGCGGATCTGCCCGTTACACGGAGCGTGTTTCAACGAAGCTGAGAGCAAAAGCCGTGCAGCTTTGCGATACCAGAGTTGTGGCGGCGACCGGGGAGGCCGGTGCCAACATGTGAAAGTGATTCCCAAACCAGTGGAGAAACACCACGGGTTTGTGTGTGGAAATTTTCTCAAGAACAACTTTAAAAATAACATCTTCTCCTCTTTTTTTTTTTTTAATTTAAATTCTTCTGATATTTTACATACTGGAACTTGAGGGGAAAGGAAAGAAAACAATTGTCTTCTAAACAGCTAAGGGAGCTGTGCTGTAAATTTAACTTAGTATTTGAGTTATTCCTAAGTGCACGGAGCTAAATCAGAGGCATTTTTCTTTAGCCTTCGTGGGATTAAAGATGGTTCCAATATAGCAGGAGCTAAATCCTGTTGGCAAACACATTTCTAACCGGTCAGGCAGTATCGGAGAAAGAACATCTCCCCGGCACAGGTTTTTCAAGCTGGCTTAGATAAAACACTTTGAGTACTATCATGCTGTTAAGAAGGCAGTAAGGCCCTCAAATTGGGGAGCTTTTCCTAAAGAATATCCTTGTCTCTTTACTGGTGCCATACTGGGAATTGAAACTGGTCCAGATACTCCTCTAATGACGGATTACAATCGGTGTCGTCGTGTCTCGCCCTGTCCTGGGTGCAGGGATCTCCCCGCCGCACCTCTGGTGCTGCTGGCAGTTCATTTCCTCCATCGTGCTTCCCGTCGGCGCGTCGGAAAGCCTTGAGCCTGGAAGTGCCGTGAGCTGGTGGTGCTGTTAGTGGGAAAGGGAAAGGTAATTAGGTTCGATTTGATTGGATGGGGTCATTCTCCTGGCCAAGGGGAAGACTGCTTTTTGTTAAGGGGTTCCAGGTCTGTGTTGTTGTGGACGTAACTCATCCTCTTTGTGCAGTCTGCCCGGTCCCTCCTGCGAGCGTTCACATACTCTCCTCTCTGCTCTGAGCCCCAGCCTCATCTCCCTGCCGGGCCCTGCAGGGGGATGGTTTGTGGCTGGCTGCCACACACTGAGGTGGCCACTGACTATTCTGCTCGGTGCCCATCTGTGTTTACTCCTGTACAGTGTTGTGAGGCTGCTGGTGAGGAAACGGTGGGGAACAGAGTGGCAGGATGAAGTGCTACTGCGTGGCTTGTACTGCTGATGGACGTGAGTTCCTCGCAGATATGCGCGTGGTCCTGGCCCTGGGGCGGGCGAGGCAGAACCCCCTGCTGCTGCTGAACCCCCTGCTGCTGCTGAACCCCCTGCTGCTGCTGCTGCCTAGTTCTGGTCCGAGAGCCTGAAGCACACTGAAGTCACGTTTTGATCCACTTTTGGGTGGATCATCACGTGCTTCATCCCTCATCCAGACCTCTCCAGATAAAACTTCCTTCTCAGTCCACCTGAAATTTCAAGAACAAAAGTTGTCTGAACCCCGATGCCTTCTCGATGACGTTTCTCGTTCTCTTTCCAGCAGGACAGTGTCTGGAGGCAGGGCTTGCGCTGTGGTCCCTGCGCAGACACCGTAGAGGTGGTGTGTTCCGCAGAGCTTGGTTGGAGACAGGCAGCCGTGGGGGGAGCGGGCTGAGAGGCTGCAGTGAGTCATTTATAAACGGTGTCATCAGCTCCCAGCACCTCAGCAGCCTAACGGTTCTCGAGAGCTTTGGAGGTATCTGGCGCAGGTGGGCTTCGGGGAGCAATTGAAGGGCTTTAGTCACTAATATCCGAGCACGCGCGCGTGTGTGTGTGCGCGGTGCTTTTGGAACAGCCTCTCGGGTAAACCCCCGGGAGCTTTGTGCTGACTC
Source organism: Rhinopomastus cyanomelas (assembly GCA_013400115.1). Lineage (NCBI taxonomy): Eukaryota > Metazoa > Chordata > Aves > Bucerotiformes > Rhinopomastidae > Rhinopomastus > Rhinopomastus cyanomelas. Next base: position 44,966 of record VXBP01008118.1, read on the forward strand.
TTCGCCTTATCTGACGTTTCCGAGTCTCTGAAGCGACACGATCAGTCATCGAAATAGCGTTTGCTTAAATCTGATAGAAGAGACGGATCTGCTAGGGCCTAGAAACAGCAGCTGGAGAGCAAAGACTCCTGCTGCTTAACTTGGGCTGAACTAGGAGCATCGTCTGCTGCAGCTTGAGAACATGGGAGGGTTTCAGAACCGGTTGGGGTGCAAGTCGTGGCCAGAGATTGAACTTGAGAAGGAGCAGTTGCTGCTCCAGCTCTAAGCCTAGAATTGGACTGAAGTGCAGGGGCTGTTGCAGATGCAGATGCCAGCTTGCAGCTGTTGTTGCCTTGCAGCGAGGGGTCGGCTGTAACGTTCCTAACAGCCAGGCTTTTGTTCAGTTCAGCCTCGCTCCTCCCAGGGTCTTCTTCGGCGCCGACGATTTTGTGAGAGGTGAAAGTCAGAATCTGGACGTCTCTGAGAGAGGAGGACGGAGAGAAGTTGCAGCCACTTGGTGCTTCCAAGGGACACCCAGTGCTCGACACGTTGCCTCCGTAGTTGTAGTGTCGACTACTTCTGGTTTTGTTTGTGTTAACTTATTGACGTTTATGAGTCTGTTTTCCTCTTAAATGAATTGACTGTTGCTCGGGGTTTGTCTGTGATGTCTACAGCATCAATGGCGCTCGAGCCTGTTGTCTTCGGCACGGGGGGCGAAGCGTGGTCGCTGCCGGCCGCGGAAGAAGCGGTTCTGCGGAAGATCACCTTGTGTGCTCACAGCTCAGAGGAGGCACAGTAGTCCTTTTCATCGCAGTCTGCGTTGTCAATTGTGAGGCAGCAGACTTTCCAGTTGGATTGCTTTCCTCCTCGTGCATATGAAACTAATCCTTTCCTGGCTATATTTGTACCCCAGGGTGCCTGGTGCTCCAGAAGTTGCCATCAAGAGCCCTGTGCAGATACGTGCCACAGGAGAAGGCAGCAGTCAAATTACATCTTCATAACAATCGTGCGTTGTGCTGCGATTAAAGGAGCCGGTAGTGAGGGTCCGGCTCGGGCTCCAAGTCACTGCTTCTGTTAGGGTGCTCTGCCTCACCCGCAGATGAAGCTGCTGTTGCAGGATGGATGCAGTGGTGGGTTTCTACTGCCATGGGAAGGATCCCTGTGCACACAGCCTCTCAGAAAGGGATCGTTTGCTTCATCTAGAACTCCTCAGTTTTTAAGGTCACTGGAAGTTTAGGTTGTGATTTCGTTGTCATTTTCCACATAGACTGGGAAAGTCAGATCCTGCTGTGGCAGGGGGATTGGACTGGATGATCTTTCGAGGTCCCTTCCCATCCCTGATGTTCTGGGACTCTGTGAAATACTAGTTTCTGATACTCTCCGGTCAAGTGGCGGTGTTTCAGCTCGGCTTTCGAATGAAACAAAAGGTTTGCTGTTACCTGCTGGTTAGGGGTTACGGGTCTGTACGGGCTCGATTTGCTGTTGGGGGGTTGTGCTTGTTTTTAAGCTGCTTATCGCTCAGAAGCTCGTTTCTACGAGTTGGCCTCCTGACATGGCTCCAGGGGCAGTGCCAAGGGCCAGTCTGGAATAGTTGTCGCATTTTTGACAAGAGGAAAGTGGAACAAAGTACCAAGGCAGAGACTCGCCAGAGGAGCACCGGCTTGCGCAAGGAGTTCTCCTCACAGCGGGCTCGGAGGAGAAGTTCCATCTCTGTGGCTTTGTGCCCTTCCTCCCCATGTAGAAAGGTCTCACCTGCAGGAAGTGTTCTGGCTGTTTGTCTCTCCCACAGAAGACACTGCCAGGCTCTCTGTGCGATGCGAGGCCTGATCTCACTCCACATCAGGGTCTGTAGTTGCCATCGCTTCTGGTACAAGTCAGTGCTTTGAAAACCCCCTTTCTTAGGAGCGGAGTTCTGAGTGTAGGAGTCTGCCTTCAGACGAGGGAAAGGCCCGTGTAGAATGTCTCCAGTTCCTTGCTTTGTCTGTTGGAGGTAATTCTGATTCGGTGAGAGGAGGTGGGGGATGTGGGCAGCTGCTGTATTGTTTTAACACATCTTTTGTTCTGGGTGCTGGAAGCATCTGCCCGAGCGGAGTCTGTTTGCTCTGGTGGACCTCTGCACTGTTGGCTCTGTTTGCTGCTCTTCTCTCTCCGTTCCAGCACCGACGTTCCCAGCTCTAGGGAGTGCGTCTGGCGCTAGGGCTTTTGTGTGGGCTTCGTACTGGGAGTGCTGGCTGTGCGTGGCTGTGGGCTCAGGTCAGCACCTGAGACCTGTTGTTCACCTTAGGGCCTCCAGGTCTTTGTGATCGTGGGGACTTGAAGAAGGTTGGGCCAAGGGTAGGGTAGACCTTGGGGTAAGCTGCAGCTGGGCAGACTGCTGGGTCACGAGGCTTTGCCAAGCAAAGCGAGCAGCCCCTCCTTTGGGGCGGTGGGACAAGAGCGCGTTTGGCCCTCGCTGCTCTCAGACAGCTTAAAGCTTCCCCGTTGCTCGTGCTGCCCCTGCGTCACGGAGCTACCAGCTCCAAAGGCTTTTGTCCAGGTGGGCAAAGGCGGGCGAGTCCATCCTCAGACTATGTGTGTAACGTGTTTCTGGAAGAGGACACTGCTGCAGAATGGAAATCTAAGAGGTGTGAAGCCAGGTGGGGTTGTGTCCAGAGAAAGAAACTGAAAGCTGTGGCCAGTGGGAACAAGGAAAGGAAACCTGCTGGAGAGCCAGGACTGCACTGGGGAGGGGGGGTGCGAGCTGCCCTTCTGCCCAGACAGCGGGGTCTGTAGGGTCTGACTTGGGTCACACTCTTGGCAGTGCAAATGTGTTAAAAGATCTGCAGCCCCTGGTCTGCTTCAGCGGTCTGTCCGGTCAGGGCTCATCCTCTGCCGGGGAATTCGCTCTTCACCTGAGCTGTTGAACGCATCTTTGTTTTGTCCCGAAGAGGTTGGGGGTGTTGCAGTCACTGAGCTGTGGGGAGAGACCAAGAGGCCAGGTCACTGTGGGACTGGGGTGTGTGGGTTGGTAACCGGGGGGGGCTTTGCTTCTGAGGAAGCTTTTGGAGGTGCTGAGCAGATGCACATCGATTGCTGCAGGTGACGGTCGGGATGTTTGGATAGACCAATGCGTTCTGCCGCTGGCAGTTGCTGCTCCTGCAGAGGAGACCCGCACCCGGGCAGATCCGTGGCAGGAGGCAGTGCCTGAGGTCCAGCCTGAAGGTGGTTAAGAGGAGGGAAGGGAGCCTGGACCTTTTTGTTCAGACTTCTCTCCGTTTGTGAATTCGTAAGGTGAGAATAGCAATTGTTCTGTAATTCAGAGCTTTGGCTTCGCTCCAGTGGCCGTTACTGGAGATCCTGTAATTAAAAAGTTCCAGTAACTCCTTGTGAGGATGAACTCGACTCTTGCTGGGCACATGTGAGTCATTCCGAAAGGTTACCAGGCTCCACGTGATGGAAGCAATCAACTGCTTAATAAACCAAGTCATTACTTTTATGGCAAATTGGAAAAAAAAGTTCTTCTGGGATTCAAACTGTAAATGAATCCTTGGAAATCAATAATTAGATTAGTAAAGGATGACATTTTAATGTGCTGGCAGGAGTGGAGAGGGATCTGTCAGGGGAAGCAAACCCAGCCTTTGCACTGCAGCGGCTCAGATGTATTTACCGTGCCAGGGACCGTGCGTGTGCGTAAAGTCGGGGGGCTCTTCAGTACAGCGTTGGGCTTTGCGCCCGCGCTGACTCGACCTGCTCGTTGGACGAAGCTGCCTTGGTACCCCACTGTGAAGTGGTTTTGAATCTTAGCACTGCTGAGGACTCACAAGTGTTTCATTGCAGCAGTTTTTACCCCCCTCCCCGTTTTCTGCTCTCAAAGGAGTCGGTGTTTAGGGTATGAGGAGATGACCCTGAGGGCTGTGAGGTACCCACGGGTTTCCCATCGCCTTGATTTTTTTGGATGGGATGCGTGTTTCTTGAGGTTCTCTTATCACTAAACCCACTGAAAGCAGTGGTGCAGCCGGCCCTTCCGGCCAAGGGGAAGCAGCACCGCGTGCCGCCCGGCTTCTGAGCCGTCGGGAAGGACTGGCGATCGCGCGCTCTGTCCACGGCGATGCTGGCCAGCGGTGTTCCGCAGGTTCCCGTGCCGATGTGGGCGTTGGGCTGGCTGGTCTTCCGAGGTCCCTTCCAGTCCCCAACGGTCTGTGACTCCGTGAGAGACGTCCCTCTCCACGCACGGCCGCTGGAGCCTGGTTTCTATTGTGATTTTAGCATGCGAGCTCCAGATCCAATTTTGTACCTTCTAATGAACGCGATGGGAACGAGTTTGTGGTTGCTAACGACGAGCTTTTCTACTGTTCTTAATACTCGTGGGTTTGTCTCTTCTTCAGGGATTTCAGGGCTGGATTAGTCCCTTTTGGAGTTGTCCTTTCCCCACGTGCTGTTTACAGTTAGGCGCCAGCATGGGAGGCTCCACGTGCATGTGCTTCTAGGGGGCTTTGCTGAGGGAGGCGCAGCGGAGCGGCCGTAGCTTCAAGGATGCCCTCTTTTCCCTGCGCCGTGCCTTGGCCGTCACTGGGACAGCTGGAGCCACTGGTGAGGTGCCGCCGGTGTGTTCTGTGGAGGCTGGACAGTTGTCCAAGGAGTTTTACTGGGAGGCAGTCCAGCTCCTTGCCCCAGTAGCGCTGTCACTGGTGGGTTTTTCCCCAAGTGTCAGTGAGAAGGCCAAGAGCAGACAAAGGCACAGGTGAGGGATGTGTGTGTGTGTGCTTGTTTCTGAGGACTTTGTGCACCTTTTAATGCTGGAAATCCTTTTGTACTGAAAAATGAGGCAGCGGTGCGAGCGTGAAACCCTGCTGCGAAGGACTCGGGCCGGGGGAAAATCCACCAAAGCAGCTTAGAAAAGCACCCAGGTGGGTTAGAGCCAACCCGACCCTTCAGGCTCCGGAGCTGTGTTTGAGACAGAAACACAGGGGTCTCGGGTCGGTCTGGGCTCCTCGCTGCCCCCACCTCCTCCTTTGCCCTGTTCTGTGCTCTAAGGGCTCAAAGGAGCTGCAGAGGGTGGCCGAGGAGGGGGCTGTTGTGGCTCTGGAATCACGTGCTCTGTGGAGTCACCTACCACGTGCCGCCTGGGAACTGCTGTTAGAGCACAGGGGAGAGGGGTCCTTCAGCCCCCTCGTTTAGTAGACGTTTCCGTAGCTGATTTTCCAACGGCGACCAATGCTGAGAAAACCCTGCGCTCGCGCCAACCCCGCCGGACGTTCCTGGTTTGGAAGAGCACTTGTGTGTTGTCCAGTGCGGAACGGAGCCGAGCTCAGTCACCTGACTCTCGATCTCCGTCTAAAGGTTTCCAGGAGGTGGTTTTGCTCCAGGCTGTTTAACTCCCCAGAACTGTCCCCCCGCTCCCGTGGAGATGACCTGCGCCGCGCGGCGAGCTCCCCTCTCGATGTCGCTGTACATACGTGTGAATATAGCCGTGCTGCGTGGCCGCGCGGCGCCGCGCTCGGTTTCCAAACCGGTGCTGGCCGGGGTGGCGCCGGCACCCACTTTAGGGCTCTGTACAGAACATGATGTGGAGAATGTCGGTGTGGTTCATAGCGCGTTGTCCGAACACTCTTCTGACTCTTACCGGCACTTCCCGTCCCCGGAGCGACTGCACGGTTCGCAGCGGTTGTGCCGCCGCCGCCAGGGGTTTTTCTTGTCTGCCATTTGTTCTGGATCGATGTTATCTGGATACTACTAACGTTTCCAAGGGCTGTTGGCGCACTTCACATGGCCTAGGGGTTGCCTGTTCTCCAAACACACGGACATCAGCAGTACTCCGTAGCCTTACTGTCCTGCCTGCAAGCCTGGCTCGGTCATTCAACGCCCTCTCTTGGGGGAGAGGGCTCCGGAAGGGGCCGCGTGTTTTGGGCCGCTCCTTCTCTCGAAAGGGAGACTCGAGTCGCACTCAGTACTTGTTGATCAGTGGTATCGTTGTAGCCAAAGGATGCATGGGTGGTTTAGTAGGAGGCTTTTGCCTCAAGTTCCTGATGAAATGTCGTGTGTTCCGCAGAGCCGTGTGAAGAGTGTGGTTTTTTATTCTGAAATGCACTTGTACACTTTATTTGAAAGGTCTGAATGGATCATCAATGCGTTGGAGAAATAAACGATAACGTCACGTGTTTTCACGCCTTGTCTCCGATGACTTTCGCGTAGCTCTGCTGCCAAAGGTGTGTGTTCCACCAGGAGCGGGATCAGGGAGGGTCTCCTCTGATCCTGATGGCTCTGCTGCTGGAGCTGTGTGTTCCACCAGCAGTGGGATCAGGGAGGGTTTCCTCTGATCTGAGACTCCTCCTCCTCGGGTCTGAGGAGACCTTCCAGCGTGTGCCTGGTGTTCACGCTGCCTCCACGCTCGATGGAGGGCACCGTAGGCAAGCTCCGCACGCTGACTTTCCTGTGGGAAACTTGAGCCCTAAAAGGGAGCGAGCAGAGCGAGAGGGCCAGCTACCACAAGGGACTCTCTGGTATTTTTAGCCTGGCACGATATGGCCATATTTGGGCCGCCAGTACCGATGCGCTATTGTCACGCTGCTGCTGGCCCACCCGGCCCTCCTTGCCTCCGTGGTTTAGGTTTTGTCACAGACACGAGTGAAGGCACCGACTCCACCGGATACTTACGCTCCGTGGGCGGCGTTTCTGGAGAGCAGCGAGCGAGCCCGTGGCTCTGAGCGCGGGTTTTGGGCTGGTTCCCGGAGGCTCCAGTAGCAGGTGTCGTTCTTGCTCCAACCTCCTCGCCGGAGCTCTGGTGTGAGACAGGCGCAGGAAATGCGCTGTGTGTGTGGCCCTGAGAGGGTGCACTGTGACCCCGGGGCTGCCACCAGCCTGCAGAATCGACCTGCCAACTCCAGAAATGGCCATCAAAAGGCCTGGTGATGCCTTGCAGACGTGCCTAACGTACGGGTCTGCTCCACACAGCGTGGTTCTTGCCCACAACCAGCTGCAGGGTGCAAGTCAATCCCATTGGGGCAAGAGTGAGAACATCAGGGGTTGGAACGGACCTTGAGAGATCATCTAGTCCAATCCCCCCGCCAGAGTAGGACCTAGGATGAGTCCAGTCTCCGCACTACAGCAGGATCATTAGTCCAGTCACCCCATTGCAGTAGGACCTAGGATTAGTCCAGTCACCCCATCGCAGTAGGATCCTAGGATTAGTCCAGTCACCCCACCACAGTAGGATCCTAGGATTAGTCCAGTCACCCCACCGCAGTAGGATCCTAGGATTAGTCCAGTCACCCCACCACAGTAGGATCCTAGGATTAGTCCAGTCACCCCACCACAGTAGGATCTAGGATTAGTCCAGTCACCTCATTGCAGTAGGACCTAGGATTAGTCCAGTCACCCCACCGCAGTAGGATCCTAGGGGATCCTGCTGGGATCCTAGATCCCGCTGTGGCGGGGGGATTGGACTAGATGATCTCCCAAGGATGCCCTAGATCCTGCCATGATCAAGCAGAGTTGGGGTGTTGTCGTGGATGTGGTGGGTAACTCACCCCAGTGAGCAGAGCTCTGCAGTTCTAATCATGCTGGGGGTGAAGCCGGGGGAATCTAAACTCTGGACATCACTCTCCACTTTTTTGTGAAGGTGGCCTGTGTCAAGGGGAGGGCTTCGTGTTTGATTGCCCCCATGGGATGTCTCCTGGTGCCACAGGGTTGCAGACCATTTCCAGCAGGCGACATCCCCTGCTTCTCTAGAGAGTTCTTGTTGCAGGGCTTTTTTCCACCGCAGATCTTGTCCCTTTAGAATGTTTTGCTGCCCCGTCCTCCTGGGTTTGTGGAGGGGATTAGAAGGAACAAACCCAAGCTGCTAGAAACCGCGAGCAGATCAGCCCCTGAAGAGGAACTCGAGCTCCTCCGGCTCTTCCTAAGCTACAGAAAAACTTCTCTGATTGTCTCAGTCAGAAGGTGTTTGAGGTTGTCACTGCACGTTCTGGTTTGCAGCCCCTGGGACGGACCCGGAAGGTGATAAAGAGGGTCACATCCAGCTCAGGAGAAGGGAGCTTTGACGTCCAGAGACACGGCAGGGGCGCGTGTGCCCGCTGCACGGTGTCCTGCTTTCCATAGCTACTCAATGTCTGGTCAGCAAAACCAACTGGAGAGGAAGGCAGAGCTCCCCGACTGTGTCAAGGGCACGGAAGAGGGGGAGGCAGGGTCCGTTACTGCCCCGAGCTTCGGCGTTCCCCTGCTTTCCTCCGGAGCAGCGCTGCGCCCAGAGCTGTCACCTGCCCCCCGCTCGCCGCGTTCTCAGGGCTGGTTGCCATCCTGTTTGCTTTGTGACTTTCCTTTTCTTCCTGCCATTCTTAGCTCTCTATTTTTCAGTCCCAGGCAGCGACGGGTGTGGGTTCAGAAGAGTTTCCTTCGGTTCCCAGTGCCCTGAAAGCATGAGAAATTGCCCGTTGAGCCAATTCTCACAGCAAGGTATAAAAATAGGAGCCGAGAGAAGGTCACACAATGCTTGGATCGCAGCGGCTGGCACTCACGGGGAGGTTTCAAAGCCACAGCTTGAAAAAACAGCTCCTAAACCTTATCATTTCCGCTCATTTTTCTCTCCCCAAGCCCCGATTCAGCTGCAGGAACCAGCGTGAACCGACTGACTTGAGGAATCGCACTGAAGCGGCGGAGTCGGTGCCGAGCGAGTCACGCGAAGCCAGAGAGAGAGCCCTCGTTAGCCCTCCTTAGCCCTAATGAGCCAGTGCTTTGAGAAGCCTTATCCTGAGAGCTTCCAGCCAGATGCCGTGGGCTCTGCTGCTAATTAGGTGACTTCAAGGGCGAGTGGCTCGGAGGTGCCTTTGCCATCGCAGCGCAGGTGACGCTCGGGAAACCCCTGGTGTGGCACCGCAGGCGAGCAGGGCCCAGCTCTGCCGCGGTTCAGCCTTGCGGGCTGGGAGCTGTCCCCGGGGCTGTGCCCAGGGCCCTGTCAGAGCTGTGTCGGAGCCTTGTCTTCACTTGCAAACCCAGCTGAAGCCAACAGCCGGCCGCTGTTTGCCGGTGTCCAGCATCGGATTTCCCTCCGAGGAGAAGCCCTGATCATGGGGTAACTGAGGCTGGAAGGGTCCTGGTCCAGCCCTCTTGCTCAGAGCAGGTCGCTCACAGCCCAGTTCAGTTGGCTCTTCGTTACTGGTGCCGAGGGAGACATCAGAGGAGCTTGCAGTGGCCCATTTCCATCCACAAGGAGAAGACTGCTCAGTTCCCATTTGCACAGGTGCTCTTCTGTGAAGTGAAGGTGTTGGAGCTGTCTCAGACCCTCCAAGTGCTGTTTGCCCTCTGCCTTTCGTTTGTGTGGTGGGGGGCTGTCTGAAACACATCTTCCTTGCCACTGGTTGCGGGACGACATCTGAGCTCCTTGTGTTGGCTTCCGAAATAAGCAGAGTGACTTGCGGCTTTGCTAGTGTTTTGTTTTCAGAGCATCCTGCTGTGGCAGGGGGGTTGGACTGGATGATCTTTTGAGGGCCCTTCCCATCCCTAGAGTTCTGTGATTCTTTTCCTTGCTCCTGAGCTCTGGCTGTGCTGGCTGCACTAGAAGTAGTTTCAGCCTGGGCTGAGTGAGATGGATCAGAGCATCCCAGTCACCCTTCTGAGGCTGACAGCCCAGAAGACCTTGGTGTGGCTCCTGCTTTGGACTGTGAGTCTGTTGCTGGGGGCAGAGTAGGGTAGGCTGGGCATCGATCACAAACACTTGTGGTTTCTCATGTGTCTGACACAAACCTCTTCCTTCTGTATCCTGGGAACTTCTCTGGACGCTTCTCCAAGGTAGGACTAGGGCTCCTTGTACCTCGTCCTCGGCGGTGCTGACGGTTCCTGATGGCAGGGCCCGTGTGAGGCCAGGGCCCGTGTGAGGCCAGGGCCCGTGTGAGGCCAGGGCCCGTGTGAGGCCAGGGCCCGTGTGAGGCCAGGGCCCGTGTGAGGCCAGGGCCCGTGTGAGGCCAGGGCCCGTGTGAGGCCAGGGCCCGTGTGAGGCCAGGGCCCGTGTGAGGCCAGGGCCCGTGTGAGGCCAGGGCCCGTGTGAGGCCAGGGCCCGTGTGAGGCCAGGGCCCGTGTGAGGCCAGGGCCCGTGTGAGGCCAGGGCCCGTGTGAGGCCAGGGCCCGTGTGAGGCCAGGGCCCGTGTGAGGCCAGGGCCCGTGTGAGGCCAGGGCCCGTGTGAGGCCAGGGCCCGTGTGAGGCCAGGGCCCGTGTGAGGCCAGGGCCCGTGTGAGGCCAGGGCCCGTGTGAGGCCAGGGCCCGTGTGAGGCCAGGGCCCGTGTGAGGCCAGGGCCCGTGTGAGGCCAGGGCCCGTGTGAGGCCAGGGCCCGTGTGAGGCCAGGGCCCGTGTGAGGCCAGGGCCCGTGTGAGGCCAGGGCCCGTGTGAGGCCAGGGCCCGTGTGAGGCCAGGGCCCGTGTGAGGCCAGGGCCCGTGTGAGGCCAGGGCCCGTGTGAGGCCAGGGCCCGTGTGAGGCCAGGGTTGCAGCTCATGTCCTGGAGTTTGTGTGGTGTTTGCTCAGTTAAAGGTCAGGAGGGAAGGGCTCCAAGGCCCTCTTCTGCTGATTTCACTGGGTTTGTTAGGCTTTGCCAAATCCTTTAAGCCCTGCCAGCAGTCTGCCCTGTTCTGTGCAGCTCTCGCCCTCACTGCGAGGGTGTTTCCTCTTGGTGTTTCCTCCAGTTGGTGTTTCGGACCATTGCTGGTGTCTACTGGTTTCCCTCAGGGTGTGCCGTGCGCTGCTGTTGCAGCAGAGCAGTGCAGAGAACCAAGTCCCGTCTCCTCCACGCTGAGATGCCCAGCTCACACAGGCAGTGTCTAGTCCTTCTCTCTGCAGAGTGCTGGGTCCTGGGCTCGCACTCGGTTCTGTCCTTTCCTGTTGCCTCATTCTGTGGAGGGGAGGAGACGTTTCTCCAGGTGGACCGAAGGGGCAGACGTTTGGATGGCAGCAGGCAGCTGCTCCCAAGTGACTGCTGCTCTCCACAGCTGAGAGACAAAGGAGTGTGACCGGGGAGCGTTCGGGTTCAGAAGTCTCCAGGGGAAGGCCCCTCTCTCGCTGCAGTGCCCCAGAGCACCCTTGTGCTGCTGCTTTTCTGCCGGGCGCTGGCGCTTTCCAGATGTGCAGAGGTAACCAAGTCTGTTGGGACGGGGATGTGGAGCTGCCGGCCTGCAGGCAGCCTGTTCTGGCTGAGCAGCCTGGGTTGGTTAGGTTTAGAGCAGTGCACAGAACACGGCGCTCAGCCCCAGCAGACTGCGCTTTCTCTGCTCCTGATGGTTTCATTTCTCTCCCTAACAGGAGTCTCCGCAGGACAGCGCTATCACCCGAGACATCAACCGGACGTTCCCTGCTCACGATTACTTTAAGGACACTGGGGGAGATGGCCAGGACTCCCTGTACAAGATATGCAAGGTATTCCTCCCCGTGCTTCTCTGCTGGGCTGGGTCGCTGGGAAGGGAGGATTGAGTGGGGAAGGACAGCTCCTTGTTGCCTTCAGTGGTCTCAGCTGGAATGCTTTAAGCTCACAGCACTCTTTCATGTTCCTGGTGTTTCTCCCCCTTCCTGATGCCCCCATAGCACCTGTCAAGAGGTGACAACACTCAGGTGAGTGGTTTAACAGGCTGCAGCAGTCTTTGGGCATCACTGTACCCAGCCCCTGTCAGTGTTCATCGGGGATCTCCGTCCCGGTTATCCCAGCGGTAGGGTGGCAGCCGGTGCAGCCCCTGACATCTTCCCAGAGTTGTGTTGACTGCAGCGTCCCACAGTTGTTCTCCTTGTGTTTGTAGCTCAGGACAGATGGGCTGTAAAGTCTTGATTCCTTTTCTAGGCCTACTCTGTCTATGATGAAGAGATTGGCTACTGTCAAGGCCAGTCGTTTCTTGCTGCTGTGCTGCTTCTACATGTAAGTGGTGGTTTCCCTTGTCTGTTTTAAGCTCAAGTGTTGCTCCTCTCACCTGGAGCAAACAACCTCCTGAGCTGGGGATGCCGACGCCATAGGTGCTCGTGCTTTGAGCAGTGTGCTGCCTTTACACCTCTTGGCTGTGAGGGTAGAGCAGGATTCCATGCAGTAGTGTTTATTTTCTAAAGGGTACTGCAAGTTAATTGCTGGCAGAAGCCATCTTTGAGTAACGGCCTTTAATCGCTCGTGTGCTCCGGAGGGAGAGAGGCCGCTGGTTACGGCGGAGCAGAAGCAGAAGGTTTAGCTCCACTCACACTGCGGAAACACCAGAGGCTGCCAGATCTGCACCAGCTCTTTCTAGAGCCCTCTCTTCTAAAGTAACTTTAGATAGACCCCGATAACCAGCTTTTATCGGGGTCCTGGTGCAGGCCTGGGGAGCTGAAACGGAACTGAGGTCCTAGGCCCTGTAGTGGTTCGAGATCTCTTCCCCACTGCTCTTTGGTGGCTGTGGCTGCCACAGAGAACCGGCTGTGAGACTTCTCCATGGAAGAGGAAGCTTGGCCTTCAGCAGAGGGTTTTCCATGAGGCTGTAAAGTCAGTGGAGGCTGTAAAAGAGATTGTAAACTCCATTCTTCTGAAACAAAAGCCCCGTGATTCACGATAACAACCTTTTAGTTCTTTGTGACTGCAGTAGTTACTGGATGACTAATGAGTTCTTCATTACTACAGTGAGTCAGATGAAGAGGAGCCATCCTGATAAGCTGAAGGCTTACTCCAGCGTGGGGGTTTCCTTTGAGCTGGGTCATTGTCGTGAGCTCTTTTCTTTTGAATATCCATTGTCTCACCCTGTGCTGGTCCAGACTGCTTTCTTCAACAATAGCTGAACGAGGCAGGTTTCGAATGAAGCTGCTTTTTCCTTGCTTCCCTTTGAAGTCAGCCTATGCCAGGGCTGCCAGGGAAAAGGGGAAAAGACACACTTAAGAGGGATTTTGCAGGAAAGGAAACGGTGGGCTTCTGCGACTCCTTGGCCAGCAGTGGGGAATGTCTCCCCACACTTCTGTTTTCACAAGGACCTAAATGTCAGATGCAGAGATGTCATTTGGCAGCAGAGCCTGAGAGAGCTGGGGCTGTGTCCTTTGAGGAAGAGGAGGCTGAGGGGAGACCTCATTGCTCTCCACAGCTCTCTGAAGGGACACTGTGGAGATGCTGGTGCTGGGCTCTTCTCATAGGTCATTAGTGACAGAAGCAGAGGGAAGGGCTTCCAGCTCCAACAGGGGAGGGTCAGACTGGACATCAGGTAGAAATTCTTCCTGGAGAGAGTGGTCAGGGACTGGGATGGGCTGCCCAGGGTGGTGGTTGAGTCCCCATCCCTGGATGAGTTTAAAAGTTGCTGAGATGTGGTGCTGGGGGATCTGCTTTCGGGGTGACCTTGTACAGTAGGGGTGATGGTTGGACCCGATGGGTCTTTTCCAACCAGGATGATTCTGCGGTTCTCTGATTCATTTCAAAAGGTGACTGTTGTCAAGAGTAACGGGAAGATCCTCTTGACGTCCTCTAGCAACGCGGCTCCTGCCTTAGTTCTGCAGGTGGCAGAGAGTCTGGCTGTTCACAGTCAAAGTTTGTGAGTCAGACGTCACTTGGAACAGAGAGACAGAGAAACTGCTCTGGTCTTGCTGTCTGAAAGACCAGTTCTTCCTCAAGAGATGGAGGAGTGGGCTGTTGCACAGAGTAGGAACAAGATGGCCTTCGCAACACTAGACCTTGCTTTGGGTGCTGATGTTCTTGGTTACTGCTGAGCCTGGTGGGTCCAAATCACCCAGCAGCAACAGCTTTGCCTTTCTGTGAGGGGGAGGAGGAGAAGGGAGGCAGAGGTTCACAGTGGAACCGATGCGAAGGGTGTCGGTGCTGTGTGATCGATGCCCTTCTTTGTCTCTCAGATGCCTGAGGAGCAAGCTTTCAGTGTTCTGGTCAAAATCATGTTTGATTATGGACTCAGGGAACTTTTCAAACAGAACTTTGAAGATTTGCACTGCAAGTTCTACCAGCTGGAGCGTCTCATGCAGGTGGGTGTTCGGGCTGTGGTGAGGTGAATGGATTGGGGCCTGCGACCCCGAGCAGCGTTTGTGGTCCCTCAGTAAGGATGGAGAGTGAGGACTGCCCGTACTGGAGGTTTATTAGGGATAGAGACTATGGGCTGGAGACCAGCGTGGTGCTACCGGCAGTGAGCTTGGGAGCAGACACGCCTGCCCGGTTGGAGCGGGATAGCGGTGACTGCTGGGCTTGCTGCAGGCACACGTGGAGTGACAGCCACGCCAGCACGTCCACTGCTGCGTGTCCTGCTCTGTGGGGGCCAGAGAGTGGTCTCATGGTGCGTGTGGTAGTGTCCCTCAGAGCATCCCCACGGGGGCAACCCTTCCATGTCCTTAGGCGGTCCTTCAGCATGTCAGGCAGCTGTCCCACCAGGCCATGGGTGGGTGCCGAGCCCTGCCCTGCTGCCCTCATCGCCCTTCCACCCTCCTTCTGTCACTGGGGGGTTTCTGCTGCCGTTCAGAGCAGCCTGAATTAACTCCCAGCACCCGTGTGTTTGTGCCTGCAGGAGTACATTCCCGACCTGTACAACCACTTCCTGGACATCAGCCTCGAGGCACACATGTACGCTTCCCAGTGGTTCCTCACCCTCTTCACAGCCAAGTTCCCTCTCTACATGGTCTTCCACATCATCGACTTGCTCCTGTGTGAGGTATGTGTTGGAGCTGGAGGCTTCAGATGGCTTCCGTCCTGATTCATGCCGCCGTTACCCTGCGCCCTTCCGGAGCGAGGCCTGTGATGACGATGTTTGCGTAGAACTGTTAAGTGACGTGAGGATCCACATTGGGAGTCCGTATCTCCTGGTTGTGGAGTCTCCTTCACTGGAGATGTTCGAGAGCCGCCTGGCTGTGTTCCTTGTGACTTGGTCTGGGTGATCCTGCTGGTGCAGGGGGATTGGACTGGATGATCTTTTGAGGTCCCTTCCAATCCCTAATGATTCTGTGATCTGTATAAGAGGTTATAGTCTCCTAGATCTTACCACACTGTTGAGAGTCTCCACGGGGCTCGTGGAATGAGAGTGAACTTACAACCAGGTGGATTCTCCTGCTACTCGATTGTCTTTCATGCAGCAGTAACTTAGTTTTGCCCCTCGGAGGCAGCCTGGGGCTCTTTCTCCTGCAAACGTGGTCTCTTTCCACTTGTTTAGAGAGCACAAGTCTTTCCTCCAGACTTTGCTGCAGTCGTGTTCAGAATTACTGTAGCCTGCTGGTAAGTAACGTTGTTTGACTCGGGGTTTACGAACTGGAGTGAGCACCTGCATCCTCGACTTACTGAGTGATTCCCCTTCTTACTCGCTGCTCAACGTGACGCCTCCATGTTCCATGGGGTCTGCAGTTGTTCTGTGAAGTGGCAGTTAGTCTGCTGAAGGGTTCGTAAATCCCCGGTCAGTGTCCTCAGCCCTCCTGTGTCTCTGCTGCCTGCTTTGTCCCCGTGCCAGGGTAACAGAAAGCAACAGATGGCAGCGAGAAAATCCCTCCTATTTGTTTAGAAACACATCTTCCAGTCATAAACAGTCAATGTGTTCACAGGGAAGTTTTAAGGGCCTTTATTTAATCAACAGTACAGTCATTGAGAAGGATTTAGTGGAGGAAAAGGACCTCGAAATAAGCTGTCTGGGTTGTACTTCAGAGGCAGACAGATAAAAATGAAATGAGCTGGGGCTGGCCAGCCAGTCCCCAAAATGAAAGTGCA
Source organism: Rhinopomastus cyanomelas (assembly GCA_013400115.1). Taxonomy (NCBI): domain Eukaryota; kingdom Metazoa; phylum Chordata; class Aves; order Bucerotiformes; family Rhinopomastidae; genus Rhinopomastus; species Rhinopomastus cyanomelas. The sequence goes on from VXBP01008118.1 coordinate 60,588, forward strand.
GGGTACGTGGGTGCCTGCAGCGTTTCAGGGTTTCACAGTCCCAGCAGCGTTCTGCACGGGTTTTGGTGGCTGCAGTGGCTCCGCAGTAGATCACAGAACATCAGGGATTGGAAGGGACCTCCAAAGACCATCCAGTCCAGTCCCCCTGCCACGGCAGGATCCCCTAGATCCAGTCACACAGAAACAGTCCAGGTGGGTTTGAAATGTCTCCATAGAAGGAGACTCTACCACCCCCCTGGTCAGTCCCTGCCAGGGCTCTGGCACCCTCACTGGGAAGAAGGTCCTTCTCACACTGATGTGGAACCTCCTCTGCTCCAGCTCACACCCACTGCCCCTTGTCCTGTCACTGGGTGCCCCTGAGCAGAGCCTGGCTCCATCCTCCTCACACCCACCCTTCCCATATTGATCAACATCCATGGGGTCACCCCTCAGGCTCCTGTTTTCCCAGCTCCCTCAGCCTTTCCTCAGCAGGGAGATGCTCCCCTCCCTCCATCACCCCTGTGGCTCTGCTCTGGGCTCTCTCCAGATACCTTCCTAATGGTTTGCAGGGTCATTCCGTGGGCTTCAGATTTATTACAGCGCCTGTGCTCCGCTTGCATCCTGCTGCTCCTTTTCACAGAAACTACCCAGAACAATAAAACCCTCCAAATAAATGAAGCTCCAGGCCTGTAAATACAGAGGAATTAATTTGTCATTATTTTCTCTCCAGGGAATAAGTGTGATCTTCAACGTTGCGCTGGGGTTACTAAAAGTGAGTAGACGCTATGTCCTTGGGGTTTGTGCCTCCTCATGCGCCCCACAGAGCGTTAAGACGCCTGCTGGAAATTGTGCTCTAAAGCTGCCCGTTCCTGTGTGACCCGGGCTGTTGTGTGGCGGCCCTGTGCCGCTCACTGCTTCTGGGGTGGGGTGGCAGGGAGGCAGGAGGCTGCAGAAATACGACAGCTCTGCTGGCAGAAGGTTAAAAAGCAGTTTTAAAAGTTCTTGGAGCTTTATAAATCTGTTGGTTTATGGTCTCCAGGAATTGTACAAGATCTGCTTAATGATTGCTGGTTTCTCTTGCCTTGTCTCTAGACTACCAAGGATGATTTGTTACTGACCGACTTCGAGGGGGCTTTAAAGTTCTTCCGTGTGCAGCTGCCCAAGAGGTACCGCTCCGAAGAGAATGCCAAGAAGCTGATGGAATTGGCGTGTAACATGAAGGTGAGGCTGTGGTGAGAGCAGCTGCCCGCCCGCCCTGCACGGGTGCCATGTCTGTGTCCATACAGAATCGCTGTATGTAGCTTAGAAACCAGAATCAGCTCTGTGCAGGGGCTTGAAGCTGGATGATCTTCAAGTTCCCTTCCAGCCCTGGCCATTCTGTGACTCTACGATCATGGCATGTGACGTTGCAACTCCTTGTCCCAGTGCCCGTGCACGCATAGCGAGAGCGTTTGCCTCTCATGGTCCCAGATAACAACTCATTCCTCTTCCACTCTGCCAACACTCCCTGCCTTCCCAGTGCTGTGTGAAGTAGGTAGAGCAAAGCCTTCTCCGCTTCACAGCCACGTGCCCGCGGCCTTCTCAAGTGCTCTGTGTTTTCACAGGATCCCAGGACATCAGGAATTGGAAGGGACCTCGAGAGATCATCCAGTCCAGTCCTCCTGCCACAGCAGGATCCCCTGGATCCAGTCATTAGGGATTGGAAGGGCCTCCAGAGAACATCCAGTCCAGTCCTCCTGCCACAGCAGGTCCCTGGATCAGGTCACACAGGAACCCAGACTGGCTGTATGACTTGGTGTGGGTGACCCTGCTGTGGCAGGGGGATTGGACTGGATGATCTTTCGAGGTCCCTTCCAATCTCTAATGACTCTACGAACCACGGGCACTAAGTGGGAGGTTAAGGAGAACGTGCGCAGATGCTCGGTGCCTCCGTGTCGTGTCTGCTTGTGCTGCCCCTGATGGCAGTGCTGCACATAATTGCTTTCTCTGACCTGAAGTAGAAGTCCTCTGCTGTCAGCAGGAATCTCCAGCTCTGTATCTGGGAGTGTTTTTGAACAGAAAAGGGCCTGATGTCGAGATAAATCATTCATAGGAAGGGAGAAGGAGCTTGGCTGAGCATTGTGATTACAGCAGCGTTCTGCTGGAAAGGAGGTCAGTAACTGATCAGCTCGAGACAACAGCAGGTGCTTAAAGCCAGCGCTCAGCGTTGCTGTCAAAGGTTGACAGACAAGCAGAAGACCAGAAGGCAGTGGTGCCCTGCCCATCTTCATCTCCTCTCGTGAGCCTCAAGATCTAACCTTTATGCAGTGTGAGGTGTGAATGCCAGTCCTGCAGGCAGTGCTTGAGCAGGAGCAGAGCAGTGAAGTCATCTGGTCTGCCTCCTGCTTTCGTTGCCAGTAAGGGGTTAACACTGGAGTGCTTAATCAGAATAACCGCTGCACCGGTGGTGGGGCTGGTTCTGGCTCCAGGTGACCGGGCTGGCACCTCCAAGCTGCCGGCCGGAGCGCGGTGCCGTGCTCTGAGCAGCTCTCACTAGAGGGAGCCTGGCTACCAGTTTTCTGCGGTTCCAGGGAGGCTGTCAACCACAAAACCAGAGAGAACAGAAGCTAAAGGTGCTTCACGTTTTGCCTGTCTCTGTGGATGTAGAATTTGTTTAACGAGGCTTTTTCAAAAGGCAAACACAGCCAGAGCTTTCTGCTTGATTTGGTTTCCTGAAGTACTGATGAAGGTTCAGCAGCACCTGCTAACACCCAGAGAGTCAGAATCATTAGGGGTTGGAAGGGACCTCGGAAGATCATCTGGAGTTAATGCAGGGGTGTCCTGACTCGCTCTTGGCGTGGTCGGTGTTGCTGGCCTGCTGCTGGCACAGCTGACAGGTGACACCGGGAAGGATCCTGCACAGGATCGGTCCCTGTGGAACGGACACGCTGGCCCAAGAGGCAGAATCCCACAGCCCGCCTTTCCCTGCCTTCGCACCGAAGGGGCAGTGGGGACCCCGAGAGAGTCGCTCTGCTGGTGGTGCGTGTCTGTCAGAGCCAAGAGCAGAACTGCAGCCTTTGGACTCCCGAAGCAGCAGGGGACGGTGCTGACGTGCCTCCGAGTGGCCGCTGCTTGCCCAGACACCGTGGCGGCTCTGGGACTGGGCCGTGTTCTGCCCAGCTTGAGTGACACCAGCAGAAATGTCAGCTGAGCCCGCGCTTGCCCTTTCAGCATTTGCAGCCTCCTGTAAAGTAAACCAAGGGCTCCTGCACGGAGAGAAATGTTCCAGCTCAGCGAGCGGCTGGAGAGGCCTCAGCATCACGTCAGCTCAGAAGTTAGACACGTGCGCCGCTCGGTGTGTGCAGCAGCACCAGGGAGAACTCGGGTGGGGTGCTCCTGTGGCTGCGCTCAGAGCCCCTCCTGCGTCCTGCAGCAGGGCAGGGGATGGCTCTGCTGTTACCTGGAGTGCGGGAGAGGTTTGGCCATCTCGAAAGGCTGATGGCCACAAGTGAGCGAAGGCAGCAGCTGCCTGCAGCTTGCACCAGAACCCTTTGTGCTCTTTGCCTGGTGTCCGGGGCGGGAACTAACGGGCTGCTTTAATTTAGATCAGCCAGAAGAAGCTGAAGAAGTACGAGAAGGAGTATCACACCATGAGGGAGCAGCAAGCTCAGCAGGAGGATCCGATAGAGAGATTCGAGGTAACGATCACCCGTTCCGGGCCGACACAACGCACGCAGCCTGCAAGAAGGCCCCACCTGGACTCTTTGCTTTCAGCTGCTTTTGCTTTGCGCCTAGTTCAGACACCACAAGGGAGCAGGCTGCACGAACACAACATGAGTCTGTGTGTTGGCAACTCCAGTCAGGCTGGGGTGGCTGTAAGCTCAGCCTCACAAGGAACAGCGTGACTTGGTGTCTGGGTGTCTCCAGCTGTTCCAGCAGAGCCCGTGTCTGGCCCTTGTGTAACGCGCTGTCGGCACCAAGAGCCACGAGCAGGATCTGCCTCCCGTTGTGTAACTATTTTATCTACAACACAAATACAACATGGGGGTAGATTTCATGTGCAAAGTGAGGCATGTGCGTAGTAAATCTTCGCGCTTTAAGCTGAAGAGTTTACATGAACTTTAACGTCCGAGTGCTGGGAGTTGTCGCAGAGGGGAGAAAGCAGAGGGCTGTTCCCAGGAACCTCCCCTCTCACCTGTTCCAGGACACAAACCCTGTCTGAGCCAAGGAAACCAGTGCTTGTGGGACCTTCCTGGCAAGGTACTGGCAGCGGAGCGATCCCCCTGCTATTGCCATCTTCACAAGCCCTTGTAGCTCCGCAGGCAGTGCTGAGCAGAGGGACTCTGAGGTGGTTCCTTCTCAAGACGAGTGTCTCATTCACTTTATTGGACACTGGCTGTATCCCAGCTGGTTTTGTCCTCGTTTCCTGTGGGTAGAGTTGTCTTTGCTAAGGTACCGCAGGCAATGGTTGTGTGTTGGAGACAAACTCAAGGGAAGAGCTTCCTCCTGACTTTTGGTTTGTTTCCCGCAGCGTGAGAACCGGCGCCTCCAAGAAGCAAACATGAGGCTCGAGCAAGAGAACGATGATCTCGCGCATGAGCTGGTGACCAGCAAGATCGCTCTGCGGAAGGATTTAGACAACGTAAGACACGTCTTTGTGCCGTGCAGCGGGGACGAGGTGCCGGGCCTTGTTCCTCACAGCTAAAAATCCTAACCAAGAGGATTTTTAATCTGCATGGGATGGGAGTCTTTTCTCTTTGCCCTTGCTGTGCTCTGATGATCCACAAGCATGTGCCAGAGGTCCAGGGGGTGAACAGGGCCAGCGACTGAAACACTCATTACTCCAAAAAGCATTCAGAGTGATGTGAGGGAGAGGAGAGCTTCTGGGCCTGTACTTGAGTAGCTGCTTTCTCCTCTGTGATATGAAGAGGACGTCTGGCAGGAGCCAAGTCAGGCCTTTGAGTTGCCACCAGGTAATAACAGGGATGCTGTGTTCTTGTAACATCGCCCAGCAGACAGGCTTTGGCAGAGTTCTCTAATGAACTTGAAAGTCTGAGTCTGTCTGGCTTTCAGTGCAATCAGGTTCTTGGGTACCTTGGGCAACTCTGAAAACGTTGTTGTGGTTTCCATGTGGCTTGTTGAAATCTGCCTGTGTGACCTCATCATCCTGGGCTGCTTCTTTATCAGGAGAGCTCTCGGGAGGAAACCTGAGGCTCGCGTTGTGTTCTTAAGCCTGCAGTCCCGTTCCCTTTACGGACTCAAGCTTGGAGATTTTATTGGGATAAGCTTTTGTAAGTTACAGGACGTGTGGAGCCAGGGAGATGTGGGGGGCGTAGTGCGGGCGATGGGCCAGACCTGTCTGCTTGGGCAGGAGTTCAAGCGCTCGTGCTCTGCCCTCCTAGTTGTGTACCAAGATAAGTGCATTTCTGGAACCTCCGAGGAAAGTCCCTTGTACAGGCCCTATGGTGCCAGAGCTGGCAGGCTGGAAAACGTCTCAGCTAACCTGCTTCAGGCTTTCCCAGGGCCTCCTGGAAACCTGCTTTTGGCAAACAGAGCCAGTGCTGATGTTAGCGGGTGCACGCTGCTCTTAACGGGGTCTGGTGGAGCTTCGGGTTTGGTGCATGTCCTGCGCTCGAGCGTTGCAGGCTGCACCCACAGCAGTGGGCCCTGCAGACAGGGTCTTCCCAGCGGGTCGGTAGGTTCCCGTGCTGCTTTGTCACCTCACTAACAAGAGCTGGTGGAAGGCTCCGCAGAGCCCAGTGGCTGCACTCGGGCAGACTCCTGCAGAAGATGCACTGAAGCAGCTTTTGGTGGGAGCTGTGGCCGCCTGAGCCCAGGTGAGACACAGGAGTTCCTCCACATGGATTCGTTTCAGTGGAGAGCTGGGAGAGGAACAAAAGTGGGCACAAGCTCTGAGGTAGCACGCTGGCTGTGGAACATCAGGTAGGGAGGCCTTCAGAGCTGGCAGCTGGTGGTGGCAGCATTTGGGTTATCCCCAGGAGGAGACAGCTAGGTTTGATCCTCCTTTAGGACCCTGATTAGTCCTTCTAATTGGCTCCTGCGATGATAAGTTCCATTCTAGGAGCCAGCTGTCCTGGAAGAAAAGGACATTGTTCAGCGCACCTTCTCCAGCGCCTCCGCGCCCTGTCTGAAATCCCGCAGCCGGCAAGATCAAAGCAGAGCCTTTGGAAAGAGGAGCATTTCCTTAACATCCTCTGCACTAGAGCAGAAAATAGGCTTCATTTTTCCACTGTTGTTGGACTCCCACATCCCAGTTTTCTTTAAAACAGCTTAAACCCCTCATATAATGAAGAGCTGTTCTCTTTGCCTTTGCCGTCTGTTTTAAAGGAGCAGCAGGACGTTGAGGGACTGACATTCCCTTTTTGATTCCCTTCCTTTGAAGGGGATTGCTGCAGCTACTTTCTGAAGATTTATGTGTCCGTTGGGTTACTGATCTATTTTTGTGTTGGATTCATGCACCTGTTGGGAAGGGCCACGTCGCCGTGTTTGTCCTGCCCGCGGGGAGGGGTTCTGCTGCCTGGCAAAGAGATGGATTGCTCAACAATGCGTCTTTATTCCTAACAAACTCTGCTGAAAGGGGACTGCGGCTTCTGGCGGGATGGCCCTCGGAGGAGGGGTTTGACTCTCAGGTCTGCTCTGGCAGCAGAGCTTGCTTGCCGAGCAGCATTCGTATCGCAGCCCCTGGGGCCACAGAGGTCTGGGGTGTTTTTCAGCGTGTAGAGGCACTTCTCATTAATTGTGTTTTCATTGCAGGGGGAGTGCTTGCAAATACAACTTGGGCCTAAGCTGGTTATAGCCTTTGATATATCGAGGCTTGATTGTAGCCTGGATATGTAGCCTTGCACACAGGGAGCTGTTCTGTGCCTTTTCTTGTCTTCAGAATCCCAGAACACTAGGGACTGGAAGGGACCTCAAAAACTCGTCTAATCCCCCTGCCACAGCAGGATCCCCTAGATCCAGCCGCACAGGAACGTACCCAGACAGGTTTGACTCGTCTCCAGAGAAGGAGACTCCACAGCCTCCCTGGGCAGCCCCTTCCGGGGCTCTGTCACTGTCTTTATTGATCAGCTCCCAGTCTGGATGAGAAGATCAAACCTGCTTCTGTTCCTGGATTTTTTTTGAGCAATCCCTGCTCCACGTCACGAATTCGAGGAGCGTTGGAGTGAGGGAGGATAGGGATAACACACCCTCGACTGTCAGTTGTTGCTGCCTGGCCACTGCGGATGGTCATTTGTACAAAAACAGCTTCCAAGACAGAGTTTTATTGTTATGAGTAACAATGAACAGGCCCTTGTTAACGAGGATGAAAGGCCTGGAGCCTTGGCCGCATCCCGGTGGAACCCGTTCCCCAGCAGCTCTGCGCAAAGGCTCTGCTCAGCGTCGTGTTCCGCTCTGTGTTACAGGCGGAGGAGAAGGCAGATGCCCTGAACAAGGAGCTGCTGATGACCAAACAGAAGCTGATTGATGCCGAAGAAGAGAAGAGGCGCCTGGAGGAAGAATCGGCTCAGGTCAGGGCCGTTCCTGTCGCCGCCGCATTTCTGTGCAGAGCAGGAAGTTAAGAGTGACAAGTGTGGGAAGGGCTCGGTGTTCGCAGCCGTGTTTGCCCCTCGTCTGTAGTGTGAGGATGTCAGCAGAGCAGGAGTCTTTGCCTTCCTGCCAGGTGCTTTTAACTCGAAGTCACCAAGGCACAGGCTGTGCCAGGGGTTGCTGCGCGGGGCGGCCGTGCAGGGCGCGAGCTGTCAGCGCTTCCGAGCTTCCTTCGCCGGCCAAGTTTTCTGTCGGCAATGGCCACCAAGGTCCAGCTTTTCCCTGCCTGCGTGGAGCTGAGCTGGACTGTTGTTCCCTGCTGGGGCGTGCAGAAGTGAGGAGGAGGAAGTATCACCTGGTTATTTTGCAGACAGTGTTACTATATCAACACGTCTTTCTTCTGCAGCTGAAGGAAATGTGTCGCAGGGAGCTGGACAAGGCAGAGTCAGAGATCAAAAAGAACAGCTCCATTATTGGGGACTACAAACAGGTGAGTCCACGCTAATGGTGATGGGGTCTGTGCTCCGTTTGCAAGGGTTTCTCAGATATTTTAGGAGATTGCTGGCAGCAAGTGTCATCTGTGCCGTGTGTCTGAGGAGGCACTGCAGCTGTTTGCCATTACGGATCGGAAGGGACCTCCAAAGACCATCCAGTCCAGTCCCCCTGCCACAGCAGGATCCCCTAGATCCAGTCGCACAGGAACATGGCCAGGAGGGTTTGAAATGTCTCCAGAGAAGGAGACTCCACAACCCCCTGGGCAGCCCCTTCCAGAGCTCTGTCACCCTCACTGGGAAGAAGGTCCTTCTCACATCCATATGGAACCTCCTCTGGTCCAGCGGACACCCACTGCCCCTTGTCCTGTCACTGGGTGCCCCTGAGCAGAGCCTGGCTCCATCCTCCTCACACCCACCCTTCCCAGACTGATCAACATTCATTAGGTCACCCTCAGGCTCCTCTTTTCCCAGCTCAAGAGACCTGTGGTTGATCTTGGCTCTTCTTTTGCGGAGAGCCTGATGCCTGGTGCTCAGCTCTCTTTGCCCCCACGTAGATGTTTGCAGGACATCAGACACCAGGGCCTTGGTTACAGCCTGATGGTCAAATGGGGATCTTGGCTATCAAAGGTTCACCTCATTTAACCTCTTCTTTAATCAAATCATGTCTTTTTCCAAAGACTTTGCTTTGGGGTTCAAGCTCCTGTTCATAAGGCATCCAGGGAGCTCATGAGTGTCAGAACATTCTCAAGTCTGCATCGCTCAGGTCTCAAGGAACAAACTGGGTTTTGCACTGCCCTGGCTGTCTTGCCTGGTTCTTTTATCTCAAAGGCAGCAAAGCCAGCCCCACTATTGCTGCATTTTCTGGCTCCTTTAGCAAGGCCAAGCTGCTAATAACTTATGTAGAAACGGCCTTTTCCTGTGGGCAATGAGGAGTACGTGGAGAATGCGAATCTGCACGACGAGACAACTTAACGCAGCATCCCAATTCTTCTGGCTTTGGGAGAGGCCTCAGCCCATCCATGTTAATGTTCCTGCCGCTTCTGTTTGTGCTCTAGCATTCATTTGGGAGGGCATTTACATATATAAATGGCCTGCTAACATCATTTTGCTTGTCAGATCTGTTCCCAGCTGAGCGAGCGACTGGAAAAGCAACAAACAGCAAATAAAGCTGAAATTGAGAAGATCCGGGTAAGAGATCCGATAGAGCCTCGGTCTGCACCGTTGATCTCTCAGCAGAGTCACACCAGCGAGCGCACGCTGATTTCATAGCTGAAGTGGTGGCTGGGGGCTCCTTAGCGACTCGACACCTTTGGAAAGATTCTAAGGGGGAGGTCTTGGAGAAGAGGTCACTCTCAGCCCTCTCCCTTGCTGTAGGGTTATGTCTTAGTGTGGGTGCCGGGCGAGATCTTGGAGAAGAGGTCACTCTCAGCCCTCTCCCTTGCTGTAGGGTTATGTCTTAGTGTGGGTGCCGGGCGAGATCTTGGAGAAGAGGTCACTCTCAGCCCTCTCCCTTGCTGTAGGGTTATGTCTTAGTGTGGGTGCCGGGCGAGATCTTGGAGAAGAGGTCACTCTCAGCCCTCTCCCTTGCTGTAGGGTTATGTCTTGATGTGGCTGTGGCTGGGCAATAATAATGGGTAATGTTTTGAGGGGTCTTTTCTTCTCGAGGAGATTTCTCTGGCTTTTCCCATCCAGTACCCAGTGGGCAGTACAGGCCCCTTTCTTTTACCAAAACTACAGCCAAGCTCTCCAGAGCCCATAAATCTGGGGGTGCCGGCGTTTCCTGCTTGGCTGTGCTTCCCCTGAAGTTCCCAGGTGTGTAAGTCATCAGTGGCAGGAAGAGGTTTTGATGGTACCCTAACCCAGCACTGGGGCGTCAGCATTCACGGCCGGGTGTCTCCTCTAGCAAAAAGTGGACGACTGTGAGCACTGCCGGGAGTTCTTCAACAAAGAGGGCCGCGTGAAGGCTGCCAGTTCTGCCAAGGACGGGTCGGACGAGGACACCGACGAGGAGAAGGAAACGCTGAAAAACCAGCTGAGGGAAATGGAGCTCGAGCTGGCCCAGACCAAGCTGCAGCTTGTGGAGGCGGAATGTAAAATCCAGGTAATGCTGTGGAGGTGGGCTTGCTCTGTGCGGTCTGTCTGCGTTCCTAGGACAATGCGTGTGGTGGGGGGGGCTGGAACAGGCCCTGCCGGGTGAAGCTGCAACCTGCCGTTTCCTGGTGGGTTGCTTAAACAAGCGTTGGCTCTGAAACCCGGCGCGTGCAGACAAAGTAGCTGAAACTGCACGACGTGTCTTCACCAGCTCCTGCAACTCCCAGACGTCTGCCTGGCTGCGGTGCAGTCCTCACTGGCTGCTCTTCTGCAGCTTCTTGGACCAAGTCCAAGCGCTGGCGCAGCCGTGAGGCCTGCGGCGGATGCGGTCGCGTGTGACGAACGGCAGCCGTGTTTCCTCAAACGCGATCCGGAGGCACTCTGGGTGTCACAGGGATTGCTGTACCCTGTGGCAGCAGCGTTCCTGGGGCCTGATCCCGGGGTACTGGTGCTGCTTGTTCGCAGAAGGGTGTCAGACTGAGCTGGTACCAAGTCTGTTTCCTGTGGGGGAAGCTCCGGCTCGGATGGGTCGAATGAAAGGGTTCAGATGTACCGAGTGTTGCACTGAGAACAACGACATCACCTTGTTTTGCATCTCAAAGTTTTGCTGGGTGTTCTTGCTCTTTCAGTTGTTGTGCTGCTTGTGATTTCTGTCAGACTTGTTTAACTTGTAAAGCGGCCAGGAGACGGTAGATGTCCTAGAGCCTAGAGCTGTCTAACCTTGTGCCATGCACACGTAACCGTCACTCCTCCCCTTTGCAGGACCTGGAGCACCATTTGGGTCTGGCACTGAACGAAGTACAAGCTGCAAAGAAAACGTGGTTCAACAGAACAATAAGCTCTATAAAAACAGTGACTGGAGTCCAAGGAAAAGAGACTTGTTGAAAAGCAGTTCGGGCAAACATCTTCTTAACACAACACCTTTTGTTGCCTTCCTTGGCCAGATGTTTAATTCTGTGACATGAGAGGACCAGAATGTAAATAAAATCAGAAACACAGCATGTCAGGATCTCAGTAGGTCAGTGCTAAAGCGGATGGAAACACGAGAGAGGTTTTATCGCTAGACATGGGATCTTCATACTACTGATATTTAACAGGTGATGTAGCTAGGTTGAAGCTCTTCAGAGAAACACTCCATTCTGCGGTCTGGCTGGAGGCTTTTCACAGACTAGGTACGAGAACTTACCGAACCCTAACTGTTCAGTTTACATACGATAGGTTTTTTTACAGTTATAACCTTTTTTAATATTTTATTTGAAAGGAAAAGTGTCACTAACAAAGTGGATTTTAAAAAAAGACCAAAAAAAAAGGAAAAAAGGAAAAAAACCCAACAACAGCAACAAAAAAAGAGACAACGTTAGCAAGAACTACATCAGTGCCAGAAAGCAGTCCCCAGAGGCAGGATACGGAGAGTAGGAGGTGACATGTTTTACTTAATGAATGGGGATGATTTCAGCATTCCTGTCGAGCAACCCCACTTTGTTTCAGTAGATGCAGCCCCCATCTCTCTGTGTTCGGGATTTCTTTATGTTACTAACTGATTCTATGCAACTCTGGGCTTCTTTGGCAGGGCTGCCAGCCAGATCCACTACCTGGGGCTGGGCGGCTCGTTGAAGCGCTAGCGGAGAGTAATCGGAGTTCGGGGCAAATTTCCGTTGCGCTTCGGTGTCGCGTTGTTTGATCCACATGTCAGCAGCGGACTGCGAACAAGAACTGATCACGTGGGTGACGGCTGCCTTCCAACCGAGCCTTTCCGTTTGTTTTCCTGTCGGTTTCTGTTTCCTTTTTGCGTGTTTGTTTGTCTGTTTGTTTTGACCCGGCTGTAGCAGGCCTTCTGCGGAGCTCTGAGAAAGCTTCCAGGGTTTAGTTTTGCACATAGAGGTATGAATGGGACGAAGAAACAATAAAAACTGAGCTATACGAGAGGCAGAAATCGCTGCGTGAGCGTAGCTGCGAGCATCTCCAGCTCTCCGACTCGCTTCCCCGTTCCCAGGTTCCGTAGGTCATTCTTCACGCTCGCTGCAGTGGCACTAATAGGTGCTAAACGTGCTTGGATCTCTTAAGTCATTGGATTGTCTTGAGTTCTCACCAGAAAGCTGTAGAATGGAGTTTTGCACCTTGTAAGTTTGTTTTTTTCTTTTTAATTTATAATGGTTTGTGTTATGCTGAAGTATCTATTGCATCAGTGGATAAATTCTGTGTGCAGTGTGAGTATAAGCTGGTAACAATAAGAGGCACTGGTTTGTATATAAAGATATTTGGTTTATTTTGTATTTCTACCTTTCTCTTGTTTACCGTACTAACGCTGGCTCCTGTACTCTGTAACTGCGGGCTGGAACAGGCCACGGCCAAGCCGTTCTGCGTAACCGCCTACGTTATCTCTATTGTTTAATACCAAAAACTAGCCTGTAACTCCATCGGTATTAGATGCGTGGACGTTGTGGTAGCATAGTCGCAGTGTGTATACTTTATGAATTGAAATATAAACTAGTAAAATTGTATAACTAGTTTTGTTGTTTCATTCTGCCCCAGTGAGACCACATCTGGAAGAATCTTGTGTCCAGTTGTGGGCCCGTCAGTTCCAGAAGGACACAGAGCTGCTGGAGAGAGCCCAGGGCAGAGCCACAGGGATGATGGAGGGAGGGGAGCATCTCCCTGCTGAGGAGAGGCTGAGGGAGCTGGGGCTCTGGAGCTGGGAAAAAGGAGCCTGAGGGTGACCCCATGGATGTTGATCAACATGGGAAGGGCAGGTGTCAGGAGGATGGAGCCAGGCTCTGCTCAGTGTCATCTAATTCTAGGACAGGGGGCAGCAGGTGTGAGCTGGAGCAGAGGAGGTTCCACATCAATGTGAGAAGGACCTTCTTCACGGTGCGGTGAGTGTGCCAGAGCCCTGGCAGGGGCTGCCCAGGGGGGTTGTGGAGTCTCCTTCTCTGGAGACATTTCAAAGCCTCCTGGCCATGTTTCTGTGCGACTGGATGTAGGGGATCCTGCTGTGTTGGGGGGATTGGACTGAATGATCTTTCGAGGTCCTTTCCGACCCCTAATGTTCTGGGGTTCTGTGATTTCGTTTTAAGTAAGGAAATCAAATGTTTTGCAACTGATTTTTCTTTCATAAGTAGAAGCAGCAGTGTCTGCAAAGTGAAGACCGAAACCACAGTCATGCTGCAAAGGGCTCTGCTTAAAAAAGTCTTCATATTCCTCGTGTTGCCAACGCTGCTTTATGTAATAACATCTAGAGTTTGCTTTGAGAAGCAGAAACTGCAGAAGTGACCTTGTGCAGCTTGAGGCTTGTGACTCAGTGTTTCTCAGACACATCCAATTTAGAATATTCTTCTTTTTTCCCCACGGCCCTTCAAATTCTGCTTGGATCCGCAAAATAAATGTAGAGTAGCTGTGCTTATCGTCATCGCTAACAAAGGCTGTGGGGTCAAGTGTCGTTCACGTCATCTTCACTAGGGTTTTCTAGTCCTAGCAGAACACGGGCTGTAGCTGGGCGGCGGGGTGGCTGCCCTAACTGGGTCACAGAGCAGCCCCAGCTCGGTGTGTTCTGCAGAGACAGCAAGAAGTCAAAAAGTGGGTTTTGTCACCAAAACGACTAAAGGTGATTCCAAAAGCAGCCCTGCGCTGGGAGGCTGTTCTCACGCTGTCGCTTCCCTGCCCGTGCTTTTGCTGTCAGAGAATGAGGGGGTGCGTGGTCTGCGCTGCTTTGCCTTCCACAGAGGTGCATCGCTCGGTAACTCCAGCTCCGCCGTTTCTCAGTAGTAGCTTCTGGAGAAAGTCTGAAGGTAAATTGGAGAGGTGAAGAAACAACCCAAGATCAAAGCACTTTATTCTCTTGTCCTTTTCAAAGGGACTGGGAAATGGTGAATTTTCCTCTTTCCTCCAAAAATGAGATGCTTAAGGGGACGGGGCGGGGGGAAGACGCTTTATTGTTCAGCTCTCTTGCACTCCCTGAGTAAACATTACCTCAAAATTACACACCCCATACACTCCTCATTTTGGCACTGCCACGGAACATTCACAGTGAGAAACCAAGCGCTTCGCAGCGTTTTATAGGAAACACTTCACACAGCCAGTCCCCATTCCTCATGGATTATTTCAGATATCTACCTGCAGGACTGGAAATAATTACCAGTGTATTTCACATCTGATTCCATCTAAAATTAGCCACAGCTAATGAAGAGAAACGGATCCTGTGCTCAGACGCATCTTGTGAAGGCAATCACACGTGGAACACAACAACGCGGGGGATTTTCAACATGAGGAAGATGAAATTGCGATGCTCATGACTATGAATAAGAAAGGTTAAAAAAAAAAAGACATTGAGTCAGAGCTGCAACAAGCAGGAGACGGGTAAGTGACAAGAAATGAGCGTGTTTGGCAGCACCTCTGCCACTCTCGGATGGTTAGCTCTTTGCTGGTAGGCAATCACCTTCCTGTTCACATTGGCCTCTCAGCTGCTGGTGTGCACTGGACTCCCAGATGCGGGAGTTCTGCTGATGCTGGGGTTTAAGGCTCCTGTGCTCCAGGCTCCGACTTCCTAATGCTTTGCATGTTTGTGCTGCATCATTAAGCTCCTGTGGTCTCATAGTGTGGGAGCTCTAGCGTTAAAATCTTCCTTGTTGCTGCAGAGCTTGGCTGCTCAAGTTCTGCAGCTGGAAGTGGCTATTCAAGATCTATCAGAAAGTTTTACCTTTAAGTGTTGCTGGTAAAAGCCTTCTTGAAATTTATATAACCACCTCCCTGACTTTTTTTAGCTGCCCTTCTTATCTGTGGCAGTGATATAAAGTTCCTGTTATCAAGAGGAGGATTTCACTCCATCTGTTCAACAGCTTGGCTTGCGTTCATCCAGCCTAACTTTAGACACTTCGGAGGTGCCTAACGTAAGAGCTTAATCCAGGGATGATTTCCAGCCCTTGGCGGGAGAGGGGACAGCACTGTGGGGCCAGTGGCTTAGCCTGCCTGTGCGCCCTGTGCCCTGACTGAGCAGGGAACCAAGCGTGAGCCAACTAACCAAAGGTCCTTCCTAAAGTAATAGTATAAATGCAGTGTCCGTGCACAGTGAGGACTGCTTTCTACTTTCAGTTATTCGTGTATTTTGGCCCCAGCCTCGTCGCTGTGCAGTTACTGCCTCTCTATTCCCAAAGGCAGGCAGTCGAAGCCTCTGTGCACAAAAGCCTTCAGCGTGTTGCGTGAATGGCCTGCTGCACCTCCATCGTGACTCTGAGCAATGAGCATTTGCTTCTGCGGCAGCTCCTGCATGCCAGTGAAACAGGACGGTGACCTCCTGCGCCGCAGCCTTTTGCTGCAGCTGACCCGGCCCCACAGCTGCAGGGCAGCAGGATGCAGGAGCTGCGAGAGAAGCGCCCCTGGCCCTGTTAAGAACCGCCATTACAGCCTGGTGTGGCTGTAACACTGCAAGCCCAGCGTTCTCTCGCATGAGCTGAGCCCCCTTTGAAGTTCAACACGCGGGTAACTGTTAGCAGTCGGTTTATTTGAGGAGGGGGCAACAGTCGCAGCCCCTCCCCCAGGCGCCTGCAGGATAAACGGCGGTTGGGCGCGGCCGCCCCTGAGGGGCGCTGACAGCTCCCGCCTCTTTCCCGAGGGACGGCTTCTGATAAGCTGTCGCCGTGATTGACAGCAGCAGCAGCCACTGAGGGGTGGCGGCTCGTGCGGCAACCGTTGGGAGTCACTCCTGACGGCCTCTCCGCGGCGCCATCTTGTTTGCGGGAAGCTTCGTTGATTTCAGGGACCCCGGGACGGCTGCGCAGAGGGAGGACCAGGACAGTGGTGAGGGAAGGGCTGGGTTTACCCATGCGGGAAGGTGGGCCTGAGGGCGGGCACAGCAGAGCGTGGCTAGAGCTGCTGGGCTACGTCTGGTCCTTGAGTGCTCGGTGCTTCACTGCCTGCGGGGCCTGGGAGGTTCTTCCCCTCAGCGAGCTGCTCGCCTTGAGCTCCTGGGCTCTACTGCCCTGGTGTCAGGACAGCACGAGGATGGGGAACAAAACATTAACTGGTGGAGATTGATAATACTCTGGGGGAAACACTGTGCTGAATGTAGCACATTAATGGTCATATGGAGAAGGTGTAAAACTTACTCGTAATTGGTGTTGGATTTAGAGGGCCTTTTCTTCTTTTACAACTCCACAGATCCCCCCTCAGGTTGAGGAAGGGGGTAAATTCTCCTCCTGTGTAGCATCAGCACCTGCTGTTTCAGGAATGTGGTTTACATGTTGGCTTGTCACACTACAGGTTGGTTCATTCCTTGAGCCAGCCTAGCACTGAGAGAGGTGAGTTGAGGCCTCCTGAACTGGGGAGCTTTGAAATAGGATGTGAGAACTAATGAATGGGTTGTTTGACTTACAATGTGATGAGTGGGTGCCTTGTTCTGTTCTCCCCATGGAGACCCCTGCACAACAAGAAGCCAATCAAATCACTAACTGCTGCGTAGTTTAAGGTAGTTCATGGTTTCCTCCTTGTTGCAAGCTTTACTGAATGTTGGAAGTGCAGAAAGCTCAAAGGGAAAAAGTCCACTTGGGTAAATCTTAGAATCACTGATGTAATGCTTGTATCAGTGTGTAAGAAGTTATTTCTGTGCAGTAGTTTAAACCTGGCTGGCTCAGTTGGTAGAGCATGGGACTCTGAATTCCTGGGGTCATGGGTTCGAGCCCCATGTAGACACCTTGAGACAGTACTGGAGACTTACCCTGCTCCAGCAGGGGGGGGTTGGACTTAGATGATCTTTTGAGGTCCCTTCCAACCTCTGACATTCTGTGATTCTGTGAAATGTGTGTAGCAAAAAAATTCCCATTGCTTATGCATTTACGCATACAATGCATCATAATGTGTTCATACAGGGCAAAAGCTAATGGATATGGAGCTGCTGAATTCACTCTTCCTGAATTCACGGCAGGAGAATATGATTTATCTGATCTCCCCCCAGGGACTGCAGTTACAGGGTTTGGCCCAAACTGGCACAGAAGGAACTGCTGCAGTTGGCACTATAAAAGTCCTGGACCCTGCAAGACTTGTAGAGAGCCATGGCTCTTTTTAGAAAAGAAAGTAAATGGCAAGGTTCTCAACAGAAATAATCTTTGCTGAACAACTGTCTGAATGTTTTCTATAGTAGGGAGCTAAAATCTATTGTAATAAAACTCAGCGTTTAGGTATTTCCAGCAATGAACTAATAAAGACAATCTGACAGAGTGCCAAATAGCATCCAGCCAGAAATGCAGATTTCAAGATCATATTTCTCTTTGTACTGTCTTATCTGTACTACACATGTCATTGAGTCTGCTTGGCATGTTGTGCTAATTGTACACGTCAGAGAAGAGGTAGAGACAACACCTGCAGGTGCTTTCTTGCAAGTGCCTTTCTCATGCTGTAATTTTCTTTGATTTTTTTGTTGTTGGGGTTTTTTTGCATTAGTATGCTCAGATCTGTGCTGAATTTCTAGTGTAATGATGAATTCTATGAGACCTAAACCTGCAGTTGTGCTGAAAAGCACACTCTATGCGCTGAAGAGTATTGTCTATGTTACTAGGTGCAGATTTATGGTCTTGTAGCACTGACAGAACAATCCAGCTGCACTGTAAGATCAGTCCTTCTGTCCTGTCTGAACGTTCCTACTGGTGTCAGCACTCAGCCAGCTAATTTTGCTTGATGCAGGATGGGAGCCACATTCATAAGTGAATTTTGAGAGGTTGCACTAGCGGTCATAGTCACAGAACATTAGGGATTAGAAGGGACCTCGAAAGACCATCCAGTCCAATCTCCCAGCCAGAGCAGGGTCACCTAGATCAAGTTGCACTGGAGCATGTCCAGGCAGGTTTGAAACTTCTCCAGAGAAGAAGCCTCCACAACTGCCCTAGGCAGCCCATGCCAGTGCTCTTTCACCCTGGGGGTTTTCTAATGTATCTGGCCAGTTTATCCCACATAAGGCAAACAGAATTGCTGTGCAGTTTTCCTTTCAGTTCTGTGCTTGAGAAAAGATAGTAAAGTACTTACTGAGATGAGACTGAGTGCTGTGCCACCATCAGCTTTCACCGTGTGAGCAAGGAGGTTTTATCAGCTCTTCTAAGAATACCACAGAAAACCACTGTGGTTTTGACACTGTTATTAGCTGACAAGAAAAAGAGGGAAGTGACTTAATGTCTTCTGTGCCCTGAAGGCTTCTCCTAGTTTAAAGAAGTGGTTTTATGGTAATGTAATACTGGTGTGCCAGAGTGGATGGATGGGAAAAAGGAGGAGGATGAAGGCTTGTTGCTTACGGAGCAGTGCATATCTGAGCTCTCCACCTACCCAGGCAGGGCATGGTAGGACTGCTGCATAATCCCATTGGGAATCGCTTGTGGAACAGGATCTCATCTAGCATGGAGAGGTAGTGTTTCTCTGAGATGACGGCTGGGCTTCTCCCTAAGGTGCTTGTTGGGTTTTTTTGTATGGTGTGGTGAAAAACGCAGCATGCCAGAGGGGCTATGGAAGCCTGTGCCAGACTTGTATGAATTATGGATGAGATGTCTGCTGCTAGCAGAGGCACAAACAGCAAACTGTAGAGCTCCTGGGTGCTTTCAGTCTTCAGTGTTACAGTAATGGACCGTTTTTAGAATCCACTAGCAGCTCAACAGCCTGCTCTGATCTCTGAGTGTCTTTAGAAGTTACAGGTGCTGCTCATTTCTGTGGTTAGGACAGAGCAGTGAGGCCTATAATGAGTGATTTAACTGAGAAGCTGTAAATTTTGTACAAGTCTTCATGCATTTGTTCTCAGAATAATTTAAGGTACTTGAATTTAGTTTATTCATCTTCTTTCACCTGAAGGCAGCTGCATTTTTCTGCTCTTGTATGTGCTAGTCTGGCCTTAGTGGATTTGTGTTTATTTTCAATCCTGTTATTTTTGCAAGGGAGGGTGGTGGTGTCTTTTGCTTCAGCTGTGTAGCTTTTAATGTGTTCCCGTATGAAAATAGCCAGTTCATTGTCCCAGACAACCCTGAATAGCCCACGTGCCCTTTGTACATAGCAAGCAAGGTGAGAGATTAAATAGGGTATAAAATATCCCGGGAGAGCTGCTCGGACATGTAGGCTGGTCTTGGCGGGCCAGTTCTGTTGGGCTTCTATCAGATGTTGTAAACAGACGCCTGCTTTAAAGAGCTCTGAGTTTTACCCCTGGCTATATGTACAACAGTGTTTGTGGAATAAAGTTTACAAAGGATTAGATTAATGACAATCTGTGAGAAAGCTCTGACTGTCCTGGACAGAAAGGGCAATGAGGGACAGATTGCTTGTTGTAACTGGTGTCACTGGAGTGATTCAGTGCCTTACAGCTCCATGTACAAAGGTGTGTGTAGGAACGCCCACTCCCTGAGCCAAACGGGGTGGTGCTGGCAGGGCTCTGCCTTTACTTCACCAAGATGAAATTAAATTGCCTAGAATGAGGATTGCCCATGAGGTTGGAGGCTTGTGAACTGGCTGTTTTGGCTTTCTCTGCAAGAGCATCTTTCTTCTCAGACCACCATCAAAATAGAGCTCTCAGAGTCAGTTTGCAGCAGATTCTCCCAATTCAGCATTTTCTGGGGATTTAAACCTTTAATCTTAATAGGCATTAGGAAGATTTTTGGAATAAATAGGTTAATAGAAGATGGAGAAAGCTGTCCTCACCCTCCTTCCTCCAGTCACTAGGATTTGGTCTCATCATCTTCAGTAACTGAAATGTTAGGATCATGAGCTAATTTGTTGGTTTGTTCACAGCCTAAGCTGCGACACCAGCAGATCTCTGCAGTCGCCAGGCTGCAGACCGAAATTAGGTGTCTTCAGCCTGGAATCACATTGTTTGCTGAAGGCAGGTAACTGACCTGTGCCGCTTGGCTCCCTCTCCACACGCTCACTTTGTGCTAAACGCAACAATCCTCTGGCTACCTCAAGACTTGCATTGTCACTCATACAAGAGCTTGTGTGGAACCACTTTGCAGGGCAGCATAATTTAAGTTACTGAGCTATAAATTGATATTTTGCTCTGGTTTAGCCTTCTCTCTTCTACTATAATCACAAGTTGCTCATATTAAAAAAAAAATGAATAGTAAAGAGCAGAGGGCTGAGTCTGCCGTCAGTGCATGTGGGAAATCCCATCTTTGGTTTGTGTCAGCACCTAAGCAGAAGGTAAGAGGGATGTGGTTTTTGTAGTGGGGTCTGTGACCCCTTTTTGAGGTCCAAAGGCCGCCTTAGGATTTTGCCTCACATGGTGTGCCTGGACAAGAAAAGAGCCTTTTTGAATCACTGCAATAAGAGTACACACATACTTCTTAGAGCTTTGCAGATAAATATGCTGGAATGTATTGCCCAAAGTGAAGATGAACTCGAGGCCCTGAAAGTGTTAGCAGCTCCAGTTACTTTCAGTCACATGCACCAAGGATTGGGGTCACAAAAGGGAAGGGTAATTTACAGCTCAGCAAATGGGAAAGAGAGGAATTCTTTCTAGCTGACTTGCTGGAACTCAATCCTGCAGCAAACAACCCAAGTCAGCATTATGTCGTGAGCAATTAAGGGAGGTGACACTTCTATTCTTGCAGAAAGAGGGGTTCTGCTCATGAAGAATTTGTGCTAGCTTAGCATGGGGGATGTTACGGTGAAGCAATTACTGCTCTCTGTTATCGCAGGCTTGCCGTGTAAGGATAGGTAATGCTCAAGCAAGTGTGAAGTGCCAGCAGGGAGTTCTGCAGCAGAGATGGCCATTCCTCTGGCATTGGGGAGATGAGGTGGTTGGTGGAGGGAGTGTGGCCTGAGGATGTTGTTTACAGCATTTGTGGCATCCAGTGGAACAGTAGGAACTGATCCCATGCTCAGGTCTTTGCTCAGAGTGACAGTTAATAGTCATCCAATTTACTGGTCCTGTGGTGAGCAGGATGTGGCTTGAACAGTCACACATCTAAGTTTTGAGAAACACAGGTGCAAGAAAACCCGGAATCATCGACTGTCTATCAGCCATGTGGAAGGTGTCTGTGAGCCAGGGGAACATAGATGTCCTTGTTTGAGATACTGTTAAGTATCCTGCATTGTGAAGTACATCTCTAGTTTCACTCTGCATTAAGTGCTTTTCCTTACAATTTTGCAAATCTCTTAAAACAGCCCAGTATCCAAGTAGACCAATTTGAGGGGTGCTTCAGGGTTTGCTGTGCTTTTGAGTAAGTGGGAGCTTTTCTTAGCCCTAAGTGTCCTAAATGCCAGTTGCAAAATCTTTCATTTGGGATCTGTTGTTTATTCAGGAGAAAAGGGGACTACATAAATCAGGCTGCTGCAATTAAGAGCCAGCAGGACATGGCCTTTCCATTGTTTGGTACCATGCATTTAATGAAAGGGAGACTAGAGCTTGTTCTCTAATTTTTTGGGGCAGGTTTATAGATCCAACAGTTCTTTGCATATGGAAGTGGCAGGCGGGCCTTTCAGCTGCATGGACATCAGTCAATAAGTAATCTTTTGCCTCACTTTCTCTGCAATCAGATGCTTTTTCAAGGTGATTTTGACAGCAGCAAGATAAACTGTGCATCCTGCTTGTTAAGCAGGTGGCTCCTCCTGCACTGATCCTCGAGTGCTGTGCCAGCAAGAGATGGGGCTAGACTGGTCAAGCAACCTTGGGGAGGGACTGAAAATGCTGAAGGAGCTTTCTGTTGCAGATTTCAATGCACACATTTATCTGCAGGTTTGCAGTGAGACACCACAGTGTGCTGAGAAACACTGGGGTATTATTTGGTGGCTTGGAGGTCAGGAGGAGAGGTGTTAACAGTGATGAGTACAAGGGGGTCACACAATGCAGCTTCCCTGTGCTCCTGAGCAGGACCTCATGCAACTGCTGGGGCAAGCTCAGGTTAGCTACAGCAGGACAGGAGCAAAACTGAGTGGGGGATGGCAGGCATTTCCACAGTCGAAAAGGGATGTGGCGCCAGCCTCTGTCAGGCTAAACTCAGTATTGTGTTACTTCTCCCATGCCCCTCTCCCTGATCTACCCATTTCATTCCTGAGAGGCCACAGAATGTCAGCCAGCTCCTGGCGCAAGGCCAGCACATTTCATTAGCTGTGGCCGACCAGCAGTTGCCAGGCTTGTGCTGAAGAGCTGTCGGCCTTCTCAGCACCTCTAAGATGATAATCCCGAGGTAGCTTTCGGAATGAGCCCTCAATGAGCAGACTACCATTAAGCATGTACATGGGTATGGTATTGTGCAGATGCATAGGGCAAAACTGACCTCGGGTTCAGGCAGTTGTTAATGATGTTTTCTTAACTGACTGCGTTTAGTTCTTTATGGATCTTCCTTGCTAAATATTTGATGCAGCTCTGAATTGTAAGTGACACATGGTTCAGGTGGTTTTGGTACAGTGGTCCCTCAATAGCTCTTACGTGAATATCTGACTTGTTTGCTGTACAGCAGCAGACTCAGCTGGCTGTATGCTCTTTTGTGGAGTGCAAACTTCTCTTCCCAAGTCATATTCCTCTTATCATACATGCTAAGCTATGGGGTTCCACACACAGCATTTTATGAAGAGCAATGTCAGCTTCAGTCAGCTCATAGGTTTTAATCCTTCTTCATGGTTGATCTTTGAATTTGATAAATGATCTCTGCACTTAGCCTTGAAATACTGAATTAAAGGTCAGGAAAAAAAACACTTAAGAGCTTATGATAAAATGGCTTCTCTATCTTCCCTTCTAGAGTAAAACTGTGTTCTGCAACTCCAGGCAGCTGGACATACTTGTATATTGCAGTAAATCTTATCATGAGCTGCAGCCTTAAGGAAACAACAACAGCCACACAATTCTCATGGTGTCCTCAACTGCCTTCAGTGACTCTGGGCAAGGAAATTGCTTGGACTTGCTTCAGACCTCAGAGGACAGACTGGGACCAGGGGCATTTAATGTTTAGGAAATACAGTTAAATGAGAGGGGGAGAAGAGGAAAAAAGTTTGAGTGAACCTTACTCGTTCTTCGTATGTTTCAGGTTTCCTAATTAGGCTGATACTAGTAAATGTCCAGTTTTCATTCTGAAGTAAAACTTGCCTTCCTGGCTAGTCTCAGCACAGCCTTCTCTGAGCTTCCCTGCTGCTTCCATTGGCTGACCCCCAGCAGTATTCATGTGCAGCAGCCCTTGCAAAATTTCAGTCCTGTAGCCTCTATTCACTGCTGCCTTTGTGAAGGAATGTTTTCTGCTTGATACAGCATAAATGTACTTTATGTTGACATCTCAAAGTTACCACTTGGCCATTAATCATCTCTGATAAAACTGCAGTCTTAGGAGTCCTGTCTGCCCTTTCTGCTGAGCTTATTACCTGACTAAAGTAGAATGGACTTCTGTGGTTTGGCTTCCCAGGCATCAAATAAACCCTAAAGTCAGTTTCCTAACTGTAAACAACCAAGCCCAACCCAATCATAAGGCCATAATTCCTGTTTACAGAGAGAAGCCTTTATTGTGTGCTATTGGAAGCAAATGGGACATGGGTACGGTTTTATATACAGAGAAGTCTGTAGCATTGAGTTACAATCAGTGGCAAATGAACCGAGATTACAGTGCAGATCTAAGTGTTGTGCACAGTTAATAACAGTGGCTGGCGTACAAACCACAACACAGAAGCCAAATGAAGCCGAGTGTACCGGGTACAGCATCACGTGAGGAAGCAGCTGAATGTACACGGAGCCTTCCATTGACTTTACATCTGCAGGCTTTCTTGGCTAGTGAGTAGATAGAGCTCAATTCAAAATTCACTGTGCAGTTATTTTTCTTCCCACTTGACTGCTACCAAATTAAGACCATTTGGGGTGTTCAGATTGCATTTTTAAAGCTATAAATAGCTAATGCTGTTGCTGAATTATTTTCTTTCAATTTGTTTTATTTACAGTGTAGTCAGGAATAGTTTAGTCATCATTGTTCTCTACAGATTGGAAGATATCTTAAATATTTCAAAAATAGCTTGTAATTAGATCACAAGGATCTCTTCATTTCGAAGCTTAATTCTGGTAACTTTTTATGAGAGAGAGATTCACTGGGAAGAAGGATGGAATTGTCCACCGTATTAACTTGCTTGTGGAATTCGCTCATAGTATTTAAGGTTTCGATAGTTCAAAGGGTCATACTTCTTTTTATTCAATGCCATATCCAATCTTAGTGTAAAAATAAACACTCTGTCCTCTGTGGATAAATAAATCCATCTGTTGGCTGCAGGTCAGACCTCTATTGGTGAAAGAGATTTAGAAAAATAGACCTTTTCTTTAATGTTTACTATGCTGACCCACAAAGGAAAAGTGAAATTCATTCAAGTCTAGAAACAGAAATACAGTACAAGTGATTTATAGAATTGCATTCCTCCCCACTACAAACTTGCTGAGCATGAAACGCTGCCCCAAAGCACTGCCTCTGTCTTTTCCTTGTCTTGTAGCAGTAATTGTCCTCAGAAAGTCACATTGCACTGCACTGCCAGACTGCCTGTCTGCCTTGTAGTGTGCAGACTGAGCCAGGCTCTGCCTCCTGAGGATTCTTTGTTAACAATTCTTTAGGTGGATGGGTGGTGGTAGAGTGGGTTAGACAAGGAGGATGTTTTAGCCCAAACTACCAGGAATTGCTTTAATTGATTTGACTGATGGTGATTTTTGGTGGGTGGAAATGCAAACAGTTTCTTAAAAAAACCAAACTTGAGCTGGACCTGGAACACACCAGCCTTTCCTCAACACCTCCACTTCCGAGACTGCTTCCCACAGCTGTCCTTCTCAGCGAGGGGCCGGTACGTTTGGCAGTACAGGTTTCATGCTCAACTTTGTCACTAAGAAACGGACAGGACTTTAAAAAGCGTACAGCCCCCTGGGAACTGCTGTGCTGCAGTATTTCAGTGCTTTTGACAGTCCCCCCCACGGCAGAGTTGTTCTCTTAGAAGTGCAAGCATCCCAGAATGGCTCTGGGACAGCTGGAGGACGAGTGACATTCTGGAGCAGAAGCAGTAGTTAAGCACCAGTTGCTGGCCCCTGCAGAGGCTTGAGAGAACAGAATTGCTTCGTAGAGAGCTGGCCAACCTAAAAAGCTTAGTCAGTTTGATCAATAAATATTGACTTAGGGTTAGGATCAGAAATAAGACACTGCACTTTGGAACTGGAAGGCAGAGTCAACTTCCTCCCCTTCCTGCCCACAAGGAGACTAGCCTTAAAACACTGTCCTCAAGGACCTTGGTGATGTCTGACGTGTCACTCACTAAGCGCATATGAATGTACCTGCCCCTTTTTCAGGAAAGAATTGATGTGTGACTGGCCAAAGCTTCAAGGCTTTTGCTGTGGTTTGGTTTGTTGTTGGTTTTTGTTTCTTTTTTTTTATTTTCTTAAACATCTGTTGTGTCTTGTTGTCCCTGAAGGCATATTTGCCCACTCTTAAATTATGCAGCATTGCCCAGAGAATGGCTCTGTAGTTGAATACTCTCTCTGCAGTGCAGCCTCCATTTTCTTCCAGTATATTTCCATGCAGCAGATGTTATTAGAAAACTACACTTGTCTTTATTCTGTTACTTTAAGTAGGGAAGCAGTGAGAGTAGTTTGAAAACATAGGGAATAATCTGTACAACAAATCAGAATCTTCATAATTCATTTCAAGCAATCGCTTACTTTTCCAGAGCTGTATTGCTCAATGTTTATCCTTCAGCCCACCATTACTCTGCTTGAGCAGGATCGCTTTCTGTCTGCTCGCAGCAGAGTACACTCTCCTACACGGACTACATTTTACTCAGCTATTTTACAGAATGCCTTTACTGGTTCTATTGGGAGTGCAGCAATACACACATTTCTGTATGCATAGATCATTAAATTGTAACAGTGCCAGCAGGAAAGCAAAAACCCGCCAAGATGTTCAGTTCTTCTTAATTAAGTTTGATTTATATGTGCCTGTTGACTTAAGATGCAGTTAGTGTCCACTGCTGCCATGACACAGTACCCTGAGTAACTTTTATTGATCATGCTTACACAAGCTTGTGCTTTTCTAAGAACATAGAAATGAGCACGAAGAAAATAAGTACATCAGGTTGCTTCCATGGAACACTGTTCATCAATTTACTCGTAGCAGCTTCAAAGTAAGAAGTTACAACTTACCTTCTGCTCTACTCCCTTCGAAACAGCTGAGTGCTATCATTAACTCCCCCCTAGCTTAAAAGAAAATAGAAGTGGACAGAATGTCAAAATAGGCTCTTCTGGTAAGCGAAACCTACTTGGTCATAAGTGTTTATACCAGTATTGGGAACTGGAAACATGGAGTTGACAACTGGCAATTGTGGAAGCAGTGTCTGCTTTCCCTTGTTGCCAAGTTGTTCTGTGTAGAAGCAAGGTGTCTAGAATACTGTGGCCACTGAGCAGTAAGTCACTGGTATTCAATTGGGGGAAATTCCTTTACTTCCTTCGCTCCCAGAATTCAGTTGAAGACTGTCTACACTGCCTGGAGCACTCTCCCTATTTCTGGGTAGAGCTGCATGAGGAAATAGAACTTGTTCACTGGATTTCTTCTGATCCTCTTCCTCCTCTGAAAACACTTCCTCCTGGCCTCATTTACAGAACAGTAAAGAAAAAGGACTGTCCTGTAGCAACATCCCAAGTAGCTTTTAGTGTGCAATGAAAAAGCTTAACTCTGTTATCTGATTTCTTTGGAACTACTGAAAAAGCAATACTGCCTGCCCCTGCTCTTAGTATGCCAAGGCTGCTGCTTTACCACAGCAGACATACACCTCCTTGTTTTACCACTGTCTGTATTAACGGAGTTGGAAAAGGCAACTTTCCCTCCAGCTTCCTGTCTGTGATGCTCAACCTTCAGGCCTGGAAAAGGACATTCTAGTATCACTTTTTTTTTCCTTTTCTCTCTCTCTTGCCTCAGTCCATTCTGCCAGGCCCAGATGCATTCAAAGTATGTGTTCAAGTAGAAGCTACGCTACACCTCGCAAAAGCAGTGTAAGGCACCTAGAATTTCTAGATCCAGGTAAGAGGCAGGAATGAGGCTGAAGTCCATGTGCTTATTTCAGAAGTAAAAATTAATTGCAACTCTTCCTCACTCAAACTCTCATGTACCAATGGATGAAGGGTAGCCAATTACATTCAATTAATGCCTTCTAGGATTAGTATAATCTATTGTAGTAGAGATAGCAATCCAGAGATTTTCACAAATGGTCACTTCCGATGAGCTATAAAACATTTTGATGTTGTTTACTTACAGCATAGAAGAGGCTGTGCCTTTAATTTTGTTATTGCCATGAACCTTTGAAGTTGAGTATCAGTTGCAGTCTTACGGTTAAAATTTTTATGTGCTCTTTAAATTCTTGAAACTCATGTTTATCAATTATTAATTAAACATGGAAGAGAACTCGCACTGAGAAAGCTTCCATCTCTGCAACATTTTCTGCAGACTAGGCTTGATGGATTCTTTTCAAGCACATGCAACTATTAACTAGTGTGGTACAGTGTGTATGACCCTAAATTGTACAGAGTTAAGGCACCCAATACAAGATAAAGCAATATCCAAAATAAGAAATTTGCTTTACAAGGGCAAGTTTTCACACACACACCACTTTGGGACATTCACTTCCTCTTCAAGGTAAACTTGTGGTCTGTATGTTTCATGCAGCCACAGGAACGGGAGGAAAAACCCCACTGTACTGGGGTTTTTAAATCTTGCGCGATGATGAACAAACCCAAACAAAACTTGCATTGCTTACACAGTATGAGACAGGCCTCACAGAAAAAACACCTTCTCCTAGAAAAACCCAGACTAGAGGAACAGGCTGACATGTCCCACTTAGGCTTTTGTGTTATCTCAAGCCATCAGCTACAAAGGGACAATTGAATCAGCCCCATTTCTAGGAGCAGAATGGGAATAAGAAAGATGTCTCAGGAGCACTAGAAATCTTGGACACAAAGACCTACAGGTTTAGCTGGCACAAACAAAGCTGAGGAGACATCAGTTCTAGGGTTAAGTAATAAAACAGCTTTGTGATGGCAATTCTCTTAAATGCTTAGTTAACCAGCTTAAGTGATTAATGTTCAAAAGAAAGGACAGGTGACAACTGCTGCCATAATCCATAGGCAAAGAAGTGCAGTGCAGAGTTTCTCCAGTGAATTGCTCTAGAAGGACAGTAACAAAATTGCCTTTTTACAGTAAGGATCAAAGTCACAGCAAACTAGATGTGGTAAAAGAATGAATCCAATGAGCTGTTAGATGAACTGTCTCACACACTATAGACAGCAGATGCAACAACGGTATCCCTTTGCTTTAAACAAGTCAATAAAGAATCTAATTTTTCAGTAGATTTATTCAGCAGGAAGCCTGAGAGGGTCCTTGTCCTGAACATTCAAGCTGAGTTACTGCTTTTTAAGACAGTACAACCGTTCTTAACTGAACTCCTCGGTGAGGCCAGCAGAGCTCATTTTCATTCTTCTGACGCCAGAGAGGAAAGGTCTTAGTCAACTTGAGGACTGAGAACAACCATCTGAACTTCATATTTACATATCTCATCATGTGGCCAAAAGAATCTACCGCAGCAGCGTTCTTGTGCTGTTTCCCAGAGCTACCGGGAATAGTAGCTGGTTTTATAAGCTGCTTCTGTGACTTGGAACTCAGCTGAAGCTGGGACATATTTTTCCCTTGATTAAGTAACAGGCAAACGTCTACAGAGAATTTAGCTAAAGGCAAAAAGTTCTAGGAGTGAATGATTGTATCTTCGCCTACCAAGAATGAGGCAGAGGGAAACTTGCAATTTAGTCTGAGTAAAGACTGAAATACTATGCTGTCTGCTTGCTCTTCATTTATACAGTCCTGGAGAACTCTTCAGGAGTCCCGCCTCTAGACTGTGCTCCTGGGTGGGCTCTCAGAAGTACAGATGCAGAGTGACAAAGACAGGAAGGGTTTCTTTCAGAGGATCAGTGACTGGAAGCACAGGGACTACCAGGCTCACTCTCCAAGGACACTGCTGAGACTGGGTCAGAGATGGGATGTCGCAGCCGCACACATTTATTGCTACCTTAGAGTTTTAGAAGAAATGCAGAGAGGTTGGCGTCCCATAGTTGAACAGCCAACTGACAGATTTTTTTCCTGGACTACCTGAAAAATCATCATGCCCCTCTTCATTTTCTGCTTCCTATTAACACAAAGAACTTGGGAGTCAGGGAATTTTATTCTTAATAGGTTCATGAAAGCAAAAAGCCTCCAATAATGGTAAGTTTGTGTGCTTTTTCCCAATTAAGTTCCCAATTCAGGGGCTAGAGAGCAGTCTTTACTGAGTAAGAGCCCCTTAACATCATCTTCCCTATCAGAAGGCAAATGTTCTCCAAGGAGGAGTTCTAGTCTCCAGACATACCCAGGTAGTTTTCACAGATCTTTGTGAGTGAGTAGAAAGAGTCTCTTGGCACATGAATAAGTTGAAATATTTGTAGAAAAACTTGTGTCTCAGAAGCTCTTCATAGGCTGGATTAAACATTTTTTTTTAAATCTAGAAACTTCTGTGTAACAATTGGAGAATCTGAGAGAATCAGTTATTTACTGGCATGCGAGAAGGTGATCAGGCAGGGCAGAATTCACAGAAGCAAAGGTACTTAAGTGTGGTGGAAGTTATGGCAGCAGGATTTACAGCACTTCAGGTGGGAGCTGTGACAGTTGCTGAATCATCCAATTAGCTCACAGTGGCTACATGACAGCAAATTAGACAGATTAGGAACCACCTACCCAAGCACTAAATTGCCTTTGTGAGGGTTGGATTGTGCACTGCGGCCAACAGAAATTGCTTGGGCAACAGAGGCCGCATGTTACACATTCCCTTCATGAGTGCAGGCTGGCCTCCCTCCATCCAGCTGGCACACTGCCCAGGAATAAGGTGACCACGAGCCAGCTCCTGCCCGTGCGCTTAAGGAAGACAGCAAGCTCTGGCAGAGAGAGGATATGGTGGCTGGAAGCACCATGTACCATGCTTCAGCTAGCCAAGCCACCCAGACCAGAAACCTCCAGCTAACGAGCCTGGAGAAATCTCACGTTGGCTGGCAAAGCAGGAGTGAAGGACTTCACCGAATCCCTTCTTTGTTCAGAATTCACAGTCCTTTATTTGGAAAATGACAGGCTGCGACTTGCCTGTCAGGAGGAGAAACACCTAGGTATGGTTGGCAGTACACAGCAGTGAAGGGCTTCCATCTGTAGAGACCGCTGTTTGAAACTGGAATTGAATCCTCTGACAGCCAAGATGAGCCAGAAGTGCCCAGGTACTTGAGACACCATTTAGATAACACAACAGGTTGTTTGGACATACATTTCGCCCTCAAGTGGTCCCATGAAAGTCAAACTGGTAGAAAGGGAAGGCATGTACCTGCCTGATGATGGGTTTATATTCACGCAAGTGTGGCTAATGGCAAACAAATGCTGCTGCAAGAATGGAATAGTCTATGTTTTAATCTCCCCATTCTGTACACAGCCTAATTTTCCTC
This sequence comes from Rhinopomastus cyanomelas, assembly GCA_013400115.1. NCBI lineage: Eukaryota > Metazoa > Chordata > Aves > Bucerotiformes > Rhinopomastidae > Rhinopomastus > Rhinopomastus cyanomelas. The sequence continues at coordinate 91,134 of VXBP01008118.1, forward strand.
TGTGTTACTGAGCAGACCACTGAAGCTTGTAGCTGTGCTTCCTAAGTCAAGGGTAACCACACAGAAAACACATTAACCAGGTCAGTTCTCTGTTGTAAAGCTCTGGCTGTCTTTTAATCCTTTAAGTGCCAGACACCATTTCCCAAAATACACACTATCATCTGGTTAGCTAAAACGAGAGTTAAGGTGGGTAGTGTGCAGGCAAGCAGACTTTCCCTGATGTCCTATTTATATCTGTACTAATTGAAAGGAACTTTTCCAGAATTCCTTTCCATGAACCAGAAATTCAAACTAGAAAATAACGTTTCTGCATCACTGCAAAGGTACCACAGAAACGGGCAATGATTGTAGCAGTTGCACAAAGCATATGGAGCCCGGCTCACGGATTTGGCCGTTGGGTATCTGTGGAAATACAAAGCTTAAAAGACCTCACATCTCAGCTAAGAGGTACTTCAGGGTGTGCTCCTGTGAGAAGGCTTTAAAGAGAAACCTGCAAAAAGAAGGAGTTTCTAGTGCTGCCTTAGCCAAAAACTGCTTGTGGCAACAAGGATCAAGCAGATGTTACCCAAATTGCTCATTAGATCATACCCGAGTGTTTCACTTAGGTTAAAACCTACTGTTAGGATTCAACAGCTCCCTCAAATGCCAACATATTAGGGACAGAATGAGCTGATATCTGTGACACTTCATTAAACAGCAAGATTCTGCTTGTTCCACTGTCAGTGAGACAAGTTCGAGTCCAAAGTAGTTGCAAACCTCAGGATTTAGGAGACTTAAGCAGAGTGTGTCTCCAATTTGAAGGGGTTCAGCAAAGCCAGGAGGACATGTTTTGGATGCAAGTACTTGCACTACAAACATGTGCATTAGAAAATCTACTGCATTTTCAGTGAAAAAGGTCCATCACTGTGAGAATGCAAAGCAGACCAGTGGACTGACTGGGATAGTAAGAGTTAAAAGGGTAATGACAGAAAAAGATGGAAATTCACAGTCAAAGCAGTTCTGATGGAAACCAATACAAATGGATTAAGCTGCCAAGTAGAGGCCACAAAGAAACAGATCAAAGAAGAGTCAGCAAGACATTTTATTATCAGTCCTTGAACTGGACTGCACTTGTCAGACTGTTAAGCCTAGGAAAGGAACACTCCAGAGAAGTTCATTATAATGCACCTTAGCATAGCCTTGACGCATATAAAACACCATCTTCCCAAAGCAGCAGAGCAGCCTGCTGCTCCGCTTTTGGGGCTGCTGAGCCTGACAGCCTGAAAGAATGAACTGAATTTTAAGTGAGCATCAGACCAAGCCCCAGCTTTGCACCTTGAAGATAAGAGCAGATTAAAATCTATCCCAGGGAACAGGATGATGTTCTAATGGCTCATCACTTGGCCCTGTGAAGGTAACAGCAGTTGTGTGCTTTCAGGGGCTTGTTACTGGTAACAGTTCCTTCAGTTTCTTTCCCCACGTGCAGATCTGTAGGCCACCTGCAAGGTCAGGATCCTGCCCACGCAGCAAAGCCAACAGTATTGAACAGCTGCTTTTCTGCATCAACCCATGCATTCTACCCAGACATCCCCCCTCAGAGACGGATAAGCTCCCTGTGCAGTTAATTCAGGGGTTTGACGTTCCAGTACTGAAATGGAAGTTTGTTTTTGCTGTTACATTTTGATGCAGAACAAGCAGCTTTGGGCCTGATACACTACTCCCTGTTGCCTACCAAGTGTTTTCCTGTTCTACATCAGTATAAACTGTCACCACTCAGGATATTTTCATAGAACAGTACTAGATCATCGACTCTCTTCCTTTTGCATTTTTTTTTCTTTTTTTACCATTTTTATATAAAAAGAGTTGTTTCCAGCAACTTCAAGTACTGCAAGTGCCGCAGTTGTGCAGCGCTGTACTATGCAACTTTGCACAACGCAAGGTTATATAAAGGCAAATGAAAAAAAACCTAACTGCTTTAAAACTACACATATCATGTGCACCAGAGAGGTCAGAACCCCAAAGCAGTTCAGTCTAAGTAAAATATTTAAGAAAAACATTTACTACAGAACTGAAAATAATTATTTATGGATGGCTGTATCCTAATTTTTAGCTTTAGAAAACCACGGCTAAGGAAATTATTCATGCAGAGCTAAAATCACTGCCTGCCTGCCTGCCTTCCTCTCCTCCCACTGGCCCCTCGGGAGGAAAGCAAACCTGGCTGCTTGATGAATTAATTTGGCCCTAATGTAATTTGATCTCTGCAGATTTTAACTGTAATATCATCAAAGTCTTTCATTCTTTGTTTGGAGTTTAGCTTTAATAGTTTAGGGAAATAATTTCTCTCTGTATGAGTTAGACAGTATTGCACATTCCACTGCTCGTTTGTGTTCCACATACCTATAACCATGGGGCAGCCCTCAGTGCAGGCCATGGCTGTGGCTTTGGTACCCCCCTACGTGTTTTCCACAGGTACACAAGGAACGCAGTGGCTGACACACAGCAGTACCAGTACAGCTTTTTATGCTACACAGGAGAAAAATTATCTCAAGAACAGTCTGCTGATAAAAACTAACAGTTTCTTAAAAGTGTTAACTAGTATTTCTGTTTTTAACTGAAACTGGAATACTTGGAAGTGGACTTGAAAAACAGAGTAGGAATTCTGAGCTACGTCTTAGCTGTTTAAACAGTGAGTTAAACAAGACATAATAAAAACGTGCCATATACAAGATTGTCACAGGTACAGGAGAGTTTTAGAAAAAAAGCAATAAAAATAGTCTTTAAGCTGAAAATAAAATCTCTTACCTTTTATATCACGATCTCAGCTTACAGTCACTACATTTCTGCTTATTTTATACAAGTGCATATGGCTACGAAGGTCCGGAGAGAATGAGAATAAAGTGGTATTAACCTGCTGAAAACTGCTTAAAAGTCTTAAGCTGCAACATATAGATGTTCCAATACCATTAAAAATAACATTCACCTTTCAGTTATTGCTGATTCACAATCTCAAATAGCAACATACAAATAGTCAAGAGGAAAAAAAAAAACCCTCAGTAAATTTTGAGCGGCAAAGGTTTTTTTGAACTGGGTGTTTGTGTTCCCATTCGGTGAGGATTTGAAGAGACACAAAAGCAATCCATTTGGAAGTCAAGTTGGGGCCTACCCTTTTTGTGCCTCATTTTAATGATGTGGGGAAGAAACAGAGAATGAATCATTTAGTTAGATTGGGGACAAAAAGTAGATTCTATTTTTGTTTCTTCTGCCTTTTTGCTACATTTCATGTCTGCTGACATGCACAATGGCACAGAGCACTAGGGCTTCGAGAGCGACCATTGCAGTCTCTGTAGCAACTTTGATAGGAAACATGCAAATACAGTCGCAGTATTAAAATACTGAAGTATTTAAATAGGATTCACTGCGTAAAGCAGGCACTCTGCTAGGCTTTGCTTCTTGTTTTGGCGCCCCCGACACAGCAGTCTTTCCCTTGTCGTGTCAAGAAATACCCAGGAGGATATACGTGTGTATTGCTCTGTACCCAAAGAAAGGACTGTGGCTTGGAGTAAGTATTGCTTTTCATTCAATGAAACAAAGTTCAAGAAGTGAGGAAAAAAAAAAGGAAAAAAAGCTCAGATTCCAAGTCTGAAGTTGAGAAACCTCAAAACGAGCCATGTTTGTTCTTGCTTTTAAGACATGTGCAAAATGCCATTTGGAGCCACACAACCTGATGGTTCTAGAAGTCAGAGAAGAAATCTTGAGGGCCCAAGTGAATAATAAAAGGTGCGATGCTGAGAGGCTGGCAATAGGGACTGTCAATGAAAAAACCACCTACAGTGGGAAAAGAGCAGAGAAGCAAAAACTTGATGTTAATTTCAGAGACTGGCTGAAGCTGAAGCTCCATTTAAATTTCTCTGCTCTTTCAGCTGCAAGTGGAATTTTCATTGTAAAAAGGGGACTTTTAATTCTTTGAAGGTATTGAAACATCTAACACTTCCAAGGTTACCACTTTCTAAACAAAGAACTGACAGCTCATTCATATTTTGAGTAAAGCAGAGAAATGTAAAATATGCAGCAAGGGGGCAAGTTTACAATGTGGTTAGTAATTCCCAACAAATGACAAAAAATAAAAGGAATGACTTTCGTAAATCATCTGAAATGACGGCCATCATGTTGGAAAAGAGCATAGCGCCCTCCTTGGTTTTGAAATAAGTTCTTTAGCTTCCAAATGTTCAGCGGATAGAATTGGTTCAGAGGAGATTTTGTTTGAAATTTTACAAAGCTAGGGATTCAAAAAACCAAAAAAACCAAAACTACAAACAGTTGCCAATCAGGGAAACTCCAGAAGGGGGGGAAATAAAAAAATAAAGAGATATGTGCAGAGGAAAGTTTCCTTTAATGGAGATTTGATTAACAAAAACGGGCTCTTATCAGCCATGCTTTTTCTGCTCCGTGATGGCTTCCTTTCATCCATAGGCCAGCAAGAGAAATCAGTGATTTATGAGCAGCACTCAATTTGACTACATCCCCAAGACCCTGCTCTGCATTTCAACACTAACACGTGGAGGTCTATGTTGTTTTATTAAAGTACCACCAACACCAAACGAAAGCGAAAGCTATGGCAGAAGAGAAACCGTTTAGGATATAAACACATTCCTAAGCACAAATACTCGGCTTAAGAATAACAGCTGCAGTTAATTCCAGGAAAAGCAGCTTGTTACATAAGCCACCCCTCATTAAGCTTTTCTAATATTTATTGCCCTATAACGGAGGGGCGTAGGGGAAGAGGAACTTTACAGTGCTTTAAGCACCACTCTTACACCCTCTTCACCTAGAATGCTCCCCCGGCCTCAGCAACAGAGTCTGTTAGAGAACAGTGTGTAAAGACCGCCTTTAAAAGAGCATCACCTAAAGCAAACCTACTGAAAAGCAATGGGTGAGGGCTGAGAAGTGCAGCCAACCACACCGCTGTGCTGCTTACTTTGTGGGGTGATACCTTAATAAAGTCTACTCGAATCCCTTGTTAGAGCCCACAGCCTACAAACCCTGGAGAAGACAGTGTGGAGCTGGGGCCTCTCCGGGAAGCCCAGACAGTGCACACACTCCTCCTCAGCGCCAAGAGGATCTCTGGGTTTGAGCACCAACCCTCCTGAAAGTACTGGCCTATGGCTGAAGTGTGTCACTTTTCACAGCAGCACTCAACAAGAACTGGGACAATTAAATAGCAAGTTTTCATGGGGACCTTGTTGCTGCTTTAGATTCTTGTAAATGTAAGGGGGGAAAGGAGAAGCCTTTGTTTTCATACGAGATTGACAACTACAATGTTTTCTGTAGCAATGGTGGATGGAAAATGGTGGGCAGACAATCATAAAAGTGAAGAAGGCCACAAGAACAAGTGCAATTGGATTTTTTTTTCTTTTTGGTTTTTCTTTTTTTGTAAAAACAGAAAAAAAAAAAAGGAAAAAAGCAGCTTTTGAGCTCTAAAGAACCTGATTGTAACATTACTGTCGTCCTTTCTCTGGGCAATACCAACTTAACTGTGCATCCCTGTGATTAGAGAACAAGAGTCCTTCTGTGGGAACTTCTTTGTTTAATACTGATTTCACAGCCTAATACAGAGATACAGTCTACGACTAATTCCCTTTGTTTTGCTTGCTTTTCAGTGTTTTGTGTGCAAGTGGAAAGCCTTCTGGGATAGTTAAGACTGTGTCTAAAATCACAGTTACAGTATGCTGATCTGAAAGATTCTAAGGAAACTCAGGTACTGATGCTTAACTATAAAAAAATAAGATAAACCAATATTTAAACCCATATTTTACTAAATTGATTACACACCGTACTATTTACAAAGTTAAATGTTAACTGTAAAGCTTCTACTGTGTGGGTTTGTTGGTTTGGGTTGTTTTAGTTGTAGGTTTTATATTTTAAAGAACTATGCCCTGCAGTTAATAACCCTACGACAAGCACAGGTCTTTAACTGGATCTGTGTGACTGCATTAGGAAACAGGCAGTACTCTCGTGTTACAACAAAACAGTTTATTTGTGATCAGTGTTTTATATTCTATACATCCTTCACAAATTTAATTTTACATAATCGGATACTTCATTTAAAACGTAAGATTTAAGCTTCTAGTTCTTCCCTATAACAGAAGGCTGGTATAAGTTATTTGAAAATGAGGTAACATTTCACAGAACATTGTTTTCAAGTTTTAGAGAACTAAATTTGCATTTTGTTAAAATCAAAAAGTAGGAAAAAGATGTTTCTTTACAAATGACTTTGCTCAAGTATGTGTTCAAAGAAAACAGGATAAAAAGGCTTTTTCTCTTCTAACATTCTGTACTGTACTGTGTTGTTCGATCAATAGGAATTAGCTTCTGCCATTTGCTAAAAGAATGAGTAGTGGGGAACAGGATAAGTTGGGAATTTCATAACTGGTAACAGAACCATTCTCTTGGGTAAACCTACAGAGAGAAGAAAGGGAGAGGACTCCAAATAAGTTCAGTGATCCAAGAAAGTCAGATAAGATCTTACAGTAGTGTTCTCATTAACCTTTTCCAGATCAGTCAGTCAATGTGATTTTAGGGTGCAGTCCCATAAACAGTAACACTTCAACACTTTATGCTATTTCAAACAGATGGTTCTAGCTTGACGTTTGTTTTATTTTTGTCCTGGTGTTTGGTAAACTTAAAATAAGCAATATTCTCCAGCGCAGAGAGTGCTATTTGGACCTGCAGCTCTCCTTCATAAGCATTATGATAATGAATCTCTGCTATCTCGTTCTGTGTTCTGATTTAATTTATAGGGCAGTTACGACTGCAGATACTCCAAGCGGGCACTGCTGGGCGTAAGAGAGAACCCACAGGGAAACTGCTCAGCGTTTTATAGGCATCCAGGTAGGTCAGCCAAAAATCAAGCACCTACAGTAAATCCTGCCTCTGCTTCATCATTCTCCAGTTGCTCTCCTATATTGAAGTGGCAAATCTGGAAAGATTAATATCTGCCCGATTTCCTGATTATTAGAGAGTTCTTGTGGCCTCGCAAACTTCTGCACAATTAAATATTTGGGGGTTTTTTAATCTTGCCTATTTAAATTCTAGTATTTAACCTAAGTATCCATTTAGAAATCACAAAGCAGCAACAGCAGGTATTCCAGAGCACCAGATGATCAAAGTGAAGTTTCCCAACATGCAACAGCTTACAAAGGCAAAGAGACATGTTTACCTTACAGCCAAGAAGCATTATCCCAGTACTTCGCATCACAATCATAAGACATTAAAAACAGAAACTCTTTATGTGAAAAATGGGGGCATTCAATTCCACAATGCTTTGAAGTCAGTGATATGTCACACATACACAGCTGAGTGATTCAAATCCAGCTCCCAAAGTAGGCATCGTGAGACAAAAAACACAGACCAGAAGGAATGAATGAATGAGAAAAGCAAGAAAAGCTGCACGGGAGGTTGGTAACGATTGTGTTGTCTTCAGCAGGGAAAGGATTCCTCCTATGGCACTACGTGCCACTGCCTGAAAAAAAACTTCCACGCAGGTACCACTCAGTCTGTGACTACTGCTTGCATGAAAAGAACCAAAAGGGCTTTTAAAAAACTCCATGCCATGAAGTAAGCCCTAGACTAAATGTGCTTTTCTCCTTGAGAAAACATGTAGCTGTTCTGGTGTGCTGCTGCTCTGACAAAGCTCTTGGCCTGTCACTAAGGCAGATCTAACACTAGAGGTGTTTGCTTCGCTTTGGAAGGGAGAATTCCACAGTGCCAGTGCAGTCCGTGGGCCCTTCTCTCCTTCCCCTTTCCTCTGCAGAATGCAGTGGAATAGATCTTAGTATAACTTAGCCAGGTGAAGTGGCCATTTGCAATAAAGCAGCAGCATTCTTCCTCACACCTCTGTGAGAAGTAATGAAATCACTGTTTCCAGATACTTTTAACCTTTGATAATGCCACAGGGGGGTTGGTATTGCCCAAGCTGTACAAATTTGGGAGGAACAAGCATGACAAATGCTAGAAAAGCTACAACATTCGTAGCCAATTGCAGGCTTAAGTTTCCCATCTGAAGACCTGCAGGCCTTGAAACATACTCAGCTTGCCATCCGAGTAGCAGGCTCTCACCCAGTCCCTGTGCCAGGAGAAGCTGGGGGCCTGGTGCTGATGGGCTCGATGTGCGTGTGCCGGGACGTATCACTGACTCCAAACCGCTTTGCTCCCATTGCCACATAAACCTCATTCAAAGTAACCAAAAGGGCCGGTTAGAGGTATGCGCTGTTAGTCTAGCGTAAAAAAAAGAAGCCAGTGGGTAGGGAGAAGCTGAGTTAAGAAAAACCCTTCCATCACAGCTCTCTGATTAGTAGTTTCTTTTACAATCGTCACAAAACCAGTGCTTTGCCAGCCTAATATCATCACTCTGTTTCTCAGTAAAAAGCCTTGTGGCAAATTACCCTGTCCTAGCTCCCTCGCAGTCTGACTGCTAACGGTGTACGCTACACCAAAACCGCTCTGCATGTCCCAAGCAGCAGTGATTTAGCCTGCAGGGGGGTGTCTGGGGAAAGTATATGCACATGGACCTCACACAGTTGTTGGCATTAAAGGGAGCTTTGCCCACAAGCCACTTAGACTTGGGGACAAACGCTCTGCCCACGCTACTGAAATGCCATTTAGATCAATATGGGTCAGCGATGCTGAAATAGGCCCTTCGGTAGTCTTTGAATGGAGCACAGATTGGCTGTAAAAAGTAAGAGAACTACTTCAATTCAGTTTCAGTAGGAAGGGGAACAGGCAATTAGAACAAGCAGTCCTTCCACAAATCAGGCAAAGCATAGGCAAAAAAGCTACTCCAACCAAAAAAGAACCACAAGGTTATGGCATAGAAGTGTTGTCGTCATGGTTTAAGAGCTTTAATCTCTTTGAATTTCTCCTCAGACTGCCACATTTGGACTGCCACAACAGTTTCTGTGTCTTTTCTAACGAATTCATTATTGGGCTATACATACCGTAAGCTGGCGCAGCTGTACTGTACCCATACGGTGCTCCATAGCCTGCAACAGAAACAGAGAGGTGGTGGCTGTCATTTCCTACAGGTTCTGATCACAGTCAGCATTTGCAGGCAACACACAGGGAAGAGACCCTCTCTGATACATGAAACAGGACCATGGGAAAAAGAGCGTCCCACTAACACACAGACATTGCTGAACACACTCAGGTGGTGGCTTGAAGAACAGGCTTCAGCATCACAGAGTTAAATTCCCTGTTTAATTTCCTTAGTATTTTCTTTGAGCTGAAGCCCTCAAGCCTGTACTGTCAGAGCACGGACTTGGCACGATCCAGACATCACACATGTGCTAATGTTCCTCCTAAACTACAAATACAGCCTAATGCAGAGAACAGTCATTTGCCTCAGCTTCCAGTATAAAGAGGGGAATGCTAGACGCCTGCGGCAGCACATCGCCGTCAGTAAGGCCTCTGTGAATTCTGCTTCCTCTGCTGTCTCTAACAGACCAAAGGAAGTTTCACAAAAGACATCCAAACACCTAGAGGCAAACAGAACAGGATCTTTTTTTCCCCAAAGAGCTAAGTGTGACTCTGGAGAGAGACACAAGCAACTGTGCTAACACCAATCTTGGTTACTGCATGAGGGTTTCTTTGTTCTGGTGGGACTGCTTGTGTCCGTCACAAAAAGCGAGAGATTTCAGAGAAGAACAGTAGATGAGGAGAAAAAAATTCTCTGTGAAGGCCAAGGCCCATAAAAGCTTAACAACTACAGCAACTGGGAAATTAAACTTAGTTCTGGAGTAATTCCACGCTGGCAAGAAGCATGCCCCTGGCAGGGCAGAGTGTCTCACAAATGACTCCTTAGGCAGAAAGGCAGTTCCAAAAACAATGTTAACAGCCATTAAAAATGAATTACTGGGTTTTAATACTTAAAATTGCATGAACGTACAGGAACAATGAAGACAACACGCTGTCGACTGTGCCAGGAAGCAAGTCTACCAAACAGCAGGGCTGTGCTATCAGCACGTGTGAACTGCCAAAGGGTGTAATTAGGACTCATGCTGTAATCTGAAAAACACGAGCATGAGGAATATAAAGATTGTAATTTTTGGAAGCGCTCGGATTTGTTTTGAGTAAGGATTTGCCAGCATCTCTTTCTTGGAAATGCGTGGTTCTGATTCCAAGTGAAAACAAGGTCTGGATTCCATTCACACATCACCTGCAAGCCTCACACATGCTGTAGGGAGTCACAAAGAACGAGTGGGGGAAGAAGAGAGTGAACCATTTGTTCAAGTTTTCATGTGTTTCCATTTTAACACCTTGTGACTGCCCTAAGGAACCAGCCATGAGATACTCTGACCAGGAACTCGCCTGCTCTGCACGATAAACACCAAGGATAGATGTAAAGCAGAAGGCCCTTGGATTTCTGAAGATGTTTCTGCTAATCAGAGCAGTGTAGCAGGGACAGGGAATTAACAGCACGGATGGAAATACACTGATTTTTATGGGATTGTCTGGGGCCTGTTGACATGTGCAGTTCTGGGAGTAAAGCCGAAGAAAACACTTACACAGGCAGTGGACACGCAGGGACAAACACACTCCAGCAGACTGGAATGAAACTGTTGGCTGTCAGCATCGTGTCCTACCTGGTGTTATGTAGCCAGTCGCAGCAGCTGCCCCCACAAACGCTCCTCGTGTTAAAGCACCTCGTCCTCTTCCTCGAACAGCCTGGACTGCTGCAGAAACAGCTGTATTGACAACCCCTTTAGTCTGCCCAGGGTAATAAAAAACAGCCATTCAGAAAGGGAAAGCACTGCTGGAAATACAAACCCTTCTGCATTGAACCACCACCTTTTAGAAGTCTCTTCAAACATGCTTGAGGCACCAGTCTTGGTAATTGCAAACAATGTCTGGAGAAGTGCTGTCCTTGGGCACGAGGCTGACAAAAAACAACCAAGTCTTTTGCCAGCTCACTGATTGCAGAGCACGGCGGTGCACACCCCGTCCAGCACGTTCACTGCTCACACCCAGCAGTCACAGAACATGGAACGATCATCTAGTCCAATCCCATAGTCAGCCTGGTCAGACCATGTGTTAATCTCAGTTTTGGTGGTGTGGGCGTGAACACTGGTGCTTCTTCCTCTTTCCCCGCTCTGCCTCCCTGCTGTCTCTCCCAACTCTTTACAAGCTTCCCCGACACCTCATCACTGCTTCATCACTGGTTTGCCTTAGTGTGGCCCCAACCATGGGATCTGCTGCTATACCGAGATATTCTGCAAGAATGACTGTAGAAACCTTCTGTGTGCACAAAGCACAGGGCTGAAATCACCTGCATCCTGTTCTTAACAGAGGGGTCCAAAAGGCCAGTAACAATTCTTACCTGAGGAAGAATCTTCTTTTTCTTGTTGTTTGCTGCATTAGGCCCAGAAAAGAGTTTTTCGAGTGCTGCTAATGCAGCACTGGCTTTTGCTACCTTCTTGTTTGGGCCTGCACCTCTGAACTTCTGCCCATCTACTTCTACCTGAAAATTGAGACATGAGTTTATGCCTAGTGTTAGTCCTGGGTGCACCCGCTGGTCATGGGGTGCCAGCCGTAAAGAATTCCAGCAGTAAAGAAAAATAATCCTTGTTTTATTTGAGATGCTGAAGTTGATAAAGAATACCCCAGTGATCCTGGAACCATTACATCACAGATCCTGGGAATCTGGAAACAAAGTGCAAGTCAAAGAGGACCAGTGTATGAACTTAATACTGAGTTTAGCCAATGGGTGACACCGCTAGGAAGGGCAGCTCATGAATCGCTACGCTCATCTTTCTCAAGGCCTTACACACCAACTTTTTCCGTACATGGTGCACACACTGTTAACTGGGATGCTACCTCATACCAATGTAGAGTCCAGCGACAGCACAAGTAGACAAATGAGTTGACCCTCTGCTGCAGTCATTCCAAACACCCTGCCAAGCTGGCAACAGGATCAGGTCACTGATGTGGGGCTACCAAGTTTTGCAAACTTTGCAGACCAGGTGTTGTGGTCAGGCTGTGGATCTTGCACTTCCCTCCTCCTCTTCTAATGTCAAGACATGACATAGTTTGGGGCTGTCAGAATCCAGTTTTCACTCACCTCCATCACAAAGCGCTTGTCGTGGCTTCCGCCTGTCTCAGAGATGAGCTCATACTTCAAACCTCTTCTTTTTTCGTTGAGCTCCATCACCGGGTTTTTGCCACTTGCTGTGAGTATGGGACCCTGAGTTCTTACCTGGAGAGACATTTATGGTGTTGCTTTAGAGCCTCTCTCTCTTCAGAAGGCAGGCAGATATCAACAGCATTGTGGCTCGGAGGGCCAGCTGCTTAGATAATGCCACCAGTATCACCCTGTCGAGGCTCTTCCCAACCCAGAAGCCTCAACAGGCTTCCCAGGAACAGACCTGCATCAGTACCTGTAACACTGCCTTGACTTCAGGTAACATGCTGTGCTACAGCAGCTGGTGGGGGGCCTCTAAAATACAACAGGGGGGCAGACAATACTGTAAAAAGTCACCCCACTTCTGTTGATGAGAGCCGGTGTCTCCCCAAACTGAACATCACACTATCTACACTTGGACTTTCAACTCTGAGAGCTGAAAACACCAAAGCTGAGGCCACAGTCTCAAGTTTGTTGCTTTATCACTGACAGGAGAGAGGCGCCTTCCCAACCTCACACGTATCTCTGCCGCTTGATCTAATTACGTCCTGGCACTACAGAGCTCTGACCGAAGATGTCGTCTCACATCCCAGGTCACATGTTTCAGCAGAAATATCTGTCGCTGTTCGGAAAGCAGAGAGGGGAAAGCTGAGATCTCAGCGCACCATCCTCTTCTGGAAGAAAAAACCCAACCCCCACAGCTCTGCATCACTTGTACTTCTTAACACAATACTCACCTCTAGGGTAGCGGAGGTGTCAGCTGTGGAATTTCCAGTATTATTGCTTGAGATTGAGGAAGTGGTTTCATTTTTGCCTTCAGTATCTGATTTTTCATCAGAACTCACACACTCCGTATCTGCATCAAAACCAGTTGGATAGCCCATTGCTTGTAAAACCTGCAAGGCCACGCGAAGTGAACTGTCAAGCAGGCACTGCACCAGAACAGCTACAAAGCCGATCGCACCACAAAAGAACATCCCCTGTACACTTAATAAAGGCAGCTGGCTTAGAAAGATGTTGTCTCCTGGAGAGACCCACAACAGCTACAGGGAGAATAGTTTCCAAAAGGGGAATCAACACAAACAGGATTTAAGTCTCAAAGATAACAATTACTCATGAGCATCATTCATCATCTCAAGAGTTCCTTGTAAATCGATAGGCTAGAATTCAGCAGTGTGTCCTCTGCATGAGACTGCTGACCAGTGTGAAAGGAGATTGTTTAGCCCAGCACGGCCCCCCTCTCGGTGTTATGTGCACGGATCAAGACACTGACTGTAACACAGCAAACAAGACAGTCATATGAGAACTGAAGCACTGTACTGGGAGCCGGTACTTCTGGAGTTTCCTAGGAAACTGTGGGTGAGAGGCAGCAGGTACCCCAGCAGTACACAAAACATGTCCCTGAAGCTAGAGGATTGATCTCACCAGAGGGTAGATGCTTCCAAAGCAGGTGAACGGGGAGCAAACTCGCGAACCAAGATGTGAGGGGAAGGGTCTCCTGGCTAGCAAAGTAAGAAACTTTCCAGCCACAGTAATTCCACCTCTCAGCAAATCACACCAGAACCCCCAGGCGCTTCTCCATGCTGCTTACGGCCAGCAGCTGTACAGCAAATGAAATGTTACTGAGCAAGGTTCAGTGCTGCAGCTCCTTCCAAAACGCCTTCTGGAAGCAAGGCTGGCCTCGCCTGTAACCAGCTGCCTGACCTGCTCGCATGGAGGCACTGGACAGGGGTCCAAACACATCCAAAAAGAACCTGAAACTCTGCGGAAAACTGCATCCCATGAATGAAGTCTGCAGAAATCTTGGTGTTCCAGCACTGAGGAGGGAACGGCACGGGTAACGCCAGGCTGGGTTCCTGTACCGCCCCGCTACCACATCTGGCTGCATTGTCAGGGCTTCTCCATTTGAAAAAGGTAAAATCTAGAAACTTAAATGGCTGCGTTAGTCCCTATTGTACGTCTGGCAAAGCAAGGCCCGGATCTGCTTGGGGGAAAGGGAAAGAAAGAGAGCAAAAGGCTCATCTCTACCCCACCATGCAATTCCTCTTGGCCTGAATAATGGATGTTTTGAAGTGTAGCCCAGGATCTGTGTATGCGTCAATTTAGAGACAACAGAGCTGGGCAGGCACCAGCACAGATCTGGCTGACGCAGAGAAGTTCAAGGGCAGAGAAGTCACAGCTTTTCAGGGCAAAGTTTTGTATTATTTTTTTTTTAAACAACTGCAGGGACGGAGGCAAAATAAAAGAACGAGGCAGAAGGACACGCATGCAGAGAGCTACTTTTCCTGCAGGAACAACACAATCCCTCAGATACTTCTGGACACTTTGAACTTGAAAGCACATGGGACAATGGGATTTTCAAAACCGAAATCAAAGGAACGCGGAAAGTTGCCAGATGAAGCTTCTAAAAAGGAAATTCTTGTTCAAAACAAAACGAAGCACAAAATGACAGATGGGCTTGTTCCTATCCTAAGTGCCGTTCTATTAAAAGAGGTTCTCTTCGCATGAATTGTCTGGAGGAAACTTTCACTTCTTCCCAGAAACCCAGCAGGTTCCGGCTGCTTTAGCAGTCAGTGCTGTCCTCACACCGTGCCAGGGCTCTCAGGTTGGGTGTTCCATAGACCCAAGCTCTGGCATGTAGCACCTAGAAGAAGCATCAGTAGGTTGACCAGTACCTGAGCAGGTTGACCAGTCTGCTACAGAAAGGTTGTCTGGAGACCAATCATTTACATACTCTGCTTATTCCAGAGTGCAGGGCTCTTTCAGCGCTGAAGACAGGAAGCAGCTCCATGTTTCTAGGAGCTCACAACCCAGGAATGGACACAGAGGAGGAAGGGGAGAAAGAGGGAGCCACCAACATGCTGTTTTCAAGCCAACAAGAGGAAGGAACAGAACTGAACAAAACCGAACCTTCCAGCCCAGAACTTCAAGACAACATTCAGTTCATTTTCCCTTGAGCTGAGCCTTGAGAAGCTCTCCCTCCCCTCCATTACAAGCAGATGCATTCTCTGAACTGTGTTTACAGCTCAGCTCCATCCACAATATTTTCACTTTTGAGGCTGTGCTTTACTAGGGGTACCCATATTTCATACAGGACCACAGAATCACAGAACATCCGGGATTGGAAGGGACCGCGAAAGATCATCCAGTCCAATTCCCTGCCACAGCAGGACCACCTAGATCAAGTCGCACAGGAAATACTCTGCAATCCAAGATCTGGGGTTAGCAGGTTATTCCAGACTGCCCTACCTTCACTGCCACATGGAGCTTGGCTGTCTTCTTCGAAGGTCCTGATGCTTCGTATGTCGTACCGTCAACATCTACAGACATCGTGAACACTGGGGCATGGACTGGACCAGACTGTGACAGCAGCTTATACTGAAGCCCTGGTCTGATTTGGTTCAGCCTCATCAGAGCATTCATGAGATCTATTGCTTTACTGTCTAGTACTGGTGGGAGAGAAGGGAAAGAAAACAAAAGGACAATGAACAACCCCAGGTGAACGAGAAAGGCAACACTTTTCACTGCCCTGCTGGTGCCTGCTGTCTTTATCAAGGAGCACAACGGCCCCCCGTCCTCTGTGAGGCTGAGGACAGCCACAACTCTGCAAGGTCTTTATTAAATCACTCTGTGTCTGCCTAGCAACCAGAATTACCCAGTTTATTAACACAGTTCTTGCCCAGTGCGCCGCATCCTTCCTGGCTGCCACAAAAGGAGCCACGTGCTTTATAGGTGGTGAGGAACCAGATCCAGAACGGCCATCCGAGCAGCACAGTGACAGCCGTCCCCACAACTGGCTGGATCCCAGCAATACCAAGACCTGTAGCCTGTGCCCACAGGCAACAGCTGGATTTTGTAGGTTAAGCATTTTGTAAGTAGCTGGAGATGGGGCAGAATGTGAAAAGGCAAATCTTCACACAGCCAAGTCACTGCATTACTTTGAAAAAAACTAACCCCCCAAAGCCAAACACAAACCCCTACAGTACGACCTCATTTTTACCATAACTTGATGGCCAATCCCATTTCAAAACGCCAGTCGCTTAGCAAAACCGCATCTGCATTTCCCTGACACGCAAGAGACGTGTCTGACATTCCAAATGTGGCGTGTCGGAGACAACAGGTTTTATTCCACAGAGCCTTCCACAGCAACACAGAGCAGCTCTGGAAACAGCGCTCACTGTACCAGAGATCGCTGAAGGCAGAACGAAGCAGCGTTGCACTTACTTTTTCTCAGATTCCGCTTCATCTTTTTATTTGGATCTTTATCATCCCCAACGCTATCTTCAAATGGCCTCTTGAGAGCAGAGGAGCCTGTACCTAGGGTATAAATTTCCTTGTAATATGGACTTGCTATTAGAAAAACAAAATTCCACAGTGGGAATCTGATTAGTCCCAAACAGTTCCTCGCACGTTTACAATGTCAAGAACTCAGCCATCCCTCAAAGCTGCCTCACTGCCGCACGTAAGTCGGTGTTTGCTTGTTACTGGCTGCACCACGCACAGCGCCCGTTCTCGCAGTGACACGGGCAGAAGCAGTGTAACTGTGCAGTGTTGGTATTTCACAGTCAGTCTAAGGCAAGACCGCCACTACTACTGTTTGTGCAAAACATATAGAGGGAAGCGTATTTTTGTAAGGTGCATCTTTTGTTCTAGAAAGAGTTCTGAAGCGATTCTTACTACGGACACTCGGACGCTTGGCAACCAGCCTACAGTCTGGTCTTCTCCAGCACAAAAATCAGAAACACTGCTTTCACTCCTCAGACTCCAAAGGACTTTGTGCCTAAAGAAACTACTCAGCTCTGTTCTAGCCATACTGCTGTTCCTTTGGTGGGTCTTCTAGAGAACGTCCAGATTATCTCCCAGCAATGTTTAAAGACACCCCAAACAAACGATGTCTAACACCAAGAAAAGCCTTTAGTGCACATGTACGACAGCTAACTCAGGAACTGCACCCATCCTAAACCACCCCCTGGCCTACTCCCCAGTGAGTGATTTTTGGAGCAAGCAATACCTACCTTCTTTGTCAGTTACTGACCAGGAATATTTCTGAAATGACTTATTTGAAGGGAGGGGATCCATTTCCAGAACCTTATAGATCTGACCAAAGGCTGATAATCTGAGGGCATGCTACAAGGTGACAGCAGAAACACAAGTGACATCACTGCACGACTTTACCTTGGCTGTCTACATTTCTAAGTCAGTCTGTAAACACAAAAGCATCTCTTCTGTGAGAGGACAGCTTATCATACAATCATTCAGATTGGAAAAGACCCTTGGGATCATCAAGTCCAGCCACCAGCCCTCCTTATACAGCCTTCTCCTCTGACAGACTGAGAAAAAGCCAAAGTCTAAAGTATTAAACCACACTGATTTCTGCAGTACAAAGTGCAGGGCGCACTGACGGGGAGCCTAAAGGGCTTTGTGCTCCACGTGCCTGAGGTGGGGTGCAGAGAGGTTACCCTGCCTTCAGCAAGGCTGAGATTTCATACACATTTAACTCTTGCACTCAAGCACTTTGACTTCATCTTCCCAGGGTGGTGCACTGGCACTGCTCTCGGGGCTGCCACTGAAATAAGCAAGTGTGGCACAGAATAAATGAACTGAAATCTTCGCTGCTGTAGGATCTAGCCCCTCAGATGCACGAGTTTCCTACCTGAGCACTGTGTGTGATGGCTTCTTTTTGCTGAACTGTCATGTAAGACAAAGCATCTGTCGGCTCCCGCTCACAGGGATCGTGCAGACCAGGGCCTCCTGGGGGGAGAGAGGAAAAGCGGATTATTGAGAGCGGGCGAGGAGCAATATGGAAACAGGGACTGATGGCCACTGCAACAGCTACGCGCAGTCTTTAGCGGCACACTGTCCAGCAGGGGATTCAAAATCACACAAAGAAAGCTGACACCCAGGTTTTATTCCCTTGCAGCAGTGGCCACAGAGCTTATCAGGGTTAGCACAGCTCATGTGCAATTGCATGAACTAAAAGCAGTAGGCTTGAAAAGCCAATCATTTGGATAACTCTAGAGAAAACAGATGGTCATTAAGTCCATTTATTTCTTCGCAACCCCTCAGTGAGACGGGGTTAATTCGTAAACAAACCCTACATTCCCCATTATCTTGTACTGCACTGGAAATATTCACACAGCTACAACCATGCAAGTTCCCCCCTTCATTTAGCCAGAAGTTTGAGGCAGGCACTTTTCAGCTGATCATATAGCAACAGAAAAACATCAGCCTTTTGTGTTCCTGGAGTTAACATGGCCCCTTACCGGGAAGCAGGATTCCAGATGCCAAGCACTCCATGACTCGCCGCAAAGCTTCCCCAGCACCCAAAGGTCTATTACAAGTACCTATAGATTTTTCACATATAAGCTCGAGTGGCTAGAAGACATTAAATCACAATTAGTATGGAGCAAGGGTAACTGGGACGCAGTTAAATATGGAGGGGAGAGGGGAAGAACATTCACTTCACCATTTATCCCTTACAGATTTAACTGGCAGAGACAACCATCCCAGAGGACACTTCACGCACAGCACCGCTTATTTGCTCCCTGCTCCGAGTCACCTTTTGAGGAAACCAACTGCTCTCCAGTACCTACCCAGGATTCAGGAGGAGCTGTCTAAAGCCAAGCCATGTGAGTATTCTCCTCCTCTTAGAGAGTTACTGGCTCTACACAACACAGAAAACACTGCCTCCACTGACCTACAGCGTTCCTCGCTGGGTATGCAGAGAGGAACCTCCATATGTGACAGGGGCATCTTCTGGTAGGAGCAGCCCTGTCGGGTTGGAGGATAACAAAACTTGGAGGCAACAAGTGGGATTGTGTTGCAAATCCATGAGGATGTGTAAGACCCACATGACATCTCTTTCCATGCTAACTGAACAAATACTCATGTTCTCCTTCCTTCCTACAAGCACGTTTCTACACAGCTAACAGTGGGGGACAAAAGGAAAGGGGTGTGGGGAGCAGTTTTGGGAGTGCACTGTGTTCTCCAATCCAGACACCGCTACACTTCTCGGGAGATCTGAGGCCTTGACCTTGCAGCCTTCGCCACTGTCTGTACTTACCCATCCTTTCAGTGGTGCCCATGTGGGGACTCTGTTGCACAAATCCCGCAGAATACGAAGGACAATTACACATGATTTTAGTCCATTTGCCCTGGCCTAAAACAAACAGAATGATTCCAATACACCTGCGATGACCTGGCCATCACTTTTGTTTTGCTTTTTAAATGCACAGAGTCCTGGGGTAGATTATTACTACTTAGTACTTAATCAGCTTCATGCAAAATAAAAAGTTACGTAAAAGTAAAATACTTCAATTTTGAGAGACACGTTAAAAAAAGGGAGCAGAACGTCAACATTGCTTTTGTAGCCTCATGACAACTCTAGACCAGCTGGCTGTCCACCTGCCACCTCTGCCCTCACGCAGCACAGCACCGAATTCGGAATTCTATGCCTCTGCTCTGTTAGGGACTAGTCAGAAATTAAAGAGGCATTCAAATTAAAACTGTCTGAAATTAAACCTCATAAGGCTACAATAACGACAAGGTAAGAACAAATAGCCAACCTGAAACCATTTGGCGTGCCGCAGAGACGCCAAGGCCTCCAGGCATTTCTGCCTGTCCAATAAGTCCGGAGGATCTTTCATCGCAACATTATCTACTGGTAAAAATGGGATAAAAAGAGACAGATACAATTTGACCAAGGGGTTTCTGTCACAATACAAAGAGAGCGGCAGCATCTCAATGAGATAATAAGACTCCCAGAATTTAAGTGCACTGTGTTATTTCATTTAAACAAGCCATTAAAAGGTAGTAAATGTGCACATATGCAACAGAAGCAAAGGCATTCACTCCTTGTAAAATAATAGTCATAATAAAAGATGGCCACTGCTACAGACGGTCTGGGATCTTATTAAAAATGTAGAACACGTTTCGGGGCAGAAAATAGCTCTATAGCACTTTGCCTTTTTCGTGTGCGCTTCGTTGGGTTGTACTGCTTTTTGCCTCGTCGTTCCCTTCTTTGTGACTTCTGCTTCACAAAGGTGGCACAGAATTTCAAAGAGGCACACTGCTTTTGACAAGAGGAAGATATTCTCGGGGTGTACGACAGTAAAATAGCGAGTGAAGAGATGTCCATGCAATTGGCGAGAACCGCAGAGGGAAGCACGGACTACCTTTGAAATACGATTGCACGAACAGTACGAGCCAATGTAGCCCCACGAAAGGGACGTACAAGGTGCTAGTTGTGCGGTGTCAGGAGTCTTTCATATCAGCAGAGCATACGAAAGACATCAGCGAGTACGCGTGGTAGCTTCCAGATTGTTAGCGTATTAGAGAGGCTGTCCCCTCTGGTGAGAATCTTCTCTTCCCAACAGCAACTGAAATCAACAGCGGAAATTCAAAGGAGGATTTGAGAGACAAGACACAGACCTTCTGTGCAGGTTTACACTTTTTTTTTTTGCCATTTTTTCACCCCAGCCCTTATTTTTTTATCCAGCATGCACATTACTCTGAGGAACTGCATACGATTCAGTATTGAGGGACACTGCAGCAGTTCTTTCTTCCCCGTTTTCATTCCCTTTGAACCCCAAGGTGTCACTAGCATCCATATTCTCTGGCAACTCCGTACAAACCACAGGTGCTGCCCATCTCCCACAGCAGTTCTAAGAGATTTTCAGTTTTGGCTGACATATCGGAAGAGCTAAACGAATCCGCAGCTCAAGTGGACTCTGGAACGTGCGGAGTTCCTGCGAATACACAACTCATGCACAATTACTCTTTATTTAAACAGAAACAATTGGGAAATAGTCGCCACAACAGTGACTTCTCCCGTCTGTGCAGGTCTGAACAAAATACAAAATGAAACTCTCTGCTAGGCAAGCAAAACGCAGAGGGAGAGTTCAACTAGGAAGGCAATTAGGAGAAGAAAGTTCCCACCAATTTGCGGTACCGCTGGTTGGGAACATCTCGAGGTTACTTTGATGTGCAGCGCTAAACATTGCTTCACCTCCTGTGCCATCCAGCGGGAAGGTTACTCTGGCACAAGCACATTGTGGTGTGATGGATAAAAGAGCCCAAAGCCATGAAACCAACCCAAACCTCAGTGTCAAAGTGCACAGAAGCAGGTGCCTTGTCTGACAGTTGACAGTTGCAGTTCACACCTGCTGGCTCTGCTGACAGCAGAAGGCTGAAGTGCTATAAGCTGATTTTCTAACCCCAATGAACTTCGCAGCAGATATTTGCATTGTTTCTTACTGCCCTCATCAACAGCGTTACAGGATTGGGATTAATCACTCCTCTTGCTCGTTTTCCAAATAAAAGCTGCAAAGTCTCAAGCACTGGATTTCATGAGCACGGAAGGTCACTTTGCAACCCAGTGCTGGCTTCTACACGTCCTCTGGGTTGTGGTACTTTGAGGACTCGCGTCCGTGTAGCAGCTGTGTGCCACAAGACCGCTGTGGGGTTCTGTCGGAAAACTTCGTTGTGGACAACAGAAACATCTGCTTAAAGCTCATGTCTCGGATAAAACAGCTACTGTCAATGAATGATCAGAATCTTCTTTTAAAACGTTAGAAATGGCAAAGGTGACTGACTGCAACATCGGTGTCTTTTCTTGCAATGAAATGGATCTTTGAATGCCCAAGGACTTTTGCCGGAGTGCGCTGCAGCCACCAACAAAGCAAATGAGTTTGTCCTTGAAGTTACAGAACACAAACAGAATTGTATGATTCAGGTGAAGGAAGACCCTCTAGAGATTTCCTGTCTTGACAACTTAGAATCATGCTGTTTGCTACAGGATTAAGGCTGCTTCCACAGGCCTGGATTCCAGACCCTGTGGAGAGTGCTGCCAATTGCCAGTTCGGTCCCAGTGTCCAGAGCACTTTCTGCAGACCTTGCAGTCAGCCAACTTTGGAGTGCAAGATTCTATTAAACAGAAAGATGAAGAGAACAGGCAGTGGGGAGGGCGAGCGGCTTGCAGCAGGCTCCCTTTCGACACCCTCAGGAGAACGGCATGTTTCTTCATGCTCTGCCAGTCAGGAAAGTGAGACCCAATCAAAATTGTCAAATGCAATTGCAAAGCTGGACTTTTTTTTTCTTTCTTGTGGTTTTAACAAGGGGCAACAGTACGAGGAGTTTATTAAAGAGTTCATAATAAAGCCCTGACATGAGCTCCCACTACGCCACACAGAACCAATCTTGCGGTAGTTCTCTCCACACAGTAGCTGCCAACTTGTTTATTCTTATTACATAAGCTGGTTGTTACTGTTCGCTCAGCAACAACAACGGATTTGCAAGCTACGAGGTTCTGGTCTGGAAAGTCCAATTTAAGTTTGATGCTAACTAAAAATTCAGTTCAAGTTTAAACTGATGCAAAATGGAGGCATTTGAGGTGCTTGACTTCTCAAGTCAACATGAGAAAGCAGAGCTGTATGGATGGCCATTTGTGAGAAACACCGAATGCACACACACACCGGGCCGCTATTTCTTTTTGCTAACGAGCAGCAAAAACAAATAGGACAAACACCACATCTTAAACATGAACACTTCTCCAAGGAGGTGGGGGCTGAAGAGGGGAAATCCAGGAATGTTTCTGGATACACTCTGACGTCAGGGCATGAAGGCACACACAGCATTCCTACAGAACAAATGGGAGCACTGGGAACGAGGTCCGTTGCACCTAACCTTGCCGGTTTGGTTAGAGGACAGATTAGTGCTAATCACACCGAACGTGGAAACCTTGGTCAGTTCTGCACAGGCTCTGCTCCCTGGGAGCAGCCCCAGGGGCAGTGGAGCACCCGGAACCCAGTGGCCTATCTTACGCACGAGATGAAAGGCAAGTGGAGAAGCGCTCGGAGCTCCTTCGTTCAAACGCACGTATGGAATAAACTCAGGACAGCTTTTAAAACTGCACAGAGAGAGCAAATACACGTTTGGATTACGTTCTTCTGGGGCACAGCAAAAACATGGCACGACTTTCTTTGGAGGGCAAGGTCTGACAGTTGCTCCAAACATTCTCCCTGGATATTAGATATGAAACTTTGGTCTGAATCTAAGCAAAAGTGACCTAAACAGGGTTGGAAATAGCATCCTCACCCCTCCCTTTCGGCGCACACAGTGACACCCCCGTAACGTTTCACAGACCTTTGCAGAGGAACATGATAAATGTCTCTGCTCACTCGACATGACCCAGGGTCCGTTACCCTGTCAACTATCCTCACCAGCCGTACAGAGCTGAGAGGGTAACACTGCTCTGCGAGAGGGAGTAAAACCCTTCCAGTTTCAAAGAATCAGTACAGGATTTTGGCAAGCATTTTAAGATATTTCAAACGTAGCTGTTCTATTTTGTTTTCAGATGAAGAGAGCAAAACAATTCAAATCCTCGTTCAGTCTGAGGTGAACTCGGGAGTCTTTAGAATGTACTGCCACAACGGCATCCCTTTCTGCAAGACAGCACTTGTGCTGCAGCCTTGGTGCCAAACGGTTATCATCCCGCTGTGAGAATCTTACAGATCCTCCACCATCTCTTGGTGCTCTTTCTCACAAGTATGGATCAGCTGCAATGGCTACAGGGCTGATCTCAGCATCTTACGGGAAGGTGAAGAACAACTACAGTAATACGTGATTTATTTTTCATGGTCTTGCAAAAGAGCCCAGTTACTAATTTCAGAAGGAGCAGACATTGCAAATCAGGAATCTTTGCCATTCATCTGTTTCGTAAGATTTTTCAGCATCTAACTGCTGCCAAAGTGTTCCGCTGCTTTTGCAAAGGGATCGTCCTTCCTGCTGCTGCTGCCAGCACAAATGAACTGACCAACATTTCTCATTGTTCCGGTATTTCATGTGGGAGAAGGGAGGAAGCGAAGGACTTGTGGCAAGTCTAGAAATGGGAAGAGCGCCAGGGAGTTCCCTAGCCCACATGGGCCCAGCTGCCTCAGTTGTCATGACAGAGAGTGGCCAGTTGGTCAAAGGTCTGACATCATCCGGTGGCAAAGTTTCTAGGGATAGGTTTGGGAAGCGGAAGCAGAAATTACTGACAAGCCCTTAAAAAATAAACCCAAGTATGGCTACCTTTGCTCTGCTCTACTTCTCTCCATTTGTTTCCAACCTCGTTGCTACTAGCAGCCCACACTCCTTTACCAAGGGGCACGTAGCTATAGCGGAGGTCGCGCGGTTAGGGAGAAGGAACAGAAAGAAACTACATTATGGTTTCTAGATCTATTTTGCTCTAAGGACATGAGGTACAACGTTCAATTCAGAAGCCAAAGTGCTGCGTTACAGCACTGAACTTCAATTGCAATTCCGTTTGGAAATTCTCAGAGCTAGACACATACACATCATTGATTAATAAAAACTGGCGGCCAGGACAACGTACTTGTGAGCTTTGCAGAAGAGATTCTTTATGCAAAAAGAGAAACAATTTAATGACTTTTTCAAGAGACTACGAACCAATCCCACTTGACTGACAATTTGAAAACAAGACTGTGCAGCGCTGGGGTGCTTGAGAATTAACTAGCAAGTCTGAAAGAAAGGAGAACCAGGGTCTAATCGTCTGTCAAAGTTAACAGTGCAGGAATATTGCTTGCAAATGAAAACTATGCATATTGGTGTTAGAATTAAGTGACTCTTACCTTTGTAAGGCACAAATGACATAACCTACAGCAGCAAGAGCCGATCTAGTTTGTGAATGCAGAGTTAAAAACCTATTTGCCAATTAACCCTGTGCTGCACAGTCAGGGCATTGAGATAAAACAGACTTAAAAACAAGTTAAAATGCTCCGTGTACCTCCTTCCTTCTTCTCTGCTTCATCTCGAATGAGAGGGGATGTAAGTATCACCTTCAAAGTTAGCTTGGGCTCCTTTGTGTTATGAATAATAATAGCTGCCTCATTTACACGCTCCTCCACGAGATACTTCTCTTCTGTAAGTTTCTGAAAGTCACCAAGAAAGATTTCAAGAATCTCTCAATCAAGTGGAAAACTGCAGCATCTCTGTATAAGCATTTGCCTCGTAGCTACTGAGAAGCCTACAGACATTTCAGTCACACACAAGGCCTTCCCTCCCCTCCCTCATTAATAACAAACAGAAAACCCCAGTAACACCCTTAAGCAAAAAGGTCTGCAGCAAATCTAATGAGAACATGGAATAACTCCACTTTTGTTCTTAGTTAAGTAAAGGCAGAAGCAGACTTTCAAAGCTGCTACTGTGCAGAATGCTACTGGCAGTTTTGTTCCTAGAAAGTGCAGCAACACTGCCTCTTGCAGAAGACCAGCACCCCTGGCAGTGCAAATGGATGGGAGACCTCAGTGCAGGAGCTACACCAGCTCACCTATTCCGTGTATCTGCTGTCGAGTACAACCAGACACACCTCAGCCATCTCCTACCAACCTCAAGAATTCTTCAGATGCCGCAGCAAGCGATTTCATTGCCTCTTCAAGTAGCCTATTGTGACTCTTAGCTGTAGGTATCATTTAAATCACCTATTTTCCAACAAAACTGCCAGTTGCTTCAGTTCCACTAACTCCTCACCCTACCATTGGTAGTCAAGTGAGATACTGAAGCCCTGCCTCTATAGAAATGAACATCAGTGTCTGAAAACATACTCCTGCATTTGCTCTTGGCTTTTCCCAAACCAGATGATTTTATTGAGTGGCTTTATAGGTGCTCATTCCCACTCAGTTGATTTTCTCCCACTTGTCCATCCCTCTCACTTCTTTTCGACACGGCACTTGAAACTGGATGCAGGACAACCCTGTCACTCACTCCATTCATCAATACAAGCCCCAGGAGAGATCCCTGACAATGCCTGGGAAACGTGACCTTCCTCTCTGGACAGTGTGCCAATAAATCGAGTGGGTTTTAAATTGTTTTCAATAAGCTTTTTATTTCTGGCTTAGATTTCTTTTACAGATAATATTGCAACTGCCTTATAATTCATTCCATTAACATATCAGTGTTATCTCCAGTGATCTATATCTGCAGGTCTTCCAGTAGTCCTCTGGGACCTCTCTCAACCTTGCCAAGCACAAAGATAAACACAGATGGCTCAGAGTCCTACAGCTATTCCTTGTGCTTCCAAGTGGGTTTCAACAAGACCATACGGTTAGAAGAATGCATGTAACATCTATTCTAATCTTGCCCCGTTGCAATCTGCACTCCTCAAGCTTCTTTATTGTTGGGATGAAAACACTGAAGCATCTGCTCACTAGTGGCCTTCAAAGAAGCAAAGCAGAAGCTGTTAGCATCTTGTACCTCGGTAGCTCTTTTTGTCCACTCATGGGCCTACAGCTTCTTCTCCCTCCTGTGGCTGCTGCATCTGCAGAACCTCTAGTTGTCTTTGGCCAGGACAGCTGGAGCTTACTTCTCGAGGCAGCTTCCTCTCACCTCACATTTCTGTAATCCCTTCCCAAATAGTGCTTCCCCAGAGGACTCCATCTACTCATCCCTTGAATTTATTGCAGCAAGTTCATTGTGTCTACTGTGCTCTTCACTTGGACTTTGGAAGCTTGTTCTAACTTTTCCTATCTCTTTCAATGCTCCTCATCTCACACCTCCCTACAAACAAGTAACATTTCCTACTCAGTAGATCCTTAGCATTTTCAGCCACTGATAGGGCCACATCTGCAGGCACAACAGTCATTAAAACAGGCCCTTCATGTGAACAAATGAACAGTGAGAACAAACAGCTGCCAGGAATGGTAAAACATGAACTGTCTATGTGGAAATAAACACAAGACAGCAAAGCGGATCAGGAGGAAAGCAGATTAAGTTTGGACACGGTTTGCAGGGGAATACCTTAGGGCATAGCTTCTCAGCAACAGTGCCTGGCAGTCTGGAAGCTGGACTGATTATTCACTCTCAGGCCTCTAACAAAAGTGCTATCCCCTAGCTGCTTTAAGAACAGACTGGTGTTAGCTCTAAGTGCTGCCCACTGGATGCCAACATCACAATTAAATAGCCATAAACAAAGAATTACAAGCTCATGGGTGACATGAGCTAAAATGAGTGACCATCTAAAGGGACTTGTTCTCACTTGAGAAGTAGAGGCATTTCTCAGAACAGCCCAAGCGAAGCAAAGCAGCTGAGTACAGAACTTAAGGTCCAGGCAGGGGGCACGACCACAGGCTGATCCACATGCTGAAGCAGAGGAAGATTCCTGCGACTGCAGCTTAGCTGACGTTAGTGGTTGGACCAGAGAGCGAACATCAGCTGCGTTAGTCACCACGCAGAAAGGTGAGCCGCCAGCCGAGGAGACTGACACCACAAACAGCGATTCGGCAACAACAGCAGCAAGATGTTAAATTCTGTGACTAAACCACGTACGTCACCACGTTGAACTGTCCCACACCACAGGTGTGATCCTGGATTCAAAGTACATTTCCTGGAAAGAAATTCCAGCCGCTACCCAAATGTGCCTCGCAGTGCCATCAGCCGTTGCTGGAGGACCACCTTAGATTAACTCACCTGAATTTGAGCCGGGAGATTGTCTTTAACTACACATAACAAGGTCTTCGTGGGCTTTTCTTTGCACATGAGAACCAGCTCCAGATCCATGTCATCTTTGATCAGCAAGCCCTTTGCAACCAAGCCAATTCTCATAACGCCACACAACGTCCGACCACCTTGGTCCCTGGAAATGAAGCGATTTGGAGTCATTAAAATGCTGTTTTCACACGCTGGGTATAACCGTGTCATCCTGCCACAGTGAGGAGACAAACGGATGGGACTGATGTCAGTGCTCAAGTGGCACAGCACCCATCAGAGACTGAAACACCAGGATCCTTCTGCACACATGTCCTGTGTAGGAATTAACTGAGGTGCTGATTCGCAAACACAGAAGTTGCTAGTTCCAGCCACCGAGCTCAGAAAAACCCAAATTCACTGTTATCAAAAGAATTAACCTAGGGAAGCTCTCGGAGCACTTGTGTTTTCAGAAGTGACCCAAATTGTCTTTCAGTGACAACTAAAGCTTTAGCCGTGGCCACACACCTGTTCAATGTCTCTACTGATTGACCCATACAGTCAAACTGTGCCTGTCTTACCCACATCAGAAGACACCTAAAACTGTTGCCAGTAAAGCCAGAGGGTCACCCACAGACCAGACAGCTCACTGCAGATCAGGACAGGCTCTTCTTCAGCAAACGCTCTGCTTCAACCCTTTCCTCAAGGGGTGACAAAGCTGCATTGTCCCTCTGAGGAGCAGCAGCCTATCAACCCACTGCAGTTATTTTCTGGTGTCAGTACAATCATGCTGCCTTACACCAACTTATACATTAATTCATGTAAAAATATTCATGACTGAAGCGTTTCACTCCTTCTATTCGGATAGTTTTCACACCCCAAAAAGTGCCGTATCACAGCTCGGCCTCACACAGAAATGCCAGTGATCAGGCTTGTGTCTCTTCAATATTTATTAGGAACACAGAAAGCCACAAGCATCCCAACGAGGGACCGTTTGCCTGTTTACTTTGCCAAGGCTATCGTACACTGGTCTTCGTGCTGCTGAACGCTGCCTACGTGGATCAGTAGTCTGAGTAGGTGGTGCTCCATTTAAACTTCATGCAGAGCAAGCAGGTTCTTTCAATAGCTCCCAAGCCCACAACCTCATCCTAGACGTAATGAAAGACAAGCTTAAGCCTTTCACTGCAATAAAAGGTGGCAGAAAGCAAGTCAGACATACACATCTATATGAGAAACACGCTTCAGTTTTAAGATCTGAATTTACTGGGCAAAGCCCAAGTAGCAGTGACTTTCTTAATAGCCCATACATCATCAGCAAGGAAATGGAAGAGTCCTCTGACTCCATCTCCAGTGCAGGTTAGGCAACAGAATTACCCAGCTCAAGATCCGAGTTGTTCAGCTGAGCAGTCTCAGACCACGGGGAAAGCAGGTTTTCCAAGTCATGACAAATCATCTCTTGGTCTCCCAGTGCTTCACTTCTTACCCTGCACAGGTACTTACCTACATCCAGTACACAGACACCTACTTACATCTGCTTAGAATGGCTGAGAAGTTTGTCTGCTAACTGCAACTTCCCAGTGCCACTGTTATATAAATAATGAGAGCAACTGCTGCCGGCGTTGGGCTTATTACTATTCCCTGCACTCACCCCGTGTGCTCGCACCTCACCAAGTCCAAATATATCCACTTCCTCCTATGAACATTCAGAGGCTACAGAACCAAACAACACTGTGACTCTTATTTAGAGGGAAAGGAAGCCATTCAGAGCAGAACAGTAACACATTGTGGGGCTCAACTCACTTGGCATTGCCTTCTGCAGCTTCCTCCTTTGCGTCCACATCACCCTCACACTTTGTAGACTTGTTCTTTTCATCCATCCAGTCAGAAACATGTTTAAGGGCACATTCTACTGTTGATACCATGTTCTGCACAGCCTCAAGTTCCTCTGGAGATGGATAAATGGTTGAATGTTTCACCATTACATGGCGGTCATCATTAGCAAAAGATCGGATAGATCTCTGTCATGAAGTGGGAAACAGGATGGGGGAGAAAGAGAACAGAGTTACTGGATTATCAGCAGAAGGACATTGCTTGAATGGGAATCCTCCCTGACAGACGCAGGGAAGTGCTTTATGATGGCCACTGCTTACAGCCAGGCATTCTTATCTTTACATACATTTGAAAATTAAGAAAGCAAGCAAACACCTCTGTACAAACCAGCATTAAGCTCATAAAACATACAAGATCTTGGGGAGGTTACATGGCACCCCATATTTGGTGCCAAATTCAACTCTTGCAGAATCCTCCTATTGGCTACTAAGAGAAACAGGCACAATCTGGAGCAGAGTTCACGTTGATGTCTACTTTAGGATGAGATAAATTGTGCTTGAGAGGTACATTCCCCCATCGACTCCCACACAACTAGTCAAGACTACCATGCCAGGTCAGCTGCTACCGACATCTAGAAACAAGGCTGAATTTCGTCTTCGGTTTGGAACATCCATTGTCTGCACTAGTCACCAATCAGAAAAAGGGAGAGCACAGCTCTAGGACTAGCTAAACCTCCTGCAGGACTGAAGGAGCTCCTGAGCTTCAGTGGACTTTGTTGGCTTCTGTCAACGTGCAGCAGCTGGAGGGCGCAGAGCAAATGGAAAAGGCAGGCTGCTCACCCCAACCCCAAAGGGAACCCCACTTCAGGGAAGGGAAGCTTAGAACGCAGGTATCCTGTGGTGAGAGCAGACTGGGCAAAGCATGTGGAAAACAGGGCAGGCAAGGAGAACGCAGAAGGTTCCTGCTTTGCAAAAGGCACAGACACTTTCCAATCCCAGCTTTGCATGTTCTGAAAGCGCTGAGCGCAGCCACCTCCACTTTTGCTCGAGACAATGGCAACACCTTTGAACAAGGCAATTACACAGCCATTCCCTTACGGCTTTGCTGCTGCAGCAGATGAAGTCACAGGCTAAACCGACTGCCGCGAGAGGCTTCGCAAACCGCACAGGGACTCGCGAAGGCATCAATGAAGAGGAGGCTAGAGATAAACTTGTAAGAGACTGAAATGACTTCTGAAAAGCTAAAAACCAGCAAAAATGTCTCAAAAGAATAGGAAGAGATTAGAGCGCTAATTAAGAGTCTGCAATGAAACTCAGAGTCCTGAGGAAGGCAAACTTCAGCAGTTCGGTAACTTGTGCTAGGAAGCTCTTGGTTTGCCGCACACTGGCCACAGGATGCTTATCTAAGCAGTGACCCAGACCAGCCGCAGTCACAGCACAGACCTCCGGCAAGAGCAGCTCCAAGCCTTGTTCCCTGCAGACACTTCAACCACTGCTGAAAACCTCCCAGAGTAGGAGATCTGCTCCTCCTACACACTACAGACCTTATTGAGGTTTCATTTGCCCCCCTACTTCACGAGTTTGCAACAGTGTGCACATGTAATGACTTTGAAAGACCTCAGAGCATCTCTGGGTTGAATCCCGGTTAAGGAACTGGTGCTGGTTTCCTGGCTTAGGGCGCTCAACAGCTTCTTCTCCTGGCAGGTCAACACGACACCATTCCTTTGCTCTTAGCCAGCCAGGCAGTGCAGGCAGCAAGAAAACCTCGTCAGCTGGGGTCTGGTATTAACCCAGGGGCTTTCATAGGTTGCAGAATGCTTCTAGGAGGTCCCTCTTGTGGCTTGTCCACAAATGATATAGAAGCTGTGGTTCAGCAGTGAAAACTGCAACGCTGCATTTAACGCACCCCCCTAGCTCTTATCTCACGACATATCAGTTACAAAAGCCAGTAAAACAGGAACAAATTAGTAACTCCTGCATTAGGAGGCATTTGTTTGCTTTTCTAATGAAGAAGGACTGAGAAGATCAATTCTTCATTACGATTTTGGCCCAAAATAACAGCAAAATGGGACACTTTAAAATACAATATATCGACAGCTCTGCTTTGGCCACTGCTCTTCCTCCCTTTGTGCTCTGCAACAGCTACAAGCCTGGTCTTAGGCCTTTATGTTTTTCAACACAAATATAAACAAATCCGTGAGTGTACTTCAGCTGCTCTCCACAGGTATTTTTCAGGAACTGGGTAGGTTTAACGTCTTTTTGTGACCGCACTACATCATCAGACAGCACTTTGTACCTGAACAGCTGTACGCATCCAGCACGCCCCGCCTGCAGCCAGTCCCAGTACACAGCACGGACACGGGGACGTGGCTGCACACACTTCATCTCCACTATGGCAGTGTGCACAGAACCCCCTTCAGTCACACACACACACACACACGAGTATTCAGCCCTTCCTTTTGTGAGGGAGCATCAGCTCCGAGTTCTGCAGCCGGCAGGTGCAAGGTCACGCGTGCCGTTTGGCGCAGCTCGCTAATGCCAGTTTTATTAGAAAGCCTTACGAGCATCCCCTTCGTTCGTGTTTAATAATTCATGTAGTGCGGGCTCACAAGACAACTCTCTGGTTCGAGGAGGCTGACAGTACAGCAGACCTCCCTTGCTTGCTCAAAGAACGCAGCAGCACCTCCAGGTTAGTGCAAGGTCAGAAAATTCCCTGCTCTGGTCTTAGCAGGTCCCACACAAGTCTGTCAAAACAGTTCTAATGCAGCCCTGTGAATGACAACGGATACCTACCATGGTTTGTTAGTGTTTCAGCTCTTTCTCCTTCCCTTTCTCCTTTTCCCTGCTCCTGGGTGTCTTTGCTAAGCACTGTTTTGCCTGGCAGAACCTCTTCATAAGCCTCTCAGTCCCTTGACAGCTCAAGACTTCATGCAGCCAAGATGCTCTGGGGGTCACTGTCTGCAATTCACCTGCAAAAGGAGACAAACAACTTGAAGCCAGAGGAAACAGGCATGGTAATTTCACCAAGCGTGCAGCGCAGCACAAGAAGTCAAACGAGCGATGAAAGCAAGGAGGCTCCACGATGGGGAGGCACTCACTGAACCATTTATTCCTAGAAGCATATGTCACTGTGCAAAGCAGCTCTTCATAGTGTGCCCACACGTATGTAACGGCTTTGCCATGCCAGCTAGAGCTTATCTCAGCGCCATTCGTCAGCCACCTAGTAGTCCAAGGTTCCGGTACAAGCAAGACAGGAAATCCAACATCTCAAAACCCCTCTCCTTCGGTGTCGCGTGCACGTAAGGAATCAATTACCCAAAAGTCATTATCTCCAAGTCCCCCGTGCAGCCCTTGATCCTTTGTGTGCCAGATGCTGTTCAGAAAGAACCAAGACTTAAGGTGGCAGGAACCAGAAGCTGTTATTTGAAGAGACAAGTGCATTAAACTGGGAATGTAAAACTTTTGAGAAAGTTCAGCAGAAAGCACCCACACTGCCTTTTCTGCCCTTTCACCGCTTTTCACAACACACAGCATCTAAAAGACCCTTCAAGAGCAGCCCTCGTGCACTAAGCAGGAAACAAACACCAGCACTGGCAGCAGAAGGAACAGCAAACAAACGCTCTGGAGGGCGAGAGAAGAGCAGAACAGAGCAGGTAGTGTGAGAGAGGAAAGTTAAGCTCCCTGCATGGTGACACACTGCAGTCCTCACAGAAACCTCCTGCTTTCCTGCACTGCACAGGTCGTTGCCTCAGCTCTGCAGCAGGATTTTGATGCAACTGAAAAGGCAGCTCATTTCTGCAGACTGACACACTCAAGTGTTTTCCTTCTCTCCTGCATGGCAGCCCTCCTCCTCCAGCAGTATGTTGCATGTTGTCTGTCAGAGTACCCTGACATTGTTGAGATTAAAAGCATGTTTGGCAACGGCAGAGGGACAGGAGAGATGACTTGAAAGCTGAGGAGATGCCTGAACCTCAGGGGTGCGACAGGGAATAATTAAGATGCTGCATCCCACAGAGATTTGAACCGCCAGGGGAACGGCGGCACCGAGTCCTGCTTCACCATTTTGCTAGCTAAGAAATGAAATGGGTTTACAGGTCCAGTAACTCTGGCAGCAAGAGCCTAATAGCTGTTTGTTTGTGTCTCACACCACTGAATTTAGGATGTAGAAGTGGGTTAAGAAAACCCAAACAACTGGCCAGACAAGAACAGGGCGCTGGGGCCTGTCTGCTCCGGCAGCTACAGGCTGCCAAGGAGAAAAACCCAAGAGAATTAAATGCAGTCATACTAAAAATACTTGGGAAAAGCAAGCTAATGAAAACCCTGAAGGACTTTGCTTTGTATCACAAAGGCTCTATACCCTCCACCAAGGAATATTACCGCTCTTCTGAACTGCTTCCCAGAAGCAATCGAAGACGGGGATGTTCTTTTACAGGACCAGATTCTTCCCTTAAGAGATGGGAAAGCCAAGCAGGGGCAGCTGGGAGGAAGAACAAGCAGACTACTGCTTTGGCCCTCTAGCCTGTGAGGCAGTCCCAGGCTCTTCCCCATCTCCAGAAGCAACCCAAGCCTTTACGAGGTCTCTCTGTTTTGCTTTTCTATAACAATAATATGCTTTTGAGTCGGCAGATGGCAAGCTAGAGAGACTTTTATGAGACATGCTTCTAGATCATCTATTTCAAATTAGTTCTCTCTCCAGACTCAGTTCCAGCTATCTTCACAGGCTCTTCTTTCCTGTGACTCCTACATTTCACATTTTCAGTTTGCTATCTTCTCTGCTAACTGTAACTTGGCAATTCCAGGCAGAGAGAAGGGCACTGGAATGTGTTGCTGACTTCAGCATATGCCCAGTACAGCGTCTCTAGACTCCAAGCAACACTCCCGCCCGGCCTCCCTCCGAAGGCTCCTGCAAGCTGTTGCTTATCAGCTAGTACAGTGTATTGAGAGCAGATGGACAGAGATAGCTGGCTGAGCAAACTCTGGTGCCTCAGTAAATCGCTGGGCAGACTTGTTGTCTAGAGGGCAAGTCTGCAAACTACTCCTCGAGCTCTGAAAACATATCTGGGCGTGCCGAGTGCTTCTCAGTGTTCTCTGAAAATCTGACACGGGCTGGAAATGAGTGTCTCACAGCTACGATGGGAGTTCATTTTCTGCTGGACAGATGAAGCAAAACCCACTGACACCTGCCTTAAGTGGGTAGTAATCGTCTGTTGTGCAGACGGGTGCAGGTGTCAGTGACAAGGAGAAGTTGTCGGATGTTATTTACCAGCGCGATTGTACCTGCCCTTTCTCTCAGCAGAGGACGGCTGGTGGGCACACACCGCTGAATTGCAAAGGGATCTTCATTACAAAACTCAGAGAGCTGGAAAACCCCTCCTGAAAGCCGCGGTGCAGCTGATGTAGACGTCTTTCAAGTCATTAACATTCTAGGAATATTTCACAGCGATGCACACAGGAGCGAGAACCTAAGATAGCTCCGGCTCCGAGAAAATTCTCAACAAAAGCACGAAAGAGGAGGGAGTTTTTACTATAAGAGTGCAGACACAATATACAGAACAAAGTACATCTGACAGCATGCAGAACTAAATTAAGGAAAACTAAAAATCAAATCTGCTCCAACCATATGGACTAAGGCAGCAGAACACAGCTCAGCAGCAAACACATCACAAAGCATTACGTGAAGTGAGCAGCAATTCCATAAATCCAGCAGTCTCCTTTGACTACCAGGCTACTGCATCCTCAGGGTAGTAACAGCTGATGTCCAGGTGGATGAGCCCTGTACAGACAAGCAGGGGTGTCCTGCCCAGGGGCAGTCATGCCCCCACCTCAAGAGAAAGGAGTGACTCAGCTTACTGCCCACACTTGCAAGAGAACTTCTAGGAAAAGCTCCTTCCACTACCAAGATCTTGGTGATCCTGAAAAAGTCTCTCTACCTCTGCATCGCGTGGCCTTCACCTGTAAAACGTAAGTAAATAGTTGCCATCTCCAAAGCAGGTCAGAGCGGAGCCAAGCAGGGTCTGCACTGTGCTTTAATGCCACTGGGGACTCGACACATTAGAAATGTTATTAAAACACCATGACAGTCTAGCAGTGTTTCCATTAAACATCCCATCCCTCACAAGAGGAAGTTTATGCTCTGGCACGAGACACCGAGAGGAATTTCGAAGAGGCCTTTGTGGCAGGACATCTCTTGCATCTGGCAGTTGTGCTCCCCAGGGACAGACATTTAAACAGCCCAAGAGATGAATATGCTCAGCTGCCTCCGAGTGTCTGTGAGCAGAACGGTAGAATACGGGAGAAACAGGAACTCTGGGGGGACTGGAAGGCAGCAGCAGAATCAGGAAGACACGAGCCTCTCAAAGGAGTCACAGACTGCCATTTGGCCCCCTGACATGCCCTTGCAGCATGGAGTGGTGCCTGGCACGGACGAGTTCCTGCTGCAGTGCAGAAGAGAAAACCAGAGTCACAGGACTCCAGCCCTCGGTGAGCTGCTGTTCAGGCACCTGGCCAGGCCAGGCAGAACACCATGGAAATAGTTCCGGAATGCTGCAGCAGAAGGCACACACCAGCAACATTCAGCTAAAAACACCCTCCTCCGCCCTCCTAATCTACCCTCCCGCCAGGGTCTGCCCATGAGAACTACGGTTTGCAGAGCACACCACCCTGAGATCACTCACAGCTTATGTGAGCAGCGCAGCCAGGACAAGCAAGGTTGCTAATAACAAAGCAGCGGGTATCTGAGGCAGCCAGGGCTCTATCTGACACAGCAACAGCAAACTCTTTGTTATCTGTAACAGGTCGGAGTTAAGAGGCTTGTGACTTTAAACTGGAAGTTCAGCTTCTGCTTTGCACGCAGGAGACAGGTACCTTTCTGGTCACACCACACAAAGTGCTGCTGAAAATATGTTGTGTTTTTCTGCAGGATAATTTTATTGCTGGCCCTCTGCCAAGAGTCTTTCTGGCAGCATCTCCCTCCGTTGGAAAGTGTGTATCTGGGTCAGAAAAGACAAGCCGCTTTTCAGAGCGGCTCAATGCGTTTGGCAGAAATGCTGATATTGTAATTGAACTCTTTCAGCAACTCTGCCTTATGATGTGCCCAGACACCAAGCAAAACAAGACCTGCAGTGTTGATTAATGTCAAAATAACTGACAGAGACACAGCAAAATAAGTTTTCCCTCGCGTTAAAAGCATCAACAAACCCAGGGGAAAGGGGTAAGAAATAGGATTCACGAGGACTCAGGGAAGAGCACGGGACAGAGACATCTCCCAAGTACGACTGACCTTCCACTCAGGCAGATACTCGCTGTCTAAAACCCAAACTCCCCACACTCTGCACTGAACTCGTTTCTTCAGCCTTCACCACCACGTGAAGAGAGATCCCTGCCCCAGCTGTGCTGGCACTGAGCGAGGAAGCGCAGTCGTCATGCTGGGATCCATATTTAATACCACTCAGGCTCAGCGTTCGATTGCGCCGGGAGCCTGTGTGTTCATAGGACCTTCATTATGTTCCAAGTAATGCAATTCCTGGCAGTGGCGCAGCCGGGGCAGCCTCTAGAAGGCCGGAATTTTCCAGCCAAATGAATAATTACAGGGCATCACTACAGTTAAAAGCTGGAAAGGTACCTTCTCTGGCAAATTCTTACTCTTCATACAACAAGTACTTGAGTCTACTATCAACCTGCCTGTTGGGTTCTCACGTTCGGAGAAAAGGCTCCTGTGCTCAGGAATCTCTCAGGAGTAGCCTCTGTCAGGCAGCCCCAATACCCAGCTTCAACTAGTGCCAAAGGCAGGGCAGGCACAGACTTGATAACCAGCTCTGAAACCATGGTTATCCCCAGAACAGAGGGATCAAAGTCATCTTCCAGGGTCCAGAGCTCTGCCAGCGCTCAATGCTAGGAAAGCAGCTGCCCACTTGCCAGCCCGGAGAAGCTCAAGGAGCTCCAAGAGCTGTGCCCAGGAGAACAGGCATTGGCAGAGAACCTGCGGACCCCTGGGTCAGAGGCAACAAAGCACTTGCCGCTGAAAATGGGCGCAGAGCTAAAATAAACCACCCTGTTAAAGCAACTGAAGAAGCTGAAGAATTCAAGTCAAACAATCATTCCTTTAGGTTAACATATCAAGGTAGAAGGAGGCAGGGAACTGCAGAGCACAGACGGTATTTTTAGCTCCTGGAAAAAGGGTGAAGAAAAGATGGTCTAAGGGGAAATCATCACTAGCCTAAGAGGGAGGTTAAAAAAGGAACACAGAGGCACAGTGTGAGCAGATACAGAGCCATTTGAAGAAAAAGCTGTATTTTATATCTAACCACAGCAGCCCATCTCAGAAAGAAACAGACATTAGCAGGAATAACTGCAGATATCAGAATGTGTAACAGAGAAAAATCACTTTGAAAGGAATATCAATCCTTCTCCTGTAGGATTTAACCTAATAGTCACTATTGAGGACAGGAAGATGCATCACCAGTCACTAACTGGCCAGCAGAGTCCCCCACCAGTTGCAGCCCTCAAGGTATTTTTTAACATACATCTCTCTCCAGATTTTCTGTGGGCTCATCCTCCCTAGCACCTGCACAATACCCAGCCCAGCAGTCACAGTGCTACAGAGTGGCTCTGATGAGGTCACTTTATCGCCTAGTACAGGTGTCAAGGTGCAAGACTGGATGGAGACCAGGAGCAAACAACTCATTTAACACTGGCTGCTCACACTTAATAGTGAAGTGTTCCAGACAAGGCAGGAACCACTGCTGGACACTCCATGTCTGTGAGATGTTCAGCTGATTTCTGACACCCTCACACGGGCAGTTCCAGCTCCTCTGGCTAAACGAGACAACGGGCACCTGATGCTGCTTTGCAGCACCCACCCGTTTGTGAAGCTGTCATGATCTGACAGCCACACTCCATCTGAAATTCCTAACAGACTACACTCATTTCCAGTTGAGGAATTATCTAAATTAATAAAAAGGATTACATTACACCGAGATGACACTCGCCATCTGCAATGTCATCTCTCCAGAAACAGAGTTGGTTTAAGCAAAACGCTGGATCCATGCCTGAGATTACATAACATTCTCCAAAAGAGAATCACAGCTCTACCTCCAACCGCACGGTGCAGTTCAGTGCGGTGCTGGGCTTCGCACCACCCAAGCCCTGTCCTGCACTCCCTTCCCAACACTAAAGCTTCGCGGACCTCCGAACGCTTAGGAACCTCTCACGTCCGCTCCTTACCTGCGAGGCTTGCTTTGCTCCAGAGCCCTAGCGGGAGGCAGCTACAACAGGACCGTTCCTTCCCCACACAGCCAGGACAGGGAAAAGGCGTCACCCTGCCACCGAGAACGTGTCTTCTACAAGCAAGGCCAAAGGCCTACACACGGAAAAGGATGGAAACCATCGCATTCCCTCCCTCGGTGGGCAATAAATAAAATGCGGAAGGAGAGGCTGGAGTACAAACTGCCCTACAGCAAACTAGGGCTGCTTGGCCCTTTTCACCCCTTCCATGAGGCAGCACAGACCACGTTTGCTCTCCTAGCTGTTCCCCATTCTGCATCTCAAGCTAACGCTTGGACTTGGTAAAACGCAAGAGAAAAGCATCTGCTTTCCTAAGCCTCTGCTTTGGAAATAAACCAAAATTAATAATTCTTCCTCACAAGTAATACAGTGTAAATGCTATACTAGAGAGTCACATCTTTCTCATGTTTACATAAAGTTTCCATTTATTACGAAGTCTTAAGGATAAATGCTACCCTCTGACTAAACTTTCATCAGCCTTTAAATCTCAGCAACCATTTCTGCCCAAGAACTCCTTCCCTGGTGTCAATACGTAAAGTCGCTGGCATTTTCAATATTGCAAATCCACCCTGGTTACTGGGCACATCTGCCTTTCAGCCACTTTAAACATTCATGATGCTCCACTCAGATGCATTTCCCAGTCAGTCAGTCTTGCTGCTTCAGTGACTTCTTTTTTTTTTTTTAATTAGAGAGAAGATTTGGAAGGATTTGGAAGAGAAGACCACTAGACTGCAGGTATCATGCGGAGAGCTCTTGTGCTCACAGGCAATACACTCCCTCTGTCACAAGTCACCCAGGTTTACTTCCACCTCCACGACTGGACCAGTTCAGGTTAGTGTTTCACTTGCTGTCTAACTGGCTGTTTTGTCAAAGAACATTTTGTCAAAGGTTCTAGGCTATGAAAATCTTCTCTGAGGGTTTTTTCCTTGCTGTCTCTCCTCCATCCAACCCTGTTATTGCCAGTTTCTTTCTCTCTTATTCTCCCGTGTCTTCAGTTATTACTTCCAGGAAAGTCCAAAGCTCGGTGTCACAACACGCAATGAATACCACAGAGGCATCTGAAACTCAATCTGTAACGATGCCTTAGGCTCTGCTGGAAACAGAATCCTCCTCCTTTGAAAAACACTTCCTTCACCGTGCTGCAGGCATGAGCAGGACAGCCTCACCAGCCCAGAGGAGCCCAATCCTGTCAGTCCCACCTGCAAGGGCTCACGGCAGCCCTCAACCTCCACAGCACCTTCAGCTACAGCAGAGCAGAACCCGCAGTTTAATTAATGAATTTCTTCCACGTGGCTGAACTGAAATTGATTTTGTACAAGCCATTCACACAAAGAGGGGGAAGCTGGATTTTCAGTAGAATTGTTTCCAAAATGCACGTGTTCCAAGAAAAAACCCAAACCAACCAAGAGCTGATTATGGAAGCACTTGGAGCAAGAACATCAGAAACACTGCCAGGCAGAAGCTCCCAGCTGGGATTCAGAACACAGTGCAAGAACCCCAAAACCAGCAAGCAATGGGGAGATCTCTCTAGGGAAGAGCAGCTTGACTGCCATCGATTTGCAGCCTCAGAGCACAATTATTCACTCTGAATGCACAGCATCCCTACCAAAAGATTTGAATTAGTTTATCTAGGCATGAAAGCCAGCAACAGTGTCTGTAATGGAAGTCAAATCAGCACCACACCAATGCGCCGGATGGCAAAGACCGACCCAGTGGTGACTGAAGTCCAGTACTTATGTCTTGAACATGATTTCATAGTCAGAAGTCGTAGCTTGGCTCAGAGCAAGAAAAGGAGCCACAAAAGTACTTGGAGACTTAAAAAAGTAATATTTTTAAAAATCCTATTTTCCTGGAAAACCCTAAGAGTCTAAAAATACTTGAAATTGGCTTAATGCAGCACTTCTTGCCTCAGCTGAACTATGCTGCACGCATGTGCCGTCAGATCATGGCAAAACTCATCCTGCTCTCCCATTCACACAGCACAGCCATGTAAAAGGCAAGAGAAAGAGAACTTCAGCAGGGACCATCAGCAGTACCAATGTTCAGTTTGGAGGCTCCAAAATTCATAAATTAGGGTAAGTTCTACCAGTCAGTCTCATCCCGGGGAATTTCCTAAGAGCAGAAATCACAGAATGTTCCAGGCTGGAAGGGACCTCAAAAGACTGTTGAAGTCCAACCCCCGCTGCACCCTCCTTTGTTTATTTATTTTTAACATGATAGTGACTTCTTTTAAATGAGCAGAATTATGTGTAGGTGCCTGTAGCTCTGTATTGCCCAGTGCCTGTGGAGAGGATAACTGCATAAGTAATTGATCTTGCACTTCAGAAGTTACAGTCAATCTTTTTGCTGTGTGTTTTGAATGTCAATTAACATCTGGGGAACAAGCAGCAGCTCTCAGTACAAATCTGCCAGTTCCACCAATGAAACCAAGAGCATGGACACAACTGTGCTGGTTTGCTCTCTTTTAATTCCTCACAGGGCTGAGTCAGTTCAGCCTCTCCTCATAGCTAGTCCTGTGTCTGCACTGTGCCACTTGACTCACAGCAGCGTTTCAGCTCATTGCGGGTTACTAGAGGCTTCTTCAGTCTTTGCAATCCACCACGTTTTCCTTGAGATCAGTCTCATACCTTGTTCTCCCCGTCAGCGCTGCACAACATGCCTCTGAGCACCTCAGCTCCAGGCTATGATCAACATCAGCATCTCAGGGGCAACTGGCTCCCGTGAGCCGCAGGAACCCTCTCTTTAGTGAGTTTCAGGAGGCTAATAACACGGCATCCAGGCCAGCAAACAGAAGGGCGCCCCAGCAAGCTGCTGCGGCCCCGTGTAAATGAGGGTGCGTGCTCGCCGTTCTCGGAGGGAAGCAAACACACTGCGCAATCAATAGCGGCGTTCAAAACACTCGGCTGTGCAGGGGATCGATTGACAACAGCAGAACTCTCGCTTTCTCCCCAAAGCTCCCTTCCTACACCAGCGCTGCCAGAAGTAGCACTCTCTCTAACGCAAGCCCCGTCAGGGGAAAGACTAGAGAGAAGCAATCCAAGTTCGTTTATTTGGGGCCATTGACTGCGTTTTGTGTTTAGCCACACCAGTCCCCCAGAGAACAGGAAACCTGCTGCTCTGAAAGCACCATCGAGGGGATTTATTTTACTTTTTGAAAGGCGGCGGCTTGGAAATCCGCAACCTGTGAGGGTAGAAGAGTGCAGAGTTCACGATGCAAAGGGCAGGATCAAACGCAGAGCTGAAACACAGTTCCTGTGCAGACCGAGGGTGTCCTCTGGAGCTGGGCAACTGGATACGAACCCTTCCACGCCTCAGGGAGGAAGGCAGACTACTGCCTTCACGTTCTTATTGCCTACTTAGCCACCTACAGAAAGCTGTGTCCGTGTCACAGCACCACCACTGCTAAGGATTCCACAGAGAGGAGAACAAGAACCGAGGGGACACGAACACTGACCTGTGCCCTTGTCAGCACAAGACTCCAGCTTGACTTTCAGTCTAAAACGAAACTTCGCAGAGCTATTCTACAGTGGAAAAAAACCTCTCTGTATGGAGCCTTCTCGGTGACATTTGGAAACTCCCACACTTACTGCACAGAGTGCTCAGAGGCCAATGAGAACCACTTCCAAAAGTTAGTTCTTTAATTAACTGCAGAAATGCAGTCAAGAAAACAATATCAAGGTGAAAGGAGGTTCTTCCAAAGGCCTTTTGCTTGTTTTGAGAGAAACCAAAAGGAAGTAATTAAATCCAGTTAACACTTCTTCACTTGGCATTTTGCTCTAAAGCATCTAGGGCTCACGGGCTGCAGGAGCAGGATCCCAATGCCAGAGCCACCAGTGCAGAACTCCCAGAGGAGAAAAGGCTGTCCCTGAAACACGGTGGACAAACACCACCAGGCAGTTCCATGCTTTACCAAGATGAGATCCACAAGTTAAATTTAGACTGATGATTTCTGCAGGCGCTCAGATGTTTCTGCTCTAAATTTTCTAGAAATTGCACATTAGAACTTGGCAGACTTTGAACTGACCTAGCATGTGTCTTCTGTAATCCAAATCATCCTCTGTCCTGTTACTCTGCAAAACTGTTAGGGGAGAAAAGAACTAACCAACTCTTTCAACACATGGCTTCAGACGAGCGACAGAGACATTCCATTGATCTCTCGCTAAGAACAAAACTTCAGCAGTGCTTTTGCCTCTTGGAACACGGCCGTGAAGATTAAACGCCAGAGGAGTCTCACCCCACAGACGGGCGAGCAAGCGTAGTTTGCTGGCTAACACTATTTACATAACTGACTTAGTTCAAAGTGCTTGTGGCTATTTTCTTCCATTTACCATGGGGAGAATA
The DNA here is from genome assembly GCA_013400115.1 of Rhinopomastus cyanomelas. NCBI lineage: Eukaryota > Metazoa > Chordata > Aves > Bucerotiformes > Rhinopomastidae > Rhinopomastus > Rhinopomastus cyanomelas. Next base: position 134,196 of record VXBP01008118.1, read on the forward strand.
GATCACATTTCTCGACTCTCTGATCTCGCTCTTAAATACTGCAACTAGATACTCAGCCAAGCATGCAGGTGCCACCAGGCTGTTCTGTGGAACCAACCAGTGATCCCTGCGAGTTCAGCAACATCGTCTCTGCAGCCACTCAAGAGATTAGGGGTTTTGGCAACACCATGAGTAAAGAAATGAATAAAGCAGCTCAAAGGTTACAAAACAAAGAACAACTACTTCTCCATCTATCGGTAAATGGACAGTACTACCCAGCGTTCCATGGCCATCCTGGCAGAGAGGGCAATCTTCAGGCTGCACTGAAGAGCGGAGGCTAAAACCTCTACTCAGTCTCTTCCATTTGGATTGCAGTATCAAGCTTCAAGGTGCTTTATTAGCTAAAAACCCCAAGCATCACACCTCAGCCACACTCCGCACGAGTTTCACGCTTCATTAACACTTGTTCTCCAATTGCTGTAATAGGTTTAAGTCTGGCATTCAGAGGAGCCTCCAGTGTCCAGTGACTTGCCCATTGCCATCGTAAATCAGTAGTAGGACTTGGGAAAGTAGTTTGGTTTAGATTTCCTATACAGACCAAACATGGTCTCTCCCTCGCTCTCTGGCTTTTCCACCCTTTAATTCAGCTGCTTTAATGCGTTTGAGCAGACGCTGCATCGCTGGCTGCTTTTGCTGCTCAGCCTCTGCCTCTCAGGACCGCAGCCGTCCTTCGTCCTTCGCAGGTCGGCCTGGCAAACTGTCACAGTAGATGTTTGACAACAATTACCTGTAGACTCAGGAGGTTCCAATTAGCAATTCAGCATCTGAACACGGTGTGACTGAATTCAGGATGCAATTCAGGAGGTGCCCTATTTTCAGGCGTCACATTTTTTGAGCATTCCAATCTTTGCAAAGTCAATGTGATGTGGATGCAGGAACCTTAGTGCCTTTTGAGAAAGAGGACAATGGAGTCTCTCTGTTAGGCAGCAGGACCCCGCGGTCTGTTCTCAGGAAGAGCACAAGCCAGAAAAACACGAATGCTTGAGGACCCAAGCGATTCCGCAAGACAAGGGGATCCAGGTCTGTTGACAAGGAGACTACACAGTGTGTACTTCAACACGATCCCCTACACAAGCCCAGCTCTACCAAAAGACCAACTGTTATCCCTACTGAGATGTTTTCCTTTTTCTAACCCCATCTTCTCTCAGGCTCCTAAGAGACACAGAGAGAACAAATGCACACGTGGAACAAACACGGACTGCTCCCCCTGGGCTTCCTGCACTCTGGATCTCCAGGCAAGCAATTCTGGCTCCTGTAAGCAAGCACAGAGAGGTCTAAAAGCTACTGGCTCTTCTCCTTCACTCCATACTAGTCTTAACAGCTCCCCTGTTTAATCATTTCTCTGCTGGAGTATCTGCAAGCTGTTCTTGTGCTGCAGCAACTGCTAGAGACTGGCAAGAGGAAACCCAGTTCTGCGCTACTGCGGACTGGAAGCACTGCAATGTGGAACAGCAGCACAGAAGGTCCTACCAACCAACCACCCTGCATGAGCTCTGCCTCTGACCTCCCTATTCTTTGTGTCTCAGGAACAGCAAGTTTTTGCAACCTCATAACAAACTTAGAAGACAATTTTCTTTCTGAAGAAGAGCAGCCAAAACCCCACTTTTCCGCACTAACCTTCTCCCTGCACACCTGTGTGAATGAACGCTACGGGCTCCTTCTACCGCAGCGACTGTCAAGTTTGCTGATCTGTTCCAGCATCCTAAAATATGAAGAACAGACTGTACTTTGTACATTTATTATTAAACTACTATCCAATCTATCAACACAAATGCTTCACATGCACACAAAAAGCCACTTCGTTAGAGTATTTCCAGTTGGAGGGACCTACCACGTTCACGTAGTCCAGCTGCAACACGAGCAGAGCACAAATCATGGAAGTGGGGCAAGGAAAAGGAAAGAGAGGGGAAGCACAGCAAACCCCCGTACTCCTCAGCTCTCAGCCAAAATTCAGTCCTCTGTGTACTGGGCATGAGACCGTTACTGTTCTGTGCAGCGAGGGTAAAGAGAACTCATTGAGACAAGGTGCACCTGCTAAAACTGGCAGTAAAACCGCTCGACTACTGTAAGTCAGTAGTGGCCAGTGCAAACAGAAAGCAAGTCTTTGTTCTGCTGGCACAGCAGAACTCCTTTGCTGCGAGTACCACAGACAGATCAAACACGAGCACAAGAAAAGAAGCGAGCCAAGGGATTGATATTAAAATAAAGATTACAGATCGCAGCGCGAAAGAAAACAATAAACATACCACCAAGTCCCATGCCCTGACAAGCTCTCCTCAAGCAGTTTGTCCTCTGAAGGAGAACTGCAAGGAGACAGCCTGAGCCAACAGTTTCTACAGCAACTGCAGAAGCACCGGTACAATGATATTCAAACCCTGCAGTAACTGCAGAAGCGTCAGGAAATGGATACTCTACAGTCTGAAAGAACATTTGACAGTTTCTCCAGGACTCTCTCCACCTCCTGGGACAACTCATTGATCCCAATCAGCTTAGCTCAACTCTATTTGCCCGTTTCTCTGAGACTCCTCCAAATCCTCTTGAACCTTCATATTCTTCCAGAACACTTGATCCCCTCCATGGAGCTCAGCGCACGGGAAGTTTTGCAGCCGTGGTGCTGGAAGGATGACTGACAGTGTCCTGGACAGGAGGGACCAAGTGCATCTTTGCAGGGCGCTGCTGCAACTCGTCAGGGCGGGTGGAATGCTGTTATGACAATGGCGCTGCGCTGGTGTTGCCTGGCTAAAAGCGCGCTTGGAAGCACCGCCGCGGGAACCGAACCAGAGCGCCGTTACTGCCCCACTGCACAGAGAATGCAGATCCGTTCGTACCAAGCACTTATTTCACCGCTGAAGCAGGATCCACGTTAGAGAACACGAAGTATTGCTGAGTTCTTCAGCTGTAACTGTAATGTACTGAGGAGCGTTTAGGGCAGGCCAGGTCTCGTTTCCCTTGTCCGTCCCACTGCCTCAGCAGTCGCAGCTTTATCAGCATTCTTCACAAGAGTTTTTTCTTGACGCTGCAGTCTTTGTTTCACACTGAAAGTTGGCATGAAGCTCAGGCTCCTGACCCACAGCAAGAAGTTAAACAACACTGCTCGTTTGTTTTTAAAAGGGTAGGGAAGTCTCCAGTTTCAGGTTCTTCAGTCTTCAGGGTTGAGGGGAGCGACATACACAGTCACGATTCACAAGCATTCAGTATTCAGCTCCTGTCTGCCCAGAACAGGGGTTAATCCAAGAGCTGTCAAAGATGTGCCTTGGAAATTGCTCTTATTATCGTTTTATTGCACGAGGCCACATGCACAAAACCAGGCTGTTGGTGAAGAATTCACTGCTTACACAAGGCTGGCTCCCAGCTGCCTGCTCTAAACGATATCCTTTACCTCGCGGGCTAACAACAGCAAAAGTGACTGAACTCCCCCAGAGGATAAATAATGAACCTACAAAACCCAATCTTACTCCCACGAGTGCTGGTAGAAAAGATGACAGTGGCTTCATTTTTGTGCCTTTTGCCATGACTGATTCAAACGGAACCATCACTGTTGAGCTGGTGACACTTGGGAAGTACACTGAAATCTGAAGTGGAAAAGTACCTCACACGTTGCTACAGCATCCAGAGACAACTTCTCTGTCCAATGTATTCCTTAGCAGGCTGGTTTTGAATGCACAGGGGGTAGAGCCCCAGCCAACCATCTTCTAGGGCAAAGTAATATTAAAAAAATTATTCATGTAGCGGCGACGCTTGGTGCCAGGTGCCGCAGAATGTGCTGAGACTGAAAACTCAACACCATTTTTCAGATTGTTGAAAATACCCCAGTTACAGGAGGTTCTTGTTTGCCTCCAAGGTGGGAGTCATGATTCTTTTCTCTTACACAAATTTAGACAACTGTGTTCTCTCTTCAGCCTCCTGGCCATCTGTGGAGATGAGGAGGTGTGTACAGATGTGGGCTCAGAGCAGAACAAGCTACTTCGCTGAGCTCATATTTTTGGCAGTCACCAATTTCACCCTCACCCACCAGAAGCGAAGAAGTTATCAGCTTCGTCTCCCCCCACCTTCCCACTATTTGCCTTTCTTCCTGGCTTTTCTAGAACACTTGTCACCATATTTACTGGAGTACGCTTAGGACCGGTTTTAAAAGAACAAGTTTTTTAAGAGGGAAACATTTCAGGTCTTTATAGGGGAACTGCAGACACAAAGAAATGAAACTGTGCAGGAAATCAGTGGTGGAACCTGAAAAGGGGCCAAATGCTCCTCAAATCAATACTTTCAGTTTAATCACCAGACCTTCTTCACTGCATCACAGCTCTGCTCTGTGCCCGATACCGAAGAGTTTTCTCACTGGGCTTCTTAGTGCCTTCCCATTTTAGAAGGGATGCTCACAAGTGTTCTGGGCCTGGCCATGCAAGTACTGCCCTTCAAGTGCAGAGACCAACTCTAAGGTCACCCAAATGGCAGAGCCAATTCCTTTAAAGAAACAAATTAAGTCTCTATATGATTAAGGACTTGGACAGCATGACCCCGTAACCAAGGATGCCTTAATCTATATAAGTCAAATTATCTAGACATCAAATCAAAAGACCATGAAGCATTAGGACATTGAACAGCTGCCTACCAAACACTTCTAACTCTGGAGAAGATGACCATCACAAACAATCTGTGATAGGGAAAAGGGGTCCTTCAGAGCAGAATGGGGTAGAAGTCAGCTCATGGGCATTTATGTTTCTCTCATCTTCTCTTGGGCTAAGCCAGCAGACAGAGAGAAAGAGATGAGGACTGGAAGTGGAAGAGGAGTAGAAATCCAGATGCTCTGGGTCTCTGTACCACATGCATTTACAAAACAAATCCAGCAGTATCTCAAACCCAAGATGTGATTGCTCAGGCTAGCAATGCCCGAAGTATTTGAGGCAAATGAGATGAGCCCAGGCTCCTTCACTTCAGTGAAGTTACCAGTTTCCACGTGCCATGAGCTGTCCCTTCAGCACAGAGCTATCAAAAAAGAAGAATAAATGACTATTTTTTCTTTGTGCTCTTCTTACTAGAGAACTGATGCCTTCACCCAGATGCAGCATCCCCTACACCCATGAGAACCTGGTGTAACTTCCTCAGTGTAGCTGGAAAAACCAGCCTTGCAGGTTGTGCCGCTGCTCCCCAGCAGCTGGGAGCTGCAGAGGCACCAGAGCCACACTTCGGGCGGATAATTAACACCACGTAAACAGCTGGTATTTAAATGCAATGCCAGAATCGATTAAATGTTAACACATGTTAGTCAGCACTTTCTGATCACTGATAACAGGTTATCTGTTTCTATGGTTTACAAAACATTCTCTGCCCAGGCCCAATCATCTTATCTACCTACGGTGACATTGTTGGACCCTTTATGACCACGCCAAGGACTGCAGCAGAAGCACCGCCCCAGCTCCACAGCTGACCCCCACAGGACAGAGAACTCCAAAGCCATTTGCTTGTTCCTTTTGCATACAAGCTGTAATTTGTCTTTGAAATGGACTGACTTGTACCTTCTTAACTGGCTTTCACCCAGTCTGCGGGTGACACGTTCAGTTCAGTACAGCCATTCAAGGGCTCGCTAAGCAGGCTGTGGAAAGCCCACTGAAGTTCAATACCTTCTTTATTCAGGTATAACCAGCCAGCAATTTTAAGGCCTCACCTCTTTCAATGGCAGCTAAACCCAGGGGGTGCAGCACGCTGACCTGTTTCCTTGGTGGAATTTGTAGACTCTTTTTAAAGAGCAAACACGAGGCCGTTCACGAGAGACACCATGTTTATCGAAAGGATTAACCAGGCTCTTGGTAACAATGCTTTGGCTGCTGCACCACCACAAGAAATAAAAGCACCCAATGCCCTCGGACAAGTAATGAATTTTTAATGCTTCCTCCAAGATTAACCAGGACTTACCACAATCCACTGTCAGAGGGCCCATCCCACACCCTTGGAAACACAGACTTGACAAAGTATTCCAGTTTCACATCACTGGCACTAGGATAAACCACTTTGTGGCAAAATCTTGCTCAAAGAAACCAACTGTTTTGTGTGTGTGAGAAGATCCAGCTCCCCTCAGCCTCTACGGCGACTGTCTGCCGCAGCTCACTTCTAGAAACACAATGCTGGTTCCCACCCAGCTTGATGGAGCTGGTGCTCTGGGCTTCACATCCTACTGCTGCCTGTTCATCTGCTTCCAGGAAGGCAGGTGCAGCCTACAGAGAACTAGGGGTAGGGGAAAGATTTCATTTAGGGTCACAGCCATGCCATTCCCGTGCCTTCGAGAACACTAAAGAAACTTCAGGGCCCAATGCTAACCCTGTGTGGACACTCACGTCTGCTGTATCCTAGGTCACGCAAGAAATGTGTCTGTGAAAGTGCCTCAGTCCCAAGAACCAGAGAAGTAAACACCTCTCAAACCAGCTGGTCCTTTTCTGCATCAGTTTCTCATCAAGTTCACTCACTGTTAGGTGAACACCAAGTTGTGCTCCAGTCCCTGTTTCACTTCTTCAGCACTAACTACAGAGCTTCAGGTCTGAAGCCTGAATGCCGTCTGTTTCCAAGATTTATTCAGGCTGTGCCATCTCACCATTACCCACAAGTGCCAGTGTTCTCCACAACCTCGCAATTTTCCAATCAAGTCAATTTGAAGTAACTGCCCCAAAAGAACAAGCACCAGTGAAATTTAATTTACTGTGATCGCCAGACACACCCCGATTTCCTTTCACTTTTCAGCACACAATTCAGAGTAACTTAATTCCCCCACAGACACTGCATGAAGGGAAACATTACTGCGAGAGCTCGGTGCTGCTGGTACACAGGACTCACGACAGATAAATTAGAGCTCAGTAAAGCAGCGTGTAATTTACATTTTGTTATGTCAATCACAAGCAGCATCTCGAGGCTCATACGCGGTGTGACAAGCCACAACAGAGAGCCACCTCACATCAACCCGTGCAGCAGGACTGCTTAAGACTCCACAATCCAATACATCCCCTAAAATGAGTTTGCAATTGGATTTCATAAGATTATTCCTCTTCAACAGCCACTTAACACCTTCAGTTTACCAGCAATATTTTACTACAGCATTTTGCACAGTTACAGAAAGAACAAAGATCAATGAAGTAAAGCAACAAGGCTGTGGGGTTTGAACAATCCATGGCCTTCATTCCTTGGGAGGCCAGTCAGTCAGCAAACGTGCAGGTGGCCCAGAAATGCAGACGCCCCACTCACCCACATGGCAAATCCATGCCTTGGATTAGCCTGAGCTCTTGGGCTTAGCCAGCAGAGCCAGCGGCCAGGGCAGCCCAGGACCACGCTTTACATACCTGTCAGTGCCAGCAGGACAAATGACATGCCCTGCATTTCTTTCTTGTGCTTCTCCTATAACCAGCACCTTGTCTACATTCCGATACCATGAAGGAAATCAAGAGAAAGGTCAGCGTATGCACTGCAAAGCGGAGGTATGAACACGGGACGACAGACCTGCGTCAAAGAGGGTCCAAAAGCCCTCAGTGCTAAACATCAGTTTAGAGTGAGAAACCCAGTAACACAAGGTGATTCAGCTACAAGTCCAAAACACTCCCTCAGCTGAGCCCCCTTTTTCTTAAAGGGCCATGAAAGAAGGTTTTCACAGAAGTTAAATAAACTCTCCCTCTGCGAGCTGACGCAGCGTGTGCACCACTATCAGCGCTTTCCATCATCACTCGCACCTAAAGGAGGAACAACTATGCAAGTGCCAAGAAATGCAGAAGTACAACTGAAAAAATATTGTCTCTGGGCTCGTAGCTCGTGCCCGTTATCGCTTCTAATCAACACTACAAGCAAATATTCTCAGGTAGAGCAGCTTAGGCTTCCGTTTCCTTCAAGACGAAGGACAAAGCTCCCACTGTCAGACTGCGCTGCAAGCACCACAACCGGACTCAAGCTACAATTTCTACTGGAGTGCTTGAGACTCACACTTTTCTGTTCTTTCAATCTGTAATGGCTTCTTGTGCTGCCTTACACAGGAATTTTCCTCTTGATCTCATCACAACAGCAGTAAAACTCTCTTCACTTGCCAATGCTGCTCAGTTTATGGTAAATCCAGGACACCACATCAGCCAGGAGCTCCTCGTGTGCATGTTGTTAGAACAGAACAGTCCTCCTTCCCTCAGCCTTGAGTTAGGGAGATCAAAAGGCTGTGCTGAGGTCCTCAACCATGGCCATGGCCAGACTCAACACAGACCCAAACGTTATCTCTGTGACATGTAGTCTGAACCACTGCATCTCCCTCGGATTCCTGGTACCTTCCTCTTGACTGCCCAGACTCCTCTCCCTCACCCAGGCCATGCTACAGAAATATTCAAACAAACCCTTTTTCACTGTTTCATATTGACACTGTTGGCCACTGCTAGGTGCCTACACATCACCACAAACAAGGACAAGCCTCTGCAAGCTCCTGTTCTAACAGACACTTCCCAGAGTGTGCACACTCAAAAGCCTGTTCACCAGCCAGGGCATTTCCCTCTCCCCTTTCCAGCCACAGACCTGCTCTTCAAAGAGCTCTATTTACATGCCAAGTTACAAAGTTCAGCTGCTTCCAAAGCAACGTGGAAAAAGTGCAGCCTTCATGATTCTACAGTGAGGTTTTTCACATGAAGCAGCTTCTTAGACTACCTTGTTGGTTTTCCCCCCACTCTATTTCCAAACAGGATTTCACAGTTAAAAAAAAAAATCTCAGTCCACCCACAGGCCTTTGAGGAACATGAACTGAGGGGCTTCAAAAGAAAAGAGCTCCGCAACCTTGAGCGTCATGTTACTGACTGAGCATTCATGGAAAAAAACCCACTTACAAGTGGAACAAGGGGCGCCAGCCCGGCACAGCCACGCAGCGCAAGCGGCTTCTCTGACGTTTCAGAATGGGAGGCTTTTGCCACCTTCTGCTGCATCTTCCCATTTCCTTCCTCCTTCTCATTTGCTACCCAGCCTTTGGTATGAAACGGATCGTGTCTCCAGTTCCTTCTAGGACAAACCACGAGGCTGGATTTGGTCACTTCTTCAGCAGCACTCCCACTGCTTATCACCTGGGGCTCCCCCAGCCCCCAGCCAGAGTCTTTCTCACGTTCCCCAGGAAGTTAAGTCCTGGATTTCTACCTCACGTTTAGCCTGTCCACAAGTTGGACCAACAACTGGCACTTGATCAGCGTCTTTGTGGAGAGAGGACTTCACCTGTAGTTCCATAAGTAACGATTAGTCTGGATGAAGAGCTCATGCAAATAAAACCCCTCCTAATAATAATAAGGAATAAGAACACTGGGAAGGACACAAGCTGCCCAGCGGGGTCATGGAGTCTCCTCCTCTGGAGACGTTTCAAACCCACCTGGCCATGTCCCTGTGTGACTGGATCTAGGGGATCCTGCTGTGGTGGGGGATTGGACTGGATCATCTTCTGAGATCCCTTCCAATCCCTCATGTTCTGTGACTCTGCCAGCAATCCTTCCCGGCTTCTTTTCCCCATCTCTCCCTTCATTCTACACCAACACAAAGCAGAGGCAAATGACTGAAAAGTTCCACAGAGAAGAACACGACACTTGCCAGCAGCTTCCAGAAACAAATCCAACTTCCTAAAAACCACCAGGAATTTAGTTGAAGCTACAGCCAGCCGCAGTCGGCTGACATGGATTTCTCCTTCCTCTCTCCACTGGCAGAGAACTACAGTCCAGCTTTCACACATTTTCAATGGCCCATCTCGGGGGGGAGCTGTTTAAATTCTTGGAAAACAGTTTTTATAGGAGCAACGACCTTTTGCAGCTACAGGAACACACCAGTGCACCCCTACCCGCCCAGCCTTCCTCCCTTCCCAAAGTTTCACTTGCAGGCCCTGCCCTCCAGGCACAGACACCGCTGCTCCATCCTCCTTCCTTCCTTCCTGCAAACATTAGCCCCTCTCTGCTTCCTTTGGGGCTCAGACAGTCTCCATGTCTCCGAACACAAAACCAGACCAACTTTGCCAGGCAGCCCTTCCTCCTCCTCCTCCTGTTCTTTCCAAGGATGTTACAACCATTCTGCAAGAATGAAGGAAATCAGTTTAATTCCCTGTCTTTGCCCTACAAGGCCACTCCAACAGGCAACTATTTGAATTGAAGCAGCCCAGCTATGTTAATTTAAGTTAAAGCAGCACCAGTGTCTTCTGGAAGGGGAGATGTGCAGTACCTTCTGTTCCTGATGACAGTGACCGCTGGAGTCTCTCCTTACTTTAACCACTCTCAGAGTGCCCAAGTCTTCAGGACAGAGTGTGATGAAAACTTCTCAAAGGTTAATGAGCAGATAAAGAGAAAAATAACTGACACTTCTCCAGGACCCCCGATTCTATTGTGCTTGGGCTGTCTCCAACCTGTGCTCTGGAGGGGGACATTTTCTTCTGTCAGGAAACCCCTCAGCACCACCTCAGAGCCCCCTAAATAGCCAACACCACCCTGAGGCAGAAGATGCACAGTTCTGCTGTGCTTCAGACCCCCAGGTTTGCTCCGCTCTGCTCTCCCGGCTCGTCCTTCCCAACTTCTCACTTCCACAGAAATGCACAGGGTAACGATTGTGACAAACACAGCCCCAAACCCATCCCCGCCACCCCAAAACCACTGACGGTGCTCTTCTCACCACCAGGGAGCCAGTGCGGGTACCGGAGGGACGCGGCTTTCCTAACACCGGGCTCCGGACCGCATCCCGCACAGGGGGCTGCACTGCACCGACCGGGCCACGCGGAACTTCCGAGGGGCGAGTGACCTCGGCGATGGGCGAGTGACCCCGGCGGCGGCTCCCCGCCTCTGACCGCACCTGGCGGGACGATGGCGGCAGCAGGAGCTCCACACACATCGGTGAGTCGCCCCACCCCACCCGCTCCTGACCCGCCGCGGCCCCCCCCAACCCCGCACCTGCGCGCCCGCGGACAGGTACACGGGAGCACGGGCTCTGCGCGCCCCCGCCCGTGGGCACCGAGAATCCCCCCCAACCANCCGCTCCGCCGCCGGCCCCGGCGCAGCCCCGCGGCCCCGTCCTGGCCCCGTCCCGGCTGCGCGGCCCCGTCCGGCTCCTCCGGCTCCGCAGCGGCGAGCGGGGCTACGACACGTGACCGCGCCCGGCGCCCCCATAGGCTGCGGCTGCCGGGCAACGCGGCCCCGCCCCCCGCCTGCACCTGAGCGAGCCCCTGCGCCAACGGCGTAACGGGGGGCCGCGCCAATGCCGTAGCGGCGCGCAAGCAGCCCGCCCGTCCCTTTTCGCCGCGGGCAGGCGCTGCCTTACGGAATTGACGTAACGTTGCCCGGCCCTGCCTGCTTAGTAGCCTGTACCTGGAGCCGCTACTCCCTGCGTAAACTGCGTAATCCCATCCGCTGCCCGGGCTCCCTGCGCTTCTCGGGCAGCTCCGCGGGTAGGGAGCGGCCGAGCCCGCACCCAGCAACGTCACTTACGTAAAAGCCCTCAAAGAGGTTGGTGCTCCTTGCGGACTCTCCGTAACGCGGCCTCAGCACCTGAGAGGCTCTGGCTGCGCAAATGCCGTAGACGCTGGCGTGCCGGGCGCACAGTGCGTAAAGCGGCGCGGTCGGGTCCTCCCATGGCCGGCTGAGGGCGGCTGGGCCTGGCGGGAGGCAGGTGAGGGAGGGAGGGTGAGGAGGGAGGATCCTCCCACCCTCTGGGGTATCTCGGCCGAGACTGGGCGTATTGTTTTACCATCACCCAGGCCTTTCCGTGAGGGTGAATCCTTAGCGCAGGCTGCTTCGCCCCTGCAGCTAGTGCTGAGGGGCAGGGCCGTGGGCCTGGGGCGCGGCCCTCAAGCCGAGTTGAGGGGGGAGGCAGGGCCCGGGCTGAGCAAGTCTCGGTGGATTTCATGCCCCTCGGTAGTTTCCTAAATTGAGCTGAGAGGCAGCGTTTCCATGTGGGTAGTTGTTCACTCGGAGCGCTCAGGGCTCTCTGAGGAAGTGACAATCGAGGCAACTGTGGGGTGTGTTCAGGCAGGGCAGGGTAGGGCTGCACAAGGCAGGGGGCGAGCAGTCATCTCCATCTTTCTCTTCTAGAAGCCGAGACAAATGGGCTCGAGTTCGCGTTCAGCTGCCCTGCGGTATCTCTTCCTAATCCCAGACGTCAGGCTGCTCTAGAGCAGATGGGCACTACAGGAGGTCGAAGAGCTGCAGGTACCGTTGTTCAGACTCTCTAGAGAAGCTCTAGCGTGCTAGAACACAGCTTTAAGTACAAGAGTTAAGCCTGGGGGGTTTTTTCTCCCGTGAATGTGCTTTCCATAACACTGGTTTGTTTCATTGTTCAGATGGCTGATTGCCTTCACATGGGTGCTTCAGAATTGTGCCAGGTGTTCAGGGTTGAGTGCATTTTCAAACTTGGCTTTCCACACATAAGTCCATGGCAATCGTGTTTAATATCGCTTTTCACATTTTCAGAACTAATTCAGAACTAGTTTTTCATCTGTAAAGATGAAAGATGGTGGACTGGTCTGTGCCAAAACAATCAGTACACACCACACTGCTCAAGCAGCCCATGAGGGAGCTATAGCAAAGGGCAGTAGGGTGAGGAGGTTTGCAGTGCTGAGTAGAAACAGTAACTTCTATTCAAAAGACAGTGTTTTGCAGTATTAAAGTAAAAAATCTGCATTAATAACTGTACAAGTAGCAAGAGGTGCAGCTTGTTTAAACTAAATTTTTTACATAGTTATTTGCAAGTCCGTGGCTGAAGTGTCACCCAAGTTCTGAACAGTCAGGCTCTGCTTTGGTACAAACTTTTATCTCATGCTTAAGGACTGAAAGGAGAAACAAATCTGAGGAATCTCAATTACTGCTTTCAAGTCAAGAATCAAAAGGGTTCAAAGCAATGAGTGAGTTTAAACAAATCTCCTGTGTGTCCTCAAAATATTATTGTAGGCCTTGAGAAGAGCAAGAAGATAATAGCTAGAAAATCAAGGACTGGTCCAAGGACTTAATGTGGGAACATTTTTATTTGGGACTGATACAGCAAGTAGAGACACAGCACAAATACAGCCTGGAGGAGAGAGTGCAGTGGGAAGGGGCAGCTGTAAAGACTGGTGGCTGAGCAGCACAGCAAAATGTGCAAGAGGTGACATCTCAGATACTGAGGCAGAAGAAAGATATTTTCAGCTGTGGTCTGAGTGAAATCTTGAATTTCTCTGTTGAGTTCTCCCTTGGGCTAATGATTTGCCAAGGGCAAAAACACAGAGGAAAGGGGATTGATGGATTAATTTAGAATATAGGGGATTGGAAGAGCTTTGGCGCTGCAGTACAAAGATATAAATTTAACAAGGAAAAGAACATCAGAGTTTTGGAAAACTAGTTAACATCTCTTTTTAGGCTTCATGAAATAAAAAGGAGGAAAATTGAATTTATATCCATGTGCTTGGCGATGGAGACTTGAACTGTGCTGGAAGCAACCTGGAATTAGAGTTACCTCAATTAATTAACAATTACAGTCTTTCTTGGGACAAAATACTGGCATAGAAAGATACTTTTATTAAAATACAGAACCATGATGGAAATAATGTGCCACTCCTGCAGATCCTGAGATAGAAACATTTATGACACTGTCACAAATTCTTGAGTGCTAGCAGCATCCCCTGAACAACCCAGAGAATCACTCAGGCTGTGGAAGTGCAGGGACTGCGTTAGGTGAGGCACTTAGCTGGAGGTCACGCACAAGCTGAGTAGCACGGTCTGGATTAGAATTCCAGATCAGGTTAAGGTGGTCTCATTTGAAGTTCGGGGTAGATTTTGTGCTTCAACAAGCATTTATAATGAAATAAAACCAATTATATGAGAACAGGATACAGATCTGGGCTGCTAATGCAGAGAACGGTTGCAGTGACTAAAGTCTTCTAAGACTATTATTTTGCTGCTCTTTACTGACACAATAAATGTAGAATTAGTTTGTAAAAACCCCTCTGTTCATAGAGTGATACTCCTGCTTGTACCTCTCATACCTCATTATGCCATACTCTATAAATGTGATAAAAGAATTGTATTACCAGTATTAAATAAAACACAGAGGCAAGGCAGGAGTTAGTGTGTGTGATCAGCATCTGAAAGCAGTTTCCTGAGGACCAAAGAAATCCATAAAACCAGAGAGCCCCTTCATCAAAAGTTGGTGGTAACTGGTTGTGTTACACGGGAACGAAGCAGGCCCAGAAGCGTGCAGCAAGGCAGCCCTGCGGGATGGGGTGTGGGGATGATCCAGCTCCAAACACTACACTAAGAACTACAGGGCTGTTAGCTGTAGCACAGGGAAGAGTCTAAGTGAGCCGGGATGAAACGGAGCCTATTGGACTATACGCAAGTGTTGGGTATTGTTTGCAGACAGATGGGAATGCTCGCCTGGTGTCTGGGGGAAGACGTGTTTTCCTTGTTGTACTTGGAAGTCTCTGATTGAGACTTACCATTGTCCAGTGACCCAGCTCTTCACAGGTTTCAAATTCTGCCTTCAGACATGTACTGAAGTTAATGGGATTCGTGCAGAGATATCTGAGCACAGCTTTTGAATTGTGAGAAACTAACTCTGGGTGAGGCGTGGGGTTTAAAAATCTTCACAGAAGAAATTATCTGTCCCTGTGAAATTAGCCTCATAAGCTTGTCAAGAACTTAAAAATGACCATAACGTGGAGAATTTGAGAAGGAACTTGTTGGACTTTAGGTCTTTTTGATCTATAAAGTTGAGCACACCCAATGATTTGTTTTTAATTTCAGCAGGGTGATGGCACATTTCACAGGGCTGTTTGTGTGCTTTGAAGTCTGGCAGCGTTTGGATGCTCTCCACACAGGACACTTTGGATAGAGAAGGGTGATAAACTAAGAGTGTGGCTTGCAAATGTGAGGTGTTTTAAGGAGAATCTTGTCGTCCAAAAAAGCTGCTCATCTGTTCCATACAACATAGTGTCCAAGGCTGCTCCTCTGCCTTGCTGTGTTTGCTTGTGTGCAGAGAGGCTGTGAGACAGGAACATGAGATGATATCAGCACCGGGATAGGGCAGACAAGTGTTCCTCGTGGTAGGTGAAACTGTGTGCGGGTATTGATCGATAGAAGGCACATCCAGTCCGAACCAAGCAGCTCTCCTTACACCCTGCTTCTGCTGGGAGTTACGCCTGGGATCTCACCATGCAGCTGGGAGCGCGAGTGCCACTGAGCTTTGCTTTAGCGTGGGCTCTGTTTCCTGGTGAGGACCTGACAGAAGTTAATTAACTGAGTGTGGTAGTTCTCAAGCACCATTTTGCTGTTCTTTGAGTATCCTTTGTTGTTCTGCAGTGTCAGGATTTACCTTGTCTGTGTGTACTCGATCACAGCTTTTGTTGTTTCGTTTCGTTCTGCCTTCATTTTTGTTTGGCTCATGTGTGGCATGGGCTAGCAAAGAGCTTTATTCTGAAATACGTTTACAAGACCCCTAATGGTTCCTTTAATTTCGAAGGAATCAAGCAGATGGCTCTCCAGTGTAGAGGGTTCTTGCAGATCTAGAGTCTGTGCTGCAGAACAAACTAAGAAGTGCGTAAGCCTGGCGGTTCTTGTGTTCCCAGCCCATGACTAAGAGTTTTATCGCATACGTGCCGCTGTCTGGTGCAATCCTGCCTCACAGTTGTTTGACTTTGGACTGCAGCGAAGGCGTTCAAATGGTACTGGAGGAAAGTCAGACACTAAAGAGGAGGAATTACACGCAGTGCATCCACTGCAGTGCTCTTCAAGTCCCAGAACAGGCTCTGTGGGGTAACAAGCTGGAGATCTTTTTAGTGATAGGGATGAGGACTGGCTTGAAAAGCAAGCAAAACTGGAACCAGGTGAGTGGGAAATACTCACAGGTTATGACTAATGCCATTATTAGAGAGGCTACTGCATGCACTGTGGGGGATTTAGCTTCAAATAAGAACAGAGTTTATGCCATGTGTGATTGATTCCAGGTTGGGTTACAGTTTAGAAGTGCAATTAGTGAGTCATTTGCTGCTTTATATCAATTATTTAAAACAATAAAGGTCTAGGTTAAAAGAAAATGAGTGCAGCAGCTCAGTATGTGCTGCTCTACTTGTTAATCTCCTGATTTCACATTTTTATTTGATGTGTCTCAGCTTTGCTGAGTGTTGTGGTACAGAGTGTTCCATAAACTAGCAAGTGGACTTCTGGAACACTGTCAGCGCTCGGTGCTGCGGTCCCTTTGGAGTGACCCTGTCGCGGCATCCCAGACTGATAGCCCCAGTGAAGTTCTCCGTAGTGATTCTGCAGACTAGCAGCTCCCTGAGCCATTTGTAAACTGAAGTGCTTTAGCTTTACCCAGGACTTACTCAGACATCCAGAGGAGGACTGAATTTCACAGGTGTCCACAATCTTCAGTTCTGTTACGTTATAATGTGCTTTTGAGATTGGATCCTGGGATCGCTCAGCCCTGGCAATGGTTGTGGTTGGCCCTTAGATATTGGTTGGCCCTGGGATTGCAGATCAAAGAATCATAGAGTCATTAGGGATTGGAAGGGACCTCCAAAGATCATCTAGTCCAGTCCCCCTGCCACAGCAGGATGTGATGAACCAGTCTGGAAATGAGCTGGTTTTCCACTGTGCCAGTGGGATACGATGCGTGTTTATCTCCGATCAGTATGAGAAGTATTTTTATACTTAGCAGAGGCAAGTGGGTAAGTGCTGAGGGAATGTGTGTGTCCTTTCTAGGAGAACAATGACACTGTTATAAGGGTTATTGTTTTAGGGAAGATCACTTCCCAGATAAGATCAGTTTAATACAGATCCTTAGATGTATTGGGGGGGGGGGGGGGGGGTGTTCT